>QJPP01007213.1:1470000-2043958 GCA_003996215.1 Jaltomata sinuosa | reverse complement strand
CCCCGAAGGCCGCTCTCCAATCACACCCAAAAGCTGCAATAGTAATCCCCGAATATCTGGAGACGGAGCTGTGGGTGAAACTGGCACAGAAGTGGGCACTGGAGCTGGCACTGGAGCTGGTGGTACCTGGGCTTCCCCCTGAACCACATGCTGCTCGGCTCTATCTCCACGCTAGCAGCTCTAGCAGGTGCCACTGTTCGAGGGCGTCCTGGACCCCTAGCTGGAGTAGGAGGCTCATCCTCGCGTGCTGCCGATGATCTCGTACGAACCATCTGCGGAAGAATGAAGTAGAATAAATGAGATTTCCAGAAACTTCAAGGGCTATACGCACGACACAGAGGCAATGAAAGAGTCAAATTTCCTAAAATGCCACTGTAGCCTCCCAAAGATTGAGTACGGACGTCTCCCCCCGATCCGTAGGGACTCTACTAGACATTGGCTCCTATACGATGACACCGGTGAAACCTAAAGCTCTGATTACCAAGTTGCTCACGACCCGGTTCGCCAACCCGTTTCTGCCAGGACAGTCCGCGGTAAAACAAGTCATAACTCTTTTGCTCCGAGGATATTTGGACGTGCGGTTTTGTGCGTTGGAAACTAGACTCGTAGACCTTCGATTTGGTATTTCGGGGGACTTCTAACTCTTTATATATTGGGAGAAAAGCCCCGAGACATTTGACCCAAAGTTCAGGAAATTTGTTAAAGGTCTTACGATATCTTTTGTCGATTTGCTTGACTTCAAAACTTATACGTGGAAATGACCGGAAGGGTCATTACAATATGTCTTGTATATACACTTTTACCACTACAAGTTAATTTTCCTTTTTTTCTTTAAATATTTTCCGAAACCTGAATCCCAAATTCAAAATGCCACCTTAATCATCAAAAGTTTCGAATTCGATCTCTGAATATAAAGAAATCGGGTAGAGAGCTCCTTCCTTTAATGCAATAACTTGATTTTTTTTCTTTACTTCAACTATGAGGTGATTTTAACCATCGGGGACCGGCTCAATGAGTTTCTTTCAGTGGTGCTTTCTTGATTAATTAACTGACTTATTCAAAATGACAGGGCCTTACGCGACATTAATTCGAATTAGTTGAGACCTAAATGCCAGTATCAATAACAATAACAAATCCAGTGTAATTTCACAAGTGAGATCTGAGGAGAGTGATGTATACGTAGTCTTACCCCTACCTTGTGAGAGTAACGAAGTTGTTTTTGGTAGATCTTCAGCTCAAGTGAAGCATATCGAACAATAAATATGTAAAGCAAATACAAAGAAAAAGAAAACAATAGCAACAACAAATAATACGATAACTTAAGCAAAGGAAACAACATGTAATACTAAAATTTAAAAAGAAAGATAGTAGGAAAGTAATACTACCAAGACTGAAAAAGAAACTAGACACGCTCGACTATCTAAAAACCTTCTACCCTAATTCTCGATCTTTATATCTTCTTATCTAAGATCGTGTCCTCAATAAGCTGCAACTCTACTAGATAAATACAAAAAGGAATCATTTCTCTCTCTTTCTTTTCATTTTTTTGTTTTTGTTTTTGTGGAGGGAAAATTGATATTGGAAATGTCAATGTTAGCAAAGTGGGCCATTGGGGCAATGGGAGTTTGAGAAGAATGAAAGCAAGATAGGCCCATTTGAATAAATGTTGGTTGGGGCAATTAAACAAAAAAAAACCAAATTCCAAGAAGTCATAAATATTTTCTTCTACTACTAAAACCCACAAAGAAAGAAATAATTGAAGCCAATGTGGAGAAAGACTTGTGTTCCTTCAAGAAAGTTAAAACAAATAGTACTATGATATGTCAATTATTCTGTTCTATATAATTTATATGGTCCAAATAATCCAATATTTCCCTCTTTCACCCAATCATCCTTTGACCATTTCTTTTCCCCTCGTTCTTCGATATTTATTTTGGAGTTCGATTAATTTGAATTCATGTTTGCATCAAGTCTGTTATGTTTAGTCCCACTAGAAATGAACCTATCTTGTTTGGCTTTGGTAATCTCATTCTTCTTTACGGTCGATCTTTTCCTTTGCTTAGGTCCACTGTTCCTGTTCTGGTTGTTGTGAAGGTACGAACCGAGGCTATCTCATATAGTTGTTATTGATGGATCAAATCATTCTAAAAGAGCGATATGCTTAACACAAGCTTGCAGTTCCATATGAGGGTAAAACCTTCTTATCAAAGATAATTTTATAACTAGGACTCGAACATGAAATATCTGATTAAGAACGAAGGAGTAATTTACCATTTCACTAGTAGTTCTATCTAAAAGTTGCTACTTAGCTTTGACCATATTAAAGACCAATATGGTCCTCTTTTGCAATTAAAGTTCTTAGCTTGGATTCCCTTCTATCCATTCATTGTGTTTTTAGATCCTTTCCATATATTCTTCTTTTTTCTATATTTCCACTTTTTTATTTTTGTTTTTAAAAAACCATTACATATCGGGGACGGGAAAGGGAAAAGAAATTAGTGAGAATCGAACTCATACTTATTATATAAAAAACTTTCATTGATATCGGCTACTAAGCCATAAGCATTGATCTTTCATTCAGAAAACCTTTTGTTTTTTTAAGAAAAAAAAATCCTATTATGCAGGAACTTATCACTATTATTTTTTTCTTCAGTCGATATTCGAAACTCGCTTTTGAGTATGATTAATTCAAATTATTTTCTACCAAAGGTGATTCTAAACTTCCACATTGATTGAAGCATGAAGAACACGACAAGGCAACAAGTTACACTTCAATTTTCTCATAATCCATTAATTGAAGAGTTTTATCATTTTAACAAACAACAATAACAATAAGTAGATTTCGATCCCAAACAAGATAGAGTCAACTATACGAATCTCTAATTTTTCATTTAAGCCTAAATCATATTATCATCATCGTCATACTAAATAAAATAATTTTTCATCATTTTAGCCTTTCAAGAATTTCTTTTGGAGGTGAAATTAACATGTTGAATAGGGAGAGCGCAACCATTCTACTTATGAGTTCGACATTATACATAGTCCCAAAATATGTATTTGTGTTAAATTTTTTATTTAATATGACTAAATGATTCATTTAGAACAACTCAAATCCTAATTTCACTTTTTTTTTAATTCTTTTCATTTTTATAAACATAGAAACAGGTAAACAAAAATTGTTGAGAAACATACAAAGGATCCCAATAATCATTTACTATCCAACTTGAAAATTAATGTTCCCAACTAACTCATGAAACAAGGAGATGAAAAATTAACTAAGGTATTTGCAATGATATATATTCAAATATCTCTCAGTGTCCACAAAATCTTAATATCTTCATGTGTCGCGTTCATCAGTATGGTTGTTTTATTCAAAACCCAATATTAGTATTCCTTCTCTCCTACTTCACGCGCGAGAACACACTCTTTTTATAGAGATAAACGCGTTGTTTATATCGAACCGGAGGATATACACACTTGGCACAATATATTATACCTCTTCGAACCGTTTAAATTGTTTGTTCAAGCCTTTCCTTATAATAAGATGCAATTTTATTTTATTTTTAGATTTCATCATTGATTTTGTAGCATCCTTGTTTTTCTTCTTTGTCATTCTTGATAAATGATTCTTCATTGCAATTGTGAAAAGAATCACTATTAGAAAACAAGAAATTAACGACGGATAAAATTTCGTAGTCAAAAAACAAAAATCTCATGCTAATTTCATTAATTATGGATTAGCAACAGATTATAAGAAATTCAACTAATTAGGAGCTATTTAGCAAGGCATTAGCATGGTATTGTCGACAAATTTCCTAGCTAATTTCATGTTTCTAGTAGTGAATAAAAACATTTTAAAATTTGTGAGAAATAAATGATAATTAAGGGAAAGAACACAATACAAAAAATTCCACTCATAAAATATGTCTCCCCCCCCCCCCCCCCCCCCATAAAATATGCTTTTATGAACAAAAATTGATTATGATTGAAAGTTTCATAAATTTCATTTTATGTATGTATGAAAATGGAAGTTTCACCAAATTCAATGTGTCAAATTTGCAAATGGACCAGCCTTAACCTATTCTTTTCTCTTGAAATAATGGTTAATTTACTTGAGCATTAAATGAAATTGCAAATTTACAATATTAAGATCTCCAAGCTTGGTCTTAAAAAATAAATATAGTCAATGACTCTTGCCTATAAAAAATAATAATCAAACTTTGGTTAATTAACAAAGTTGGTTGACTAAAATACATCTCTAATTAATTTTTTTTTACCCCCTTCTTAGGAGCTTCCACCCGTTTTGCTCTCTTGATAACTCAAACCCACAACCTTAAGGTTGGATGTGAGGAATGCTTACCATTGGAACATTTCCTTCCCCTGTTTCCGCCCTCAAAAGAAAAATTGAATGAGGTCATTAACATTGAATCATCATAAGGAAGTCAAGTAGTCCATGACTGACTAGCCGATGCTTCTGCCTTTCATGTGCTTCGATCTCTTGAAGTCATGCTTCAGGCTCGCTAGTAGAGATCTGAGAATAGGGGCATCCGTCTTCTCTAGTGGGAATTCTGATCCCGAATAACTAAATAGTGTCAGTGAGGATGCCCAGTAGCTTCTCTTTCAGCTTCTTAACCGCGTGGGGCCTTTCCCTCTCTCTTGTCTAATTAGAGCATTCTTAAAGAGTGTGTCAGGCCAACATGGGCCAAGTAATATATATGAAACGAAAAGAGTATTTGTTATTTTAGAAATTCAAGACAAAGTTAAATATTTTTTTCCCCATTTCGTCTTAGTAGTAATTGTTCTTGAAAATTATAAACACTTCAATTATGAGGTGATGTTATGATTGTTCAAAACCAATGAAGGATTAAATAGTTAAAAGAAAAAGAACTCTTTTAACTAATATTTCTTAAGAGTCGTGTAAAAAATAGAATCACAATATATAATTTGAGACGAATAAGATATTTTATTTACCATAATCTTAAATAAGATATGATCAATTAAGAGCATTCAATAGATGTTTTGAAAAAATAAATTGAAAAATAGTGTAGCATTTAGGATCACGAGCTTCATGTAATAAAACCAACATAATAATTCAAAATTGAATTCTTATTGACCAAATGTGTGTATGGTCTCGATCTAGAATTATTATGCATATAGATACAAAAAAGGAAAATCAAAACTTTACACATATAATAAGGGTGTGTTTGGTTGGTAAATTATTTTGAAAATTATTTTTTTGAGAAAATAAATTTCTTAAAAATGACTCGGGAAAGTTGAGAAAATCAATTTCATAAGTGTCATCTTTTCACGATTATTTCCTTCCCACTCTTAAACCTCCACCCTACCCTGATTGCGACCCCCTTGCACGCGCCCTCCTCCGACCCATCCCCACCTCTCTAGCTCTCCCCCGACCACCATCCCATAGTATTAGCCTAAATTATACATAAATATTTTTGAAATATACTCACTTCTTAAAAAAGATATGTTTTACTTCGTACCAGAAACACCCAAAAATTACCATTACCCCTAAATCAATGACTTAGAATATATAACAAATGAATTTGTTTTAGTGCCTTTAGGGCACACATATCATATTATAGTGACCAAATAATATGCTCTTAATGCTAAATTACTTGTTAGTGAATATGAACAAAGCAATGATATACACCATAAATAATGAATAAAAGAGATAACGAGAATTTCATCAAGAAAGCAAGAGCTTGAGTTATAATTTAGTGAGGAATAGAATTCTTGTGATGAAAATCAAATGAGATACAAAGGGAAGAGGTATATTCATAACCTAACCCTAGGTAATATATTGTGAGAGTTCCGCCCTTCAGAATGAGCATTATCTGCACGTTGAAACCGTTACGTTCGCTTGTTGGAGTGAATTTCAGATTCTCAGGGAACGATTATCCATCCTAGAGACTGACGTACTCCGTCTCCAAACTTATTGCTCCTGAATTAGGCGAGTCTACTTTGTTGTTCTAACCCATTTATACATATCAACGAAAATTTTAAGACTAACATAGGATTTTGACCAAAACTACTGAATCAACTAAACGTGTAACCTATATACCAAGCTCCGCCCTATTTATATATTAGTATGATATAAACACTCGATACCGATAAATTTTTTTTACCTTATTATTAACAAGGTACCCTCATCCCATTCCTTGTGCAGCATTTTACGGACATATGTTCAAAAGTGTATGTAGTACAAGTAGGATAGTACAAGTATGGGTGGAATAACATAACGTGATATAGTAAAAGCTAAAAATAATTTAAAAAATGCACCTGACCGTGCACATAAACAATAATACCCCATTTGATTCCCTTTAATAAAAAAGAAAAACTAATTTTAAGGATTTTTAGAACTGCTAAACAACTTGATCTTACAAAAAACGAAAGAGAATATAGGGCATTTTGGTATACAAAGTATTTTGCGTTCATCTAGGGTTTGAGAAAGGGTTGTGCCCTAAGAAATGTGATGTAGACAATCTGCCTTAATGTAAGTATTAGTGACGGCTCAAACCCGTGAACCTATCGATCACAAAAGAAATACAAATACAATTTATAAAATAAGTCACTGTAGATTTGCCACAGCACTTCCCTAATTAATGCACAGAACATGATCTATATATAGACTATAAATTATATTTATGAAAAAACTCATGGAGAAAAAGAATCGAATTTATATAAAGACGAAAATAAAACATACATAAAGCGAAATGAAAAAAAAATGGAACCGGCTCGAGCTACTCGAGAATCGAGATGTTCAGGTTGGTTTATGAGATGATCACTCAATTAATAGTTATTTTTCTTAGAAAGTCATTTTTTTGTTTTGTTGAAGAAAATTGGAATCAAGAGAAAATTATGTGATTTTTTGAGATTATAAACTATATATTAGTTGAGTGACCATCTGAAAAATCAACTTCGAAATGCCTGAGATGATTTTATTGTTCGAGGCGAGGGACAACATCTTTATATATAGCGGGATATTCAACTGGTATATATATGTGTGTGCTTGTCAATGTCCCTATTTCAAAATTCATTCTCTCAATTCACAACTCGTAACGTCTAAATTATAAATTTGTAATTATCGGGGGTGTTGTTGTGGTGGAGGGGTGTCAAGTACTAGAGTCTAGAGAACAATTACGTCACTCTTGGAAATTAATTAATTTGCGACAGACGTTTCATTAGAAATCTATTGAAAAAGTACTTATCAAAATTCCAATTTTTTGTTTTGATGGACATATTCATCGAAAATTGACTGATTTCTAGTAGTGCGTAATGAATATTAATATCATAATTTCTAGAAACATAAAAGGCTTCATATAACTAATCTATATTGTGCTTGATCCTTTTCACTTCCACAAACAAAAGTGATAAAAAAAGGCTGCAAAATAACTTTGAATTGATGCACCACTACACGTGACATGCTATATAACTTTGATGATATATATATATGCTTTGTACTAAAAAGTTATGGGGGGTTAAAAAGTTAGTTTTAACAAATACAAAATAGTAATAAAATTGGAAGAGATAAAAAGGAGTATCTATGCTTAGAGAAGAAAAAAGTAAAGGTTAAAATTTTGTGTTTGAATAAAGTCTATAGGAGAAAAGAAATAAGCATGCATGCCTACTATACTCAATTTACTTTATTAGATTTATGCATCTTTGTTTCGGGGAATTTTAGTAGCCCAGTTGGTTGACTATTTGAATTTTTACTTTGTCGGTGAGAGTTTGATTTCCCACCTTATAATTCCCTCCCCTCGTTTCCCCTTCCCCTACCTCCAACTTTTTTTAAAAAATCTTTGTTTCTTTAGTTTCCGACCGAAAATTCAGTATTCGTATTGGGATTCGACTAAATTCGAATTCACATATTTCATGACCTATTTTGGTGGGGCCTGATTAAATCCAGATTCACGCTTTGCAGGACTCATTTTTTGTTGGGCCCGACTAAATCCGAATTTACACATCGCAGGATTCATTTTTTTTGTGGGGCTCGACGACTAGATCTGGATTCGCGCGTTGTAGGGCCCATTTCTGGGGGTAATTTTTCCAACAATTTTTTTTCCATTCTCAAAGGTTCGAACTCAAAATTTCTGATTAAGAGTGAAAGAATCTCGAACCATTCCACCACAACCTAGTTCGGTTGATCTATTGATCTATTGATCTGTACGTTTGCAATAGAGCTTTATTTGTATCCTAATTAGTAGTACCACATGTTGAAGTGGTGAGAATAGCTAGGAAGATTGAACTAGCACACAATTACATAAAAATAAAATAGAGAAAAAGAAAAACACAAAAATATAACGAGTATTGATTAAGCCTACAAGCAAGAGGAGAGAGAGTTTTTTATAACGAAAATAATACAACTGATTCGCAATTCCAAGCTAACTAGGTCAAACAATCCCAAAAATATAGAAAAACTTAGATTGGCGTTGTACTCTGATCGCGAAACTCTCTGGAGTTCTTCTACGATTGAGAGCTATTAGTTCTTTGGTTGTCGCACTTTAATTTTTTTCGCAATAAATTCATTTAATTTGCTCCAAATTCTTTATAATATCATTTTTGGCTGGAAATAGCACCAATCATTATCGGTTTTCCTATTTGGCAAGCCAAAATTCTTCTTTCTTTGATAATTAGGTAGTTCCGACCTATACAGGGGTTGTTAGACCATCACTTACTAAGCGTTGGTTCTATCCTGGCCCAACAACCAACATAGCTCCCACCTATATAGGGGGTTGTTCGACCATCACTTACTAAGCGTTGGTTCTATCCCGGCCAAGCAACCAACTTTATAATATCATTAAAACCAATTTTGTATACATAAAATCATATGCCCATAAGATTTATCCTTTTCCAACGGTAGGATCAATATCAATAATATGAAGTATAGATATACAAATTTCTATGTTATTTTTTCCACATGAAATCACATGGCCTACAATTTGAGCCGTTGCTACTTTTTGAATAAGAAATGTAGATGTTGACATTTTAATGTTTTTTCCCTAATTGAAGATGTTTATGTTTATGTATACTAAATAGTTAAATGAATTTAATATAATGGGGAAAAGCACATAATAAAGAACAATTTAATACTTTTGTTGGACCAAATGGTATTCGTAAAACACAATGGTGAGAGTAAACCAAAAAAAAATGCTTGGTATGTAAGGGAAATATTTTCATCACTACATCAAAATTATAGATATGCAAAGTTTATAACAGACTATCTTAGTAAAAGGAAATAAAAATTGTAGATCAACTAAATGAAATGTTGATAGTCATATCTCCTCGTGAAAGCAAAACATATATTAGTTTTGATTCTGCTGAAAACGATACCAACAACTATTTTCAAGAAGAATACCATAATATCAAACGAACTACCATCACATAGGTACATCAACAAATCTCTTATATCATTTACATTCCACTTATTATGTGACCTGCTATCGCAAGATATGGCTGAAAAACTTAGGTGTTTATACATACATAATCAATACTGAATATTTCAATTATATATATATTAGGTTAGTTTTGAAAGAAAACGTGTATATCATGCTGCTAGGAATTTGAACCTATTAAATGGTTTATGCAATAGTACACAATTGATTTGTAGAGGCTTTAATAACAATGTCATATATGTCAAAATAACAACTATCTATCTGCTACCAATTATGTGTTTATTTAAAAAATATAACTATCTCCACTTGAAAGTGAAGAATATTATCCTTTTAAATTTATTCAAAAATTATTTTTAATATGTCTATATTTTGCAATAACGATAGATAAAGTACTGTAAGGTCAAATAATTTCAAATGATGAATTATATCTACTACAACATGTATTTTCACGTGGGCAACTTTACGTAATACTTTCAAGAGAAATATCATTGTCAATGACAAAAGTATTGGTTATAATTGAATAACCAAATCGCAAGACAAGAACATACATAATGAATATCATCTATAAAAAGTATTAGCTGAGATACGATTACTAACATGCGTAACAATAATCAAACTGGAATAAATATATAAATTTCATATATCTAATTAAACCTTCATTTGGTACGTCTTCATAGGTTCGGGTGAATAGACGAGATAACCATCCACATTCAACTTTCACAGAAGACTCTAATATATTCTTTCGTGTAGAATTACTTATTTTAAACTACGCTTCTATTGTTTCGCTACGATCTAACGATAGCATTAATTTCATGACTCGGCATAAATAAGGATTCTCTATATTGTTTTGTGTTCAATTAGTTATTCCAAATTTTGCTTAAATTATAGCGCTACTGCATATACTTAGCTAAACTAATCTATTTTTTGGTAATATGTATTTACTAGGCATTTACGTGCAACACACGTGCGGTGAATTTGGTTGTAGGTAAAATCATGATTTATAACCTTGTACTAGGACTTATGATTCAAGAGATATTTTCAGGTAGACAATTTTTATGTAGCGGAGAAATGACAATACCTCTATTTTTCTCTTCTAATTCCTATCGAGTTACCTGAAGGCTGATTGTGGAGTCTCACGAACTTCTTACTGGGGCAACATTATAATAGTCATTTGTGAGTATTTGAATACACATGTATTGTTCATATTTCAACGAAAAAAATTGTTCTAGAGGCAAGTACTTTGTGTCTTTTTTGAATATGTTAAATCCATATATATATATATATATATATATACTATGACATGAAATCCAAGAGAGTAATATTTGGCGAAAGCTTTTCATTGATAATCAGAACCATATATTTTCAATTACCATTTTATTCCTAAATTAATTTGTCACTTGTTCTTGAGAATTAAAAAATCTTAGACATCATGGAAATTTTCATAAGAACTAATTTGAGGAATTTTATGGCATACTTTATGCATTTACTTTATCAAATTATAGTGGCAGAGTTGTTGATCCAACAACTATTCAGATTTACCATTAGGGCGTGTTTGGTATGGAGCCAGAAAATGTTAGATTTTTTCATGTTGATTGGTCAAATTTTTTAGAAAATATTTTTTCTAGGAATAAGTTTCTTAAAAATGAGAAAAATGACTTTCTTAATGAAAACGAAAAAAATAAGTTTCATAAATGATATTTCACATTAATTGTGTCTCTCCATCCTATAACACACCTCATCTTCACTCTCCCCCCTTCTTATAATATTTGTCTATATTATATAAAAATGCTTTTAGAATAATACCCTTTGCTTGCATACAAAACACAACAAAATAGTTTTAAAAAAAAGTTCACTTATTTTCTTATAAATATTTTCCAAAAAAAAAAAATCTTCCTACCAAACACACCCTAAGAGGTCATTTGGTAGCTGATTTCTAAGTGATTTGTGTAAATATTAAAACGAAAGCATCAATTAAAATGAAATTAGTTGAACTCATATTGTTAAGAGTACTTTTAGTCGTTCTAAATTTAATGCATATTAAAAATTCATTAAAATCTTTGTACTTACATCCATGTGTGTCGATTTAATTAATCATAGGAACAATTAATGAGTAGAATAGTAGTAATTTTGAGTAATCAACAAGGGTTGTGGTGGAGTGGTAAGTACTCCTTCATCCCTAACCAAGAGGTCTCGGGTTCGAGCCCCTTGGGTACAGAGTCGCGGGAGCGCTTTACCCTCAATGTGAGACTTCTCGGTGCGAATTTGGATTTAGTCGGGCTCCATGTGAGTACCGAACACCGGGTGGGAAACCAAAAAAAAATCTTGAGTAGTTATAAGTAGGGGCATAATTGAAATGTAAAATATTTACTTTATTGTATTTTCAAATAAAAAAGTTAAAAAGAAAAGGGTAAGACAATTTCTTTTTCACCAAATCTATAAATACAAGTCATGTGTTTTGTATGTGAATTTTTATCACCAACTAGGTTAAGTGATGTGTATTATCACTTTAAATTTATGACTTTTATTATCACTTTAAATTTATGACTTTTAAGGTTTTCAAAATAAATTGTTATAAATATTGAATGGTAATAAGTATATCTAAAATAAGAAAATATATTCGAGAGAAGTTCTAGTGCTCTGAATATAAAATAAGACGACATACTCTAGGGAAGTTCTAATATATTTAAATCTAAGATTAGATGATATGCTTGAGTTAGAAGATAAGCTCGAGAGAAGTTTAGGTACATCTAAATTTATTAGATGATATGCTTGAGAGAAGTTCTGATACATTTAAATTTAAAATAAGACGATATACTTGAGAAAAATTTCAGTATCTCTAAATTTAAAATAAGACGATATACTCGAGATAAATTACAGTATATCTAAATCTAAAATAAGACGATGTACTCGAGAAAAGTTTTAGTATATCTAAATTAATAAGACGATATACTCGAGAAAAGTTTTACTACATCTAGGATTTTAGGAAAATATATCCATCCTAGCTAGGTCATTATTATAATAACTAGTCTCTTGATACATGCGTTGCACGTGTATTTCGTGCCAATCAATACAGACTTATGAAAATAATATAAACACAAATTTTGATGGAAAAGAAACACAAGTTCAAAGTGAGATGTCTGTCGTGTTTTTCCAACTCTTCTTCACTCCATATTGAAGTTCTATTATATTTAAATGTAAAATTAGATTATATGCTTGAGTTAGACGATATGCTCGAGAGAGGTTTTGGTACATCTAAATTTATTAGGCGATATTGCTCGAGAGAAGTTTCGATACATCTAAATGTAAAATAAGACGATATATTCGAAAGAGTTTCAGTATGTCTAAATTTAAATTAAGATGACATACTCAAGAGAAGTTTCAGTATATCTAAATTTAAAATAAGACTATGTACTCGAGAAAAGTTTTAATAAATCTAAATTAATAAGACGATATAATCGAGAGAAGTTTTAGTACATCTAAGATTTTAGGAAAATATATCCACCTTAGACTAGGTCGTTATTA
Organism: Jaltomata sinuosa; assembly: GCA_003996215.1. Lineage (NCBI taxonomy): Eukaryota > Viridiplantae > Streptophyta > Magnoliopsida > Solanales > Solanaceae > Jaltomata > Jaltomata sinuosa. The sequence goes on along the minus strand of QJPP01007213.1, from coordinate 2,031,026 downwards.
TAATGACTAGTCTCTTGACACACGCGTTGCACGTGTATTCCCTGCTAATTAATATAAATTTTTGATGGAAAAAAATACAAGTTCAAATTAAGGTGTATGTAGTGTTTTTTCAACTCTTCTTTACTCTCTATTGAAGTTCTATTATATTTAATCTAAAATTAGACGATATGCTCGAGAGAGGATTTGGTACATCTAAATTTATTAGGCGATATGTTTGAGAGAAGTTCCAATATATCTAAATGTAAAATAAGACGATATACTTGAGAAAAGCTCCAGTATCTCTAAATTTAAAATAAGACGACATACTCTAGACAAATTCCAATATCTCTAAATTTAAAATAAGACTACACACTCTAGACAAGTTTCAGTATTTTTAAATTTAAAATAATACTATATACTCTAGAAAAAATTTGATACATCTAAATTTAAGATAAGATGATATACTCGAAAAAAATTAATATCACTAAATTTAAAATAAGACGACATACTCGAGAGAAGTTTTAGTATAACTAAATTTAAATAAAATGATGTACTCAAGAAATTTTTTAATATATCTAAATTAATAAGACGATATACTCAGAGAAAAAAGTTCAGTACATCTAGGATTCTAGGAAAATATATCCGCCCTAGCCTAGTGATTATTATAATGATTATAGATAAATATATAAAGGGAGTTAATAATGTTGCTTTTTCTTCTTTCTTTCTCCAAGTTTTAATATTGTTCAATTTAAAAATAAATTTTTAATAAAGAGAATGTGTTTTTTGGAAGCTGCAACTCTTGGAAAGGAAATCCAATAACTTCATAAAGAAATAGCAAAAAAAATAATACTAACAATTACCAAGTACTTCATTTTCATATCAGATTACAAGGAAAAACTATAATGATTATAATTACTATAATTATTATTGCCTTTTACAATATTATTTGTCATTTCAGATTTTTTACGTAATATTTTTTAAAAATAATAATTTTAGCCATAATCATAAAATTATTTGTTTAAACTACAATTTATCTTTCCTTAGAGTCTCATTTAATGAGCACTCTACCAATTGAAATTGAAGGAAAGATTTGGAAAAACAATAAAAAAATATTGTTTTTCTAAAATGTGAAATATTTTGAAACAAATTAATTTATTAAAACTTCTAATATTTGGATTAGAAATAATATTTTTCTAATATAGTGCTTATCAATATTACATTACCTTAAATTTAAACAAGACCACAAATTCAAAAAAGGGAATATATTATTTTATTTTCTCAAAATGTAGAATCATTTATTACATCATCACTAGCTCACTTGCTCTAGTCAATTCTCTTTTTTCTTTTCTCCTTTTTTTATTCTCAAAGGAGAGAAAAAGAAAAACAATAATTTGTACTCCTATAAAAATTTGGGAAACACATCCTTAATTATAGTAACTTGTTTTTTTGGTTTCCTCACTCGGTGTTCGGTACTCGTATTGGAGCTCGATTATATCTTGATCGTGCGTTGCATGATCCATTCTAGGGACAACACTCCCAATATGATTTTTTCTATACTCAAAGCTTGAACCCGAAACCTCTAGTTAAGGGTAGAAGGACCCAACCACTTGGGATGGGAATGGCTCAGCCCACATGCATCATTTGATGAAAGCACTCCAGTCGCCTCCGATGATTGGTTTGTCAACTGATTCGCCCCCATCTTTAATAGGACTGGACTAAGTTCGGGCAGATCTCCGTCCCATTTCACGGATGCATCGCATTGAGGTTAGTCACCAGTGGCACAACCTACGGGCTAAGTAGCCGAGTGGTCAAAAGCGGCAGACTGTAAATCTGTTGAAGTTTTTCTACGACCGCGGCTTCCCCCTTTTTTGGGGGGGGATCAAGTTCCTTGCCTTGGGACAAGGTTAGAAACTAGGCATACCCGCCATCTCTGTCAAACTCATTATTAGAATATTCAGATTCAACTGAATATACTGTTTTCAAGAAGGAATCGCCATCACCAGTGGAAGTTGAACCCGGCGATCTCTTCCTCCTGAAGTATGGAAAAAGGAAGAAAAAGCGCTAACTCCGTGCCAGCAGCCGCGGTAAGACGGGGGGGGGGGCAAGTGTTCTTCGGAATGACTGGGCGTAAAGGGCACGTAGGCGGTGAATCGGGTTGAAAGTGAAAGCCGCCAAAAACTGGTGGAATGCTCTCGAAACCAATTCACTTGAGTGATTTGACTGAACCTTGCAGAGTGGAACCATGCAGTACCAGACACGAGATAGATCTTCCAAAGAACAAGGCCTTTTTCAAATAAGCCAATTCATTTGGGACCCTTTCTGCTGGCAAGGCATCTATACCGTAGATGTGCCGCGGAATCACCAATGAATCTAAGGATCAGGGTTAGATAGCTTTTTTTCTCTGGCAGTGCCCGATCGTGAGACTACCTGTTGAACGTCCGATGGCACCTGTCCGTCAAACCCGCCATTTGTATGCACCCGAACATGTTCAATCGACCATTCTACTACACCACGTGTAGATAACTTGTTATTTGTATATACAAGTGATTTTTATGCAAAATATTGCTTACCGATCACTTTTCAATTACATCTTTAAGAAATTAACTATTGTTATGAAGTTTCAAATTTCATAATTGAAACGCCATTAAATTCTTTAAAGTATTATTTGTAAATTTTAAGATTAATCTAGGACAACGACTAATTTTCAACTACGGTCACACAAAAAAATGACTATTAGTGAATCTTTCCTAATTTTATGTATTCCTTATGTTTCAATTTACACGACAGTCTTCGCGCCTTGACATTCAGATTACGTGAATTTTGATCAACATTTAAAATATAACGGTTTTCATCGTATTGACACGAGAAGACTACAACAGTAGTACTTAACGTATAGTTTTTTTGAATATTTAAATTTTAAAATATTGAATTTGATCTAGTCTAATTTTATTTCAAAATTTAATCAAATTGGCCTTCTGAAAAATGAGAAAATGTCATATAAATTGAGACGAAGTGAATATAATTCCTTTTTGTTTTGTTTATGTTTAATGGTGTAGAATCCACAAAATTCCTCCTTTACCCTAAACACAAATGTCCATTTCCTACATAAACCTTTCTCTTCTCTTCTTGAAAAAAAGAGTCTCCAAACCCCACATTACTCTCTCTATATACTCTCCTTCTCTGTCTCTTCTTCCCCTTTTTTCTTAGTGTTTCCATTAAAAAAAAACCCAAAAAATGAAAAAGAAATGCTAAGGGGAATTTTTTTCCTACTTGCAAAAATCTTGTTTTCTTCAAAAATGGGGATTTTGATTAAAGGGTTTTAAGGGGAGAGTTTTTTTTTTTTTTTTTTTTTTGCTTTTTTCTTGAAAATGGAGATGGAGATGAAAAGAATGGATTTTGATTAAAGGGTTTTTAATAGAAGAATTTTGTTTTTTAAAAAAAAATAAAAAATGGGTGAAAATAGCAATGGTTGTGTAGGCTCAAACCTACTCCTTTGTACAGAAACCAAGAATAATCTTTGCTTTGATGATCTTGATTGTTTGGCCAATGATGATGACCAAAAAATTCAAGAAAAGAGTAAAGTTTTGAGCTTTGACTATGGCAGATCAGTGGCATTGATTGATTTGTTGCCAAATCTAAGTGAAGAAAGTTTTTGTTTTATGGTGGAAAGTGAAAAAGAACTTTTACCCAAAAATGATTATCTCAAAAGATTGAGAATTGGAGAGTTGGATTTGAATCATAGAAGAGAGGCTCTTAATTGGATTTGGAAGGTTAACTATATGTTTTTTATTTCCCCTTCTTGAAAATGTTGGCATTGGTTTTGATCATTTTTTTTGTTAATTTAATTATTGCTTATTGGCTAAAAGCTTTAAAATCTAGGATTTTAGTTCCATTTTATTAATCAACTTTATGTTTGCATTAATCTCAATCTTATTGTTATACCCTTTTTGGTAAATGTTGGTTTTCTCATTGAGTTTTTAGTCCTTTTCTTGGATTTTACTTGAAAATGCACATTGATTAGTGGGGACATATATAGGCATCCCTTGATTGATTGAGTTATAAAGCACAAAATAGTAAAAACGAGAGCTTTTTGATGTTTATGCAAAGCTCTGTTTGTCATTTTATTCAATTTTACTTTGAAATAAAAGTTGGAAATGCAAATTGATTATTTTTCTGATTTGGTTTTTTGTGTTATGTGTCTTGCAGGCTCATGTGCATTATGGGTTTGGAGAGCTGAGCTTTTGTTTGTCAATAAATTACCTTGATAGGTTTCTGTCTTTGTATGAATTGCCAGTAAGTCTACTTTATATAATTTTGTCTTATACTTTGTTTCCTTGTGTTTGAACTTTTCATTGTTGGTTGATTATTCTGCATTCTGCTAACATTGGTTTTTATTTACAGAGAGGTAAAACTTGGACAATTCAATTGTTAGCTGTAGCCTGTTTATCCCTTGCTGTCAAAATGGAAGAAATTAATGTTCCCTTGACTGTTGATTTACAGGTGAATAAAAATGTCCCATTCAAGAACTTGTTTTGTTAAATTTTATTTAATTAAACTTTCTTGAATTAATGAGGGTCTATCGGATACGACCTCTCTATCTCTACGAGGTAGGGTAAGGTCTGCGTACACTCTATCCTACCGAGACCTCACTTGTGGGATTACTAGGGGTATGTTGTTGTTGTAAACTTTCTTGAATTAGAATATTTGTAGTAAAGCTTGAGTTTTTTTTGTTTTGTGTTTTGGGAACAGGTAGGGGAGCCTAAGTTTTTATTTGAAGGTAAAACAATACAAAGAATGGAACTTTTGATATTGAGCACATTGAGATGGAGAATGAAGGCTTATACACCTTGCACATTCATAGATTATTTTATGAGAAAGATGAATCTCGATGAAACCCCATCAAGGCAATTGGTTTCTAGATCAATTCAACTAATATTAAGCACAATAAAAGGTTATACTCTCACCACACTCTTTTAAGTCTTTTTATATGGTTGTTATCTATGTTGCTTGGATTCTCGAAAAATGCTGCCTCACCTGTGTCGGGACCTCCAAAAACGCATAGCTTTTAGAGGATCCGATACACACTAAACGATATTTTTGAAGAGTCCGAGCTACACATAGGTTGGAATTGAATTCAAATTGTACCATTTCTTGATCCTAAAAAATCATCAAGTGTTTGATCCAGTCCTTGGTTGGGAAAATTGAATGCAGGTATTGACTTCTTGGAATTCAGACCTTCTGAAATTGCAGCAGCAGTGGCAATGTCTGTTTCATGGGAAAGGCCACAAGCAAAAGACAGTGATAAGGCAATGCCTTACTTCTCCATACAAGTTGAAAAGGTGAAAGATTTTGGGTTGGTGCCCCACTGATATAAAACTCTTGATTCTTGCCCCCCTAGACTTTCTTTTAGTGGAAAGAACACAACTATGACGTGTGCGTTAGGTGCATGTCATGAGTTCAAACATTGCTTGTGTTCAAGTTTGAATAAAGAGGCATACCATTGTCCACCGAGTTTCGAACCGTGCCCCACGTCTGGGATTAGGCGCACGACACGAGCTCAAACGTTGCTAATGTTTGAGTTTGAATAAAGAGGCATAGCGTTGTCCACTGAGTTTCACTCGTGCCCCACGTGTGGATTAGGTGCACGTCAAGAGTTCAAACGTTGCTAATTTTTATGTTTGAATAAAGAGGCATACCCATTGTCCACTGAGTTTCGAACCGTGCACGTCACGAGATCAAACATTGCTAATGTTTAAGTTTGTATAAAGAGGCATACCCATTGTCCACCGAGTTTCGAACCGTGCACCACTAATCTAGATTCTTGATACATTAAAATTTACCAACTTGGTTTAATTTATTTGTTTATTTATGTGTTTTTTTTCTCTTTCTTGTGATAATGCAGGACAGAGTGATGAAGTGCCTTGAACTGATTCAAGATTTGACATTGGTTAGTGGGACTAGTGCTACTACTGCAGCAACAACAACAGCAGCAGCAGGTGCTGTACCTCAAAGTCCCAATGGGGTGTTGGAAGCTGCTTGTTTGAGCTATAAAAGTGGTGAAGGAACAGTTGGTACAACATGTCCAAATTCATCAAACACTAATAGTAGTCCAGATGCTAAAAGGAGGAAACTTGACACAAACATCATCTCATGAGGGGACTTGAGAGAGAAAAAAAGTCATGAACTCTGAATTTTTTTAATCTTTTTTTAGTTTTTAGAACTTCACAACACCCTCATAGTCCAATCAGTTTTGGCTAAATGGAAGATTTGTTGTTGTTGTGGCTTGGCTTTAAAAGTCACAAAAGCATTGAGGAAAAGAGGAGGGGGTGGGGGGTGGGGGTGTTGGAGGGGTCCATGTTTTTAGCATGAAAAGAATTGTCACCAGCTGTTAATAATAATAATCCTGAGTTGTCAACAACCATAGTAATAGGAGGTTGAGGGGAAGGATTGAGCTTTTTCTTCTTCCATTTTTAGGTAATTTTTAAGAAATTCAAATGAAAAATATAGAGAATGAAAAGGGGTTTGGGAGGTTGAGGGTGGGGAGAAAAAAGAAAGAAAGAAAAAGAATAGAGGATTAAAGTAGTATAGTTAGTGGAGGCTATTAAGTGGTGGTATTGTTTTATTGTTTCTATTATGTAGTGAAGTTTGAGATGTATTTTCATGGTACTATGGAATAAAACATCCAAAAAGTCCTTGTGCTCTTCATTTTTGTCAATAATGGTGCATTATGTTGTCCAAAATGGATCTCTATTCATTATATAGGATGGTGGATGAGTATATGTTTATTATCAATGAAGAGGTTATTTCAAGATAAAGACACTCTTTTAGACTAAGTAATTTATGTATAATAATTATTTTATAGTTAAACATTATACAACAATTCCTTTATTATTAGTCATCATCAACAAGTGGGGTGTATCAGACCTTACTCTTACCTTGTGAGAGGTAAAAATATTGTTTTTGATACTCTCGGTTTGAGAAAAGCGACTTCAAAAGTAGGCTTGACAAAATACAAGAATAAAAGGTATGGTAAAAGTGTTGCACAAAGGAAAGTATTGACAACAAAAATATGATATTGATAATTAGAATCATGCCCTCCCTCGAGAAAGAGAAAATTGTTCGGCTATCTACTAATCTTTTATTTTAATTCTCGACCTTCATGTTTTTTTATTAGGGGTCATGTCCTCAATGTGCTGGAGTTGTGTCATGTTATGTTTAATCACCTCTCCCCAACTCTTCATAGGTCTACCTCTACCTCTCCTTAGACCTATCATTATCAACTTCTTATACCTCTTCACAAGGGCATCTGTGTTCCTCCTATTTACATGTCTGAATCATCTTCTCCTTATATTTCACATCTTGTCCACCACTAATGTTACCCCCATCTTATCTCGTATATCTTCGTTCCTAATCTCATCTCTCCTAATCTGCATGCACATCCATCTAATTCATCTCCTAAATGTGTGAATTTTGACTAGTCAATACTTCGCACCACACAACACAGTTGGTCTAACAACCACTCTATAAAACTTATCCTTAAGTCTCGATAACACATTCTTATCACAAAGGATACCGGATGCGAGCCCCCATAAATCCACCCCTGTCCAATACAATGTGTGACATCATCGCTGATCTCTCCATTTTCTTGGATTATTAACCCTAGATACTTTAAGTTTCCTCTCTTGGGAATGACCCGTGTATCAATTCTCGTTTCAACATCTGTCTCACGCAGGCATCATTGAACTTGCTCTAATGTACTCTATCTTAGTCGTGCTCAACCTGAAACCTTTAAACTCCAAGGTCTGTCTTCAAACCTCCAGTCTATTGTTAACTCCATCGCGTGTCTCGTCAATCAATACAATATCATCTTTGCAGATAACATACACCATGATACCTCCTCTTGAATTTTTCGTGTCAATTCATCTATAACATAAATAATTCATACATTAACAAACATGTAACCAAACAAATCATGTAAGGGTGAAGAGATCTCAATCATTTCACTATAAAAAACTTCTCTATTTTAGAGCTCGAAATTTAGATCTCAGCTTAGGATAAAGGAATCTTAACTATCCCATTATATTCTGGGCGACTTGCACAATTAGATGCTTAGGACCACTACTTAAAACATATTTAAAATTTACAAAATACTTAAAATTTAACCGTCTTGGAGATCTGAAGTTTCAAACTTCATATCCTTGGTCTGAAGTTCGAACTTTAAACTAGTATAGCCTACTTCAGACCTCTCCAGACCTCATGTTTGAAGTTTAAATGCAGTTTAATTCAGACTTGAAGGTGAAAGTTACCATCTAGCAATTTAAAACTTCATATTTAAATAAAAAGAAGAAGAAGTAGCACGTTCAAACTTCAGACCTGAGGACGAAAGTTTAATTATTATGGTAGTTCGAAAATTCAAACCCCAAGAGTATGAAATTTTTTCCAATCAAATACAACATTAATTATTACCAAACTTTGTACTGAAACTATTAGTACTAAACTGCAAATATATTAGTATAAAAACATTATACTATACTACTCTTTGGTGGTACACTACAAAATGTCCATGAAACACAACATAAATTATAACCAAACTTTGTACTGAAATTATTTTCTAATTCCAATAACCAAAAGACCTCAAATGTATTAGACAAAATTGTACTAGCAGAGATCTCAAATGAATTTTGTTTTCCACTTTAATAATAACTGCTAAATTTAATAATTTTATTTTTTTCTGTCACAAAATTTACAGAATACGATAAATACTTATTCATATTTCGATTTACACCAAACCAACTCAACTTACTATGATTACGTGATTTAATATAGTGAATATATATATTAATTAATCATGATTATATTGTATAAATGTATATACAAACACATATCAGATATATATTCGTTTAATATAAACACATGATGCAAGTAAGTTATTACTGACAGTGAGGGACACATATGTGCCACATTCAATTATAAGATCCATAATTTGAATCAAAATTTTAAATTTCTTGTTGCATTATTGGCACAGAATAAATTGATAGATCATGGTCATTTTCTGTCATATTATATATGGATAGCCCTTATCAAGAGCAAGACATTTCAAAAATTTGAAAAATTATGTCCCAATGAACTAGTCATTTTATCCGTGATGTATTCTATTATTTTGTCGTCTTATATTTTTACACTCTGTTTTAATTTTGAGTCAAGAATCTATCAAAATGAGATATACGAGATATATTACAAATTTATAAATATTTTTTAATACTATATATATTTAGACAAAAAATTATATTTGATTTTAACCTTCACGCATCTTAATTAAATTATTATTTTTAAAAAAAAAATATGAAAATGGCCATTTTGTGTTTTGAATTGTTTTATGTCGATATTATCTAATTTCGTAATTGTTATCTCACATGCAATATGATATCAAAATTTTGGCATAAATAATTTTCAAATTACTTACTATATGAGTATCAAAAATATTAATCAAGCAAATGATAATCCGACGTCGTTTGTTGTTTCCGGTAATGATTGCCTTTTCTGTACTTTTTGGGGATCCGAATTGGCAAATATTGGGCCCACAAGCTATGGCCCACATCTGTTTCGTTTGACCATATGGCTACGTGTCTAAATTTTAACTTACATGAATATAATATATTTTGAAAAATTAGTGTTCGTTTTTACAATATATAGCGAGTTATTGTTTTTTCAAAATGTAATAGCATTTTCTTTTTAAGACGTAGTTAAATATATATTATATTTGTGTATATATAATATCTAATCCTAATTCAAATCATACGAATATGATATTTGAATTTAATTGTATGTGTTTCAAAGCAGAAGTTGAATGTATGTGATAATATTAATTGTATGTGTGACCAATTGAATTCAGTATATGTGTCTCCAAACTGTATGTGTAGGTAAATTGTATGTAAAATATATATGAAGTGTATATTGTGTGTGTGTATATATATATATATATATCGTGTATGTAGGGTATTTGTTTGTCATGTATTTATTATCGTCTTTTTCGAAACAGTGCGCACTACTAGAATTATTAGTATATCTACTATAAGAATATAATACCTCGCTTTATTTTATAATTTTTAAAAAATACCATTATAATAAACAATAAGGTCGAAATCGCTACATCAGATAACTTTCTTACCTAACAAACTTTGCATATATATGGGAATTAGACGGTCTCGAACTCTTTTTTTTAAAAACAAAATTTCACTCGGTGTTCGATGTTTGTATTGGAGTTCCGACTAATCTCGATCGCATACTGCAAGGCCCATTCTGGGGGGTGACACTCCCAGCAAGATTTTCTCTATTATCTATGACTCGAACTCGAAATTTCTAATTAAAGATAGATCAGTTTCATCAATACACCACAATCCATGTTAATCGGTCTAAGACTCATTGCTTATTTATAAAATGTCTAACTAAGAGTAATATTTATTTTATATAGAAGAAAAATGAAAAAAAAATTATTTTGGCAATAATAAGAAATGGAAGATATAGTGAGTAAGACTGGTCAACATCTTGGTTTGCTCATTTACAACCCTGACTCACTGATTCTTTTTATATTTTATAAAAATAAAAAAAAAGGATATCTGAAGCATAAGAAACATTGGGAATTGAATGTGTAAATTATTTAACTGCCGATTGTTCCTTTCTTATAACTATTCACACTAAAATTCATCCATTTTTTTCTTACATATTTGGCTCAAAAGTTTTCATTCAATATATACGCTATATAGTCGTTTGATAAGCAAATTAAATTATTTTGAAATTATTGTTCTGAAATTATAATTTTTGAATTAATTTATCCTATATTAGAGGTGAAATAGAATAATCTCATGTTGAATGGGATAAGATGAGATATTCAAGACTAAATTCGCTATTAAATTTATATCATGCTTGATTGACTGTATAAATTATATGATAAATTTATATTATCAATCAAACATGATATAAATTTGGTATCAAATTTAATCTTGAGATATTTCACCTTATTCCGCGTACCAAACGACTCCTTATTAGTACTATTTGTCCTGCACTTATTTTGTACTCCCTCCGTCTAATTTGCACTATCCTACCCTACCCGGATACCTTACCTAGATCCCACTTATAAGATTATGCCGAAATTGTTATTGTTGTATTTGGCTCAAAAATTTATGTTCGAAAACCTAATCCACCCTACTTGATTTTGCAGCCTTTTACCTTAACCTAAACAAACATAAAAGAATTTTAAAAGAAATATGACCAAAAAAAAATTAATGAATTTTGTTTAATTTCTTTGACCAAGATTCGAGTCTTGATTCTCTAGTTGTATTTTCTTCAAGTTCAAGAGACTGAATACAAACTAATAATTCAATCCAAATCTAACTTTTGAATCGTAATAATTAATTAATACTACTTTCAACACTAACACTTAAGTATTGCTTAGTTATGTTTCCCTAACTATTAACAATGAAAATGAAAAAGAAAACTATGTGTACTTATAAGGGGGAGTTATGTATTAATCTATCTCTCTATATATAATTATTTGGTATTTACTAGCTTGATTAGTCTGAATTTGTCTCGTATATAACTTAACTAGGGAGGAAATACTCCAATATGAATTTATTCATTCTCAAGGCTTAAACTTGAAATGTTTGGTTTAAGGCGGAGGATCTCATTCATTCCATCACATTTTTTGGTGGTATACGATAATATATATATAGGCGAAATACATTGACAACTCTTTAAAATTTATCAGTAAATTTCATTTACACATTTAAACTACGACCTGTTTTGATTGAACACCTGACACGGGATAAATTGTTCCTATTAAACACTTCCGCTCAAATTTTGGAGAAGCTTCCCTGCACGTGTTTTAAGTGCTCATTACGTAGATAAATTAACTATTTACATATATTGTCCACCATATTTTGAAGCTAAATGTTACCTATTGATATCACATGATAACATACTGTGCAACATATTTACAAGTGTCAAATTTTGGGGAAAAATAAATCATAAGAATTCCTAGTGTACTATCGAAAGCATATTATATTGTCAGATTGCACAATTACTCACTCACAAAGACCACAAGTGATAATGTTTTCTATATTAAAATTACTACTTAATTACTAATAATTAGTACATAAACAAAACATAGGAATGCCTTTTGCATAGATAAAGACAAAGACAGTAAAAATTAATGGTAAATTAATATACTTAGATAGAGTTTTGACTGACCAAAAACAGCTAAGCATGGTCAAGACTCAAGAGCCTCCAGATCAATTATTTTAAGAAAATAAATAAAATAAAACTTTTGGTTCTCCATGGCCGGCGGAGCTACAGTATAAGGTACGGGTTGGATAAATCTAATTTATTAAGAAACTCATTAAATATGTAAAAGAAGAAAAAAGTAATTCGTGAATCTTATATCTTTTTTTTTAAAAAAAAACGAGCTATAAGTTTGGTATCAAGTTCAGAACTTATAAATTTTAAATTTTAGCTTTGCCTCTAATGATAGATATAACGTATTAGCTACTAGTTCAACCGATCAACTCGAACAAATTATCAGTATGTGTATACACATACACATACACATACACACACAACAAGTTCAAAAGTACAATAAGTTCCACGACAAAACTTATAAAAATGAATCTATTAAATTTAAATTTTGAATACGTCTCTTTCAATAATCATTTATCAAAAAAATATTTAAATTAAGTTGAATCAGTTCCAAGAAAGAACTCAAAGACAAGTGCATTGAAATTGCAAATACTTGTTGTTGAATGGTCAATTTGAATGTCAAACTAACTTCAATCTAGTTATGATTGCTACAAGTTTATACTTTATCGGATTACTAAATAAAAGCTTCATTAACTTTTTTTGTATTTCTTGGAATTGGATATTATTTTATAAATGGATATCTAACTTCATTAAAGAAAAAAAGAAAAAAAAAAGGTGAAGAATAATGCCATGTCGATTTCATAGATTTATAGTGGAGTTCCATTAATACAAAAACTATAACATTGAATCTTAGATTCATTTAGTTGTTGATAGCTGGTTAAAATTATGCATGTATTACCGTATTTAAGGTCAAATCTACCCTTGTCATTATAGAAATAGGTTAGAGCCTTTATTAACTAACGATGCATGCTTTCCAACACGTGGGCCTTTTTATGAGGGAATTATACGATCAAGTTTGCTCTTAAACTATGTAAAATGATCAAACTTGCCTTTGAACTGTATGAAATAGTCAAATTTGCCCTTGAACTTTGGATAACAAGGTCGTTATTTTGGCAACAACAACACCATCATTGAATTCTTCTCAAATCACCATTAATAACGATATCAAAGATCCTAAATGATTTATAGTAATATCATGATGGCTAAGGTGGTTGGTTTATAGTGGTTGAAGGCCAATATGATCTTTTAAAGTAGGTAAATTGGTGATGGGAAAGTGGTAAAGATTAAGGTATGAGAGTGAATGGGGGTAGGTTTAATTTCTAAGTGGAATTTTAGTTTATTCTTTTTTTTTTTTGAGTGTTATGAGGATGAAATGGTAGAGTAACAATGATTTTCAGGTGGTGTTTTTGAACCATTTCGTAAAGTTTAGGGGTAAATTTAAACAGTTTCCCTTATAAAAAAAAAGGTCCACATATTAAAAAGCTTCGATCATTAATCAAGAAGGACAAATCAAAATATTGTTATAAAGATATGAATAGATGTAACCCCAACTATTATCATAACATAAACTCTAAAGAACAAATTATCAATCAATCATGTGACTGGCAAATACTTGTCGGAATTAGTCTCTCTACTTTGTAGGGGTAAAATCTGTGTACATACTTCCTTTTCAGACTTTACTTGTAGAAATTACGATTGCACTTGGTATGTTATTGTTGTGCCTAGCAAATACTTAAAGAAGTGACCAACAAGGGTTGTGGTGGAGTAGTAAGTACTCATTCATTCTTAATCAGAGGTCTCCAGTTCGAGTCTCCCTAGGCACGAAATCGCCGAAGCGCTCTCCAATACGGGTACTGGACACCGGGTGAAAAATAAAAAAAAATACTTAAAAAGAAGTGCAATGCCTTGCTTGCATTGGTACCTCACCACTCATTTATTGGATCACAAATCTCAACAACAAACACTACAATTGCAAAATTTTGGTTAGGTGGTTGAGAAATTTAACAGCTATACATACATAGATAGGACATTGTCCCTTAGTCCTTTTAGCAGATAGCAGAACAAGCCATCACCTCAATTTTGTACTGTCAATATTATTCTTGATGACAATTATCACTTTTTTTTACAACACATTATCCAAGAACAAAGACTTTTCTATGAGATGGTTAAAGGTTTTTTTCAGAAATTCAGAAGAACTTTTAGTATTATAAGTTGGATTCCTTTGTGCTTTCGTATGGATTTGAGGACAGAATCTTAAAATGGAAGTATTTTTTTTTGTTTAATAAATATAACCTGCACAAGAATTTTAAACTTTTAGTTAGTGGAGAATATAGCAGGATTCTGTCACCATTGAAGGGTCGTGACAGCGTTACTTGAGCCGATGATCTATCAAAAACAACCTCTCTTCCTTCGAAAGGTAGGGGTAACTGGTAAGGCTGCATACAATCTATCCTTCCCAGACTCCACTTATGGGAATACATTGAGTATGTTGTTGAAGGATCGTGGTAAGACGGATATGATCTAAGTTGCTCGAACTTGGGTGCGAGTGTCCGATATGGGTGCTGATTTAGAGGTCAGATCCTTCATGATTTTGGTCAAAGTACTGAAAATCGTTTGACCAGATTGGGTACGAACCCCACACTCACACCCATGTCATGTCGACACGAGTGCAGCACTGAAAATGAAGAGTTCAAGCAACTTAGGAAATGATCCTTTCATTCATTAGAGATCTCGAATTGAAATTTTAAAAATGTACAAGAAAATCATGATTAGGAACTCCTTCAGTCATACACGAATTAGACTCGAATCAATGAAAAATTCAATGCGAGTATCAAATATCGAGGGAGCACCAAAAAAACCTTGGGCTTTCTATCATGGAAAGTATTTAGCTCCTTGTTGTAAGAAAAGTATAAATGAATCTAACAAATATTAATCATTTGTCAGAGTAACATATGCTAGTGTTTGACCAGTCTTATGTTTTTTTTAAAAAAACATTGGCTGCTAAATGGGGGGCGGCTAAGGACCAGTACAAAGTAACATCTTGGGACTTGAATTTTTTTTCCATTCTCCATGGTAACAACTACTTCACTTTTCTCTAGCTTAGGACCAGTACAAAGTGACATCTTGAGATTCATTTTTTTTATTTTCTATTTAGTATTCGATACTCGCATTGTGATTCAATTAACTCAAATTCATACCGCGTCAAGTTCACCAAAGAGGAAAGCACACAATACCATATCTATTTCATATTCACGACTCAAACCCGAAACATTGGATGACCCTTGACGATAACAACCTTAGGGGTGAAACCACATACTCAAATTAGGTGGGAGGAACAATAGTTATGGGGTGTTTTTGTTCTTTCAGGTTGACAATGAATGCTACCAACATTCAGAATTAAAATAGGGCAGGCTCTTTCACTTACTCAAGGGTCAATCAGAGCCGGAAAGGACCACAGCAGTCGCGGTCCTGCCTGTTGTTACTCAGTCGATAATAATAAACATCGAGCTGATATTCACCTACAAGAATACAAATTTCAGATCATCTGCAAACACTTAAATATGATTAATCTGCAAATGTTACAGATACTCGGACGAAATATAAAACAAACTGCTACTTATCATAAATGTACCTGATACATCAATCAAAGTGCAGATCATGATAAATTATAATGATACATCGATGAAACATTTGTCTTAATAACGTCTCCTGAATTGAGATCAGAGTGGTATTTATTTCTTTATCAAATGGTTCAAAAGGACGAGTTTCTTCAATCAGAAGAATGGTTGATTGCATTGTGAGGAATAATGAATGCTTATTCGGGTCTCTAAGATAGCTTTATTCTACATCTATGTTGCTCGGACTCTTCAAAAATACCAGCAGTGTGTGTCGGATCCTCCAAAAGCTGTGCATTCTTGGAGGATCTGACATGGGTGTGTTAGCATTTTTGGATGATCCGAGCAACATAGTTCTACATATACCCTTCTGAACGGGTATTCTGAAGTTGTGTACCTTAACAAAAATTTTGAAGAGTCCCATGTTGCATTATTCCTTTAACAATTGGGAACCGGGCAATGCCATGAATTTTCTCAACCTGGCTCCCAGCTCCTCTACTATACATTATAATATACTTTGCAGTTTCTTGCGAAAAAATTAAGCTCCGTGCTTAATTCAAAGAAAGTCCGGCTGGCCTGTGGATGTCAAGCAACGATGCCACATGCGGCTGTTAGGGTCCACAACCTTGGGTTGAGCAATAACTTCTGGAATTGGAAAGTATACATAATGAGTATTGCATATACCCACTGTGATGCCACTATATCCAGCGAACGCACCATGAACCTACCAAATGAACGAGTATTAGTTAAATTGTCAAATATCATCTATAACAGAAAGCAATTTGTCCTCTGTAAACCAACAAACATTAAGTGAGCATGAGAGACTTACAGCATTTTGACCTAGTACAGTGCAGAGAATTCCATCAGATGCATTAGCACGGCATGCACGGATCATGTATGTAGGATCAATGTATTTTACATCAGTTGTAACCCCAATCTCCTTGAAGTACTTTTTGATCTATAAGAAAGCAGGCATACCATCGTGAATTTTCTTGATTAAACAAAAAGGAACGTGCACATGGAAGCTTCTCAAATTGAACACGGCATTATAT
The DNA here is from genome assembly GCA_003996215.1 of Jaltomata sinuosa. NCBI lineage: Eukaryota > Viridiplantae > Streptophyta > Magnoliopsida > Solanales > Solanaceae > Jaltomata > Jaltomata sinuosa. The sequence continues at coordinate 2,014,189 of QJPP01007213.1, read as the reverse complement.
TGCTTTCCCTCAATAGTCGGAGGAGAAAGCATAAACATGGGGATGACGTAAACTGGAAACAAAGTGAACTACGAAAATGATTGTGTGACGCTCATTTTGGACAAAGACACAAGGGGCCCTTACGAGTGATTCTATTAAGTTGCTTCAACTTTTTCTTTCCTTCTGTTTGATAAATCAGTTGCTTCAACTTCTTAAATATGATGAAAACCAAAAAGTGTATCGAAGCTCCTTAAAACCAAGGGTGTAGGCAACTCGCGCGGACATGCAAAACTAGTCAAGAAATATCTAGTAACAATCCCATATATGTGTAGGTTGCCATCCACAAACCTGTTGTTGTATATGAACACCAATATCTCCAAGTACCGCATTTCCAGATGCATCCTTTGCATTGGTTTTGTCAAGGAAATCCTACAAGAAGGTTGAATAAGATAGCAGTTAAATAATATAAAGATCTAGAAGTGATTCTTCTGTTTTCACTGCTCGAATCAACTATAAATGACAAACTTGGAAACATCTAAATGATTGTTTGACTTTAAGTTCTATTATTTTGACAAAATAAAATCTGTATACAGTGACTCTCCAGTAGATAATATTTTTCAAATGCTGATAGTCTGTAATGTTCAATCTCCCAAGTACCATAATTAAGACTTCATTTATGGTAGTAATTAACAAATTTTCAAGTCTTTTTGGACTGTTAATTAATAGAGAGAGTTTAATTATGTCCTAATGGTTTAATTACAGTTCAGCTATATGATCTCGATGTCCACTCTGCACTATTTGGATCCCTGTCATTCGAGTACACTATAATTGGTCTGTTAAGATAAACAGGAGGTTCTCTACACTATATATTCTTTTCATTTTTGCTGACATACAAATCTTTTAAGCAAGTCTCTAAACATAATAAAAAGACTCAGGAAAACACCAGACATAATGTGAGTTTGCCAACATGACTAAGCCTTAGCATCAATTAAGGGATATCTCCTGTAAAAATGTTTTGCTTTTACTATGTTCTATTTTTCTCTAAATCCACATAGATTTCGACAATTAGTAAATTTGAGACAACTTCCTTCACATGCGACTTAGGTCTACCTCGTCTCTTTTTAAATGTACAATTGTCATAGTGTCACCACCTACAGATTGATGCATTTTGAGGTCCACGTAGAACATGATTAGACCATCATCAGCCGACTTTTTCTCATTATCCTCTATGGGCGTGTATCTCGGTGAAATGTGATCATTTCCGAATCCTATTAACATACAAAAGTATTTTCTAAAGATGCTGGTCTGCAGATAACTTTTTGTAATCAATAATAGAAAAGAGAGAATAGGACATAATGTTATAGATAAGACATAAAATTTTCATTTGTCAAATACACACAAGAATAGATATATAACGAATATTACTTGATTTATGTAACAGAGACAAGAAAGTACAATAGAACTAACCTGCCCTGCCCCCTCTGCTACACAAATCACGGCTGATCCCTTTGTCTCAAGCAGATATTTTAGATGCTGCAACACACCATGAGGCCCATGCAGATTAAAAGGCACCTGACATTAAATAGATATGATCTTATTGCTAAGGCCCTTAAAATGACTAATTACATAACAACCTATAGAGATTAGACTAACCTCTGGAATCAAGCATATGTCTATCTGTCCACTAGCTAGTGATGCATGCATAGCTATAAACCCACTGCTACGACCCATCAACTTCACAATTCCGATCCCATGATATGCACTATGTGCCTACAAAGATTGAAAGGAAAAAGAAAAATCCTTTAAGATTAAATAGATTGCAGTGGAAGAGTTATGATGCATGACTGTTTCAGTTGAGGGCAAATTAAGCAAACTTTGAAATATTTAAGGGGAATACAACAGGATGTCAGAACCAATGACAGATGGAAAATTTTGATAAGAATTACAAGGAATTCAAAAGAAGAAAGTCAACTGAATCTGACAAGAAGAAGCTAGCAAGTTTTGCAATAAACTATGCCTAAATTGGTCTTGAACTTCTATTGAGGTTTTTCGAGAATTTAACTACATCTTGAGGCATTGAAAGGCCGGTTATTCATTAGAAGGGTAAAGATTTCAGCATATTCTAGGAACTTCTTGTTCATTTAATGAAAGACGGGAACGTTTTAGTTTATAGAAGAAACAGAAGCAAGGGGATGCAAAACTTATAGCAAGACTGTAAAGTAGTACCTCAATGTAAGCAGAATTAATGGCTCTCTGTGCTTCTTCAACAGCAGTATCAAAACCAAATGTTTTGTCCATAAGCATAATATCGTTGTCTATAGTTTTTGGCACACCAACTACAGCTACCTGCATACGTCTTCTACGGCACTGCACATCAAGTAAACAAAAACAAATTATACTTCCTAAGTGACATCATTATTTCAAAGTTATACCATTGGAGACCACCGAGTGTATAAGTTTCCACATGGATGGGAGAAAAGATCATCTGTTATGATGTTTATCCTCTTTGCTGACCATACAAAAATTTCAACTTGATGTGATCCCCAAAATATTTAGTGGCACAAGGCATATCTAGATATCTATTATTCATCTAATGAGAGGAGACTAGAGAAAATCATGTATTCAAGAAAAGTCAGTTCTTTACACAGTTTTCGGCTACATGCTCATCTTAATTTAGATTAACAGATTCCAACTTAACAATATTAACATATCTATTGGTCTACAAGAACATCATATATAGAGGCCACAATTGACAACCTCATCATTAATTGCGTTTGCACCAGCATGTGTACCATTTCCACCCAGAACAAAGAGCATGTTTATTCCTCTTTCCTGAAATTAAGACAAGCAGTGAACCTAAGAAAGCCAGCACAATAATACTGGTGCAAGTAAACTGTAGAGAGTCAGTCAAGAACCTGAATGCTATCCACAATGTCAGAAACTTTAGGTCCTCCACGTGATACACCTAGCAAGCTTCCACCAGAAAGATGAACATTTTGAACCACTTTCCTGGATAACTGGTAACAAAACATACTATGACTTATCACTTGCATATTTATTTCTGTTAAAGAGAAGTGTATTCTTCCTAAGAAATGAAGACTTTATCCAGAATAATCATGAAAAATTAAGCCTTTTGCACTAAACTCTAACCTACACCAGTAACTAATACGAGGAGAATCTGCATAGGGAGTAAAAAGAGCAACTTACTGGCATTTCAGCTAAATCTTTGTTTGAAAACCCACGGTATCCAAATGGAATCCCCACAATTTGCTTCACACTGTATATCTCAAGGGTGATAACTATCTGCATTCATTGGAAAGATAGAAAGGAGGAGAATAAATAGACAACACATCAGTGTTGTACATTGAAATAACATGACTGAATTGATTTTAAAAAGAAGAACACGCGAAAGAACAAAGTATATGTTAAGACCTGTCGAATAACGTCATTAAGACCTGGGCATAGTCCACCACAAGTTACAATTGCTGCTTTGACCTCCTCTGGTTTGAAATATATTTTCTCTCGAGGACCAGCACGATGAACCCTAAACAAGATCAATGACATATTTATAACCAATAAGGTCAACGAGCTACAAATTTGGAACTTAAATTCCTCCATTAAAATCATTTTATCTCGCGCCAGAGTTGAAATTCTTGGTAAGACTGTCAAACCTCCATTAGTTGATGTTCACTACATCTAAAAACACAATCACTTTCAAGAAGTTAGCAAAAATTTTTGTTCTGTAAGATTTTATTTTACAAATAGACATTAGAAACATTCTGGAGACATTCAATAAAGCCTAATATTTCCCTTTCGCTTAAAGGATTCTTAGCTCCTTAATTCGGATCAAAAAAAGGATTCTTAGATCCTTAGTATCGGTATCAGAACGATCGAAGCACAGGTTATAGTTATACAAATAATTAACTTTTGCATTATAAATGTCATAATTGTGACTTTTGTTCTGCTGAAGATTCATACGACATCAAGTAACACATATATCCGGTAATACTTCGCAACACATATGTAATAATATTATTAGAGGACTTATTAGAAGGAATTAGTTATTAGAGGTGGAACATCAATTCAAGAAACCCTTTTCGTTTCTTTTCTGATAAATAATATGTGTAACCCGTATAGCATCTTCCACTATCTATTTCCACTTCTATCAATTGAGAAAGGACATTTTTGACTCAGAAAGGCAGCACAGAAATGGGTCAAACCTAAGTTGGGCATTGGTAGTTTGAATGATGAAAAAAGGTCAAAATTGACAAAGGACTTAACTAATAGCAACATGAAGCAAAAGCATGTGGATGCAGAAGATAATTCAATCATCTTAGCTATAAACCCTTGCCATGTAACTTGTTGCTATAGAAAACTATAAAGAAGCTTACCATTGCTCTACCCATGTACAACCGGGATCAACGCACTCAGCACCAGCAGAGGTTGGAGAGGAATATTTAATAGTCTGAAAAATAACAGAACTTTGCATAAATGGATTGGCAAAAAATAGACTAAAAAGGCAACAAGAAGGAACATGTGTTCATTTCTTCATCTGTATACAACAAAGATAAGCAGCTTATTTTTAGCTATCATCTTCCTTGTTCCATTCTAACAGTTCACATGATTTTCAACAAAATAAGGGGGAAAGGAAGGAGCATGTCTGGCCCCACTTTAAGTATTCATGAAAAGACAATGAAATAATGCAAAAGGCTTCCAGGTTCAATATCCCCACCCCTCCTGCACCTCTTCTCTGTACTGCTAAGATAGTGAAACAATAATTTAAAAAAAAGTAAAAGATAAGAAACAATTTATTTTCTGCTTTCCTATAGAGGTTGGTGCTCTTCTTTTCAACAAAAATAAATCTACAGGTTATTTAATGTATTCTGTTCGCTCTTTCACGACAAAGAGTCCTCTTGCCATCATAAGGTGCATTGACACCCAAAGTCAAGACAAGTATACAAACAAATTGTTGTTTCTCCAGCTTATGTTGCTCCCCGTCTATACTCACCAAGGAATGTACTATAAGCTCTGAATCAAAGGGAAACATAGAAAATAGTACTTGCAACTTCAAAATTCGACTTTTAGCTTTTGAAATGACACATGTAACTCCATTTTGCCTAGAAAGTTTGAAATTTTCATCTATCAAAGTTTTAATTTTAACTACTACTACAGGTCAATCCCAAGCTAATTGGGGATTGCTGCTCCAAAACAGTGCCTGTGTTATTTTAGCTAATTCAACGGAGAAAAAAGGTTCATAATCCTAGAAGCAAATTTCTCGATCTATACCCAGTTAAATGCTACATAAGACCTTGATCAATAAAGGGCAAAGCTTTTCCACATCTAGATTGAAGAAATACCTAAGTATTTGAGACACCAGGGCTGAACGGTACCTATATCTGACAATAATTAAGCATAAAATAAGCTTTATAACGAATTAACGCTTCTGAACAAATCCTTTACCCGCAAATCATGTGGGAGTGCAAACTCAAGCGAGAATCTCATTATGTTTTGCATAATTTTTAGAAGTGAAAATAGTCCATTTTGGACATCAAATTCACCAAAGATAGATTAGTCTGACATCGTTGCTAGAGATTTTTAAAAAGTTGCATTTTGCATTTTTCCACTACAATCAACTGGCAACGGGAAATCAATGGATGGCGAGCTATTCTAAAATAGAAGGAAAGAAGCTTACTTTAAGAAGTACTCTGTCATTATTATTGATATATCCATGCCATTCCTCATCTGAGGGATAACCTTGTGCAAAATCCTCAGTGACTGGAGTTCTGTAACACAATCATTGCACTAAAGTTAGTTATATTGCTATCAATTATCAAACAAGTATTTCTTTCACAAATACTGAATATCATTGAAGGTATCTCTTGGCCAAATTTAACTACCAAACCCGCTAGCTTGTACACGAGAAGCGTTGTCTTATTAAGATTTCTTAATAATTCCAGACATGTCAATTTGAGAAATGAAACAGTTGTAAATCAAGTAGAAAGTTAGCTGATCTAAGATAGTTGAATAACTTAACTTTGGATTCCGAACTGTTAATATTAGCTACAGAAACATATTTTTTATCATTATAAAAGTAGATATAATTCCAATTTTCAATTCAATGAGAGTTTCTGACAACTTATCATTATTCTAAATTCTATTAACAAATCAAGCCATTTATACGCCATTTCAACAAAGAAAAATGAGAAAAAATAAATAAAAGAACAGAGGGATAGTCAATATAGCAAAACTAGAAAAGAAGAAATAGCACAAAAAATCAAATTTTATGAAAATATGTGCAATTTAAACTATAAAGTTTGCATTTTTTTTTTCAATTTGCTTAAATTTCAAGCCATGCATATGCCGTTTATCCTCAAAAAGCACAATAAGTGTCACTTTAGCCCAAAAAAAAAAAAAAAAATGTCCCAAAATAAGTGGAATTCAGGACAAAAATTATTACTCCTTTGTTTGTCCTATTTCAATTATAGTTTGTTTAAAAAAAAAAAAAAGTCTCTTTCTTTTTTTGATAATTTTTTAAATTCAACTTTTCACGTGACATATTTAAAGCTACAGAATCTGCATATCATAAGATCCGAAGCGGATGACTACCTAGATTAGAATGAGGATTCAATATTCCGTGATAGTTATCATGGATTGAAAAGGGATGGGCCAATAGCAACGCAGAAGTTTCATACATACGTGCCTTGAACAGGCGGGGAAAAGACGTTTAAAGCAGAGGGAAAACCAATCTCAGAAGGGAAAATTCCTCTGATTCTTGGTTAGATGGGGCGGGCAAGGAGAGCTTCCTTACTTTCTTAAATTACGTATCAAATCAAATCAGGACAAATAAATTAAAACGAATGGAGTATGTTTTTGCAACTATAGTGAGTAATAAATAGAGGCAACGAAGTAAACTATACCTTCTATTTATTATTTTTAGCGTGAAATGAGCTAAAGTGACACTTATTTTGAAACAACGGAGTAGAATAAACAGCAAAATTATAAGAAACATGAGAAAATTTAAATGTAAGATACCTCATTTTGAGACAGAAAGTGGAAGGATACGAAACGGCGTCGGGTAATACATCAGTGATATGAGGAATATTGAAACGAGCTTCAAATTCTCTCTCATACTTCACTTTCCAATCCGGATCCCTGAAATCAATGTTGATAGAGACGGCTTTACTTGCTTTCGCTGCTACAACTCTCATTCTCATTTTCCGGCAAGCTACCGGCGGCAACTTAACGGAGCCGATGAGTAGCTCATTTTCTCCGTAAACAGTCGTCGACGACGGCAAATTCGTTTTTGGTCCGATCGCCGGCGAAAGCGACTCCATTGTTCAAGAAAAAATGTCTACAAGTTTCGAAGAATAATCTAGAACAAGTTCGTGCTTTTTTTTTTGGAAAAAAGGAGAGAGGGAAAAGAAAAGGAAGAAGAAAGTCGGAATTGGAAAGTCCGTAGATGTTTCGTCGTTTCCTTTTTCTTTCTTTCCCATTTATTTTTGGAAATATTTCCATTTTGAGTCAAAAATGATTACTCTGTTTTATTCAAAATAAAAAATAAAAAAAATCAAATATTTCATTTTATTTGTTAATTTTAGCTTCTCTAAGTTTTTTTTTTTTCACTTTACTACTCTTAGGAATTTTTTGGTAGTTGGTTAAAATTATACAAATATTAGTTAATTTTATGTTTTACTCTGCATAAAATAATACATAATTAATTTATGAGAGTTTTTAAATTGCAAATCAAACATCATATTAATTTTATACATAAATAACTTATTTCTTAATTAGCTATCAAACATTACATAACTTAGACATACTTCTTTACTACCTACAAAACAATCCTTTAGTGTTAAATAAGGGATCGTTTGGGCATGTATTAATCCCGCATAAGTTATACTATGTTTGATAATGGAATAGAAGATAAGTTATTCATGTATAAAATTAATGTGATAATTGATTTGCAGTTAAGCAATCTGCATAACTAATACATGTATAAATTATGAGGGAATCCATGTATTATCTTATGCAGGATATAAAGTGAAATAAGCTATACCTGAATAACTAATACATCAATAATTAAAACCTGGATAACTAATTCATGCATAAATACATAGATTTTCTCATAACTAATTCATCTATAACTAATAAATGCATAACTCTAACCAACTACCAAACGATCCCTAACTACATAAAGTAGTACTAGTCAAATTTAAAATTTTAAAGCAACCGGTCTGTCGGAAAGTTCCTGTATAAGTTGTCTGATCCTTAAAAAAAAGTTTTTATGGGAACGCATTGTTCAAGTTGAGTTTTCTTATTGTCCCTTCCAAGACATCCCTTTTAACTTTTCTATTTTCAAAGGAAGAAAAAAAGGTCGAAAGCCTCTTTTGTTGGCTCGACGGTCCCTGACTGTGTCTTTGATTTCAGGCCCTTTTGAGGAGGGTATCTTTTTGATTAGTATCATTAGCCCGGCTCGCATGGACTTTCGGTTTTTTTAGTTGACAACTTTATTCATTAACAAGAATATTACAGTAAATATATCTCTAATTAATGCTTTCATAAATGATTTGTCAACTCAACAGAGATAAGTATATATAATATAAAAAGGAGAGAATATTAGTGATCTTTTCCCTCTTTAACAAACCTGCACTATTCTCATGCAATAGTCAACAATGCTCTAAAAGAAGAGAATCAATGCTCTATTTTGTGACAATGACAAAAATGACTTTACATTTGAGACTAGTAGGAAAACAAGTGATTTTTTAAATTTATTTTCTTATATTTGTTACGCAAGTAAAAAATATTATGGATTGGGCATTAAGTTCGCCGGTTATTAACACTTTTAGTAAAAGAAGTTATTGCTCTCAACAATGAATAATGAGGCTTCGTTTATCGTCAACATTATCTCTATCTTCACGAGGTAGGAGTAAGGTTGCGTACACACCACCCTCCCCAAACTCCACTTGTGGAATATATATATAATATAACACTGAGTATGTTATTGTTGTTTGTTGCATGTTGCAAAACAACCTTAAAATTCTGACTTCCTAGAAGTACAGAAGTACTAGGGGTGCGCATCGATCGGTTCGGTTCGGTTTTGTATATTATCAGTTCGATTTATCGGTTTTTGGTTTGTCAACATGCTTAACCGATAACCAAACCAATAAGATATTCATTATCGATTTTGGTCCTTAATGGTTTGGTTTTCGGTTTAACCGATAAGAAAATGCTTCTATAATTTTTTTTGCTTTCTCTTATTTTCATCTACATATATACACTACCTTCATGCATAAAAGTCTATACAAATTACAAGCATAAGCAAATTCAAATACGTTATTAGTAAAACAAACTTATTTTATTTCTTGTTAACTAGCAAACTTGAATGTAGTAGCAACGCTAGCAATCTCTCAAAAAGAAAAACAACACTGATCGGTAGAACCCCACCAAACCAACGTCTTTAGAAAGAAAACAACAACACTAAGACAACAACTATAAAATGCCAAAAAATAATAGGGTATATATTTAAAATCTAAAGCCACTATTATAATTATGGATAAAAATATAGTTTTAGTATAATCTTATTGGGTTATCGGTTTAACCATTAACAAAAACCTTAAAACCGAAACTGAACCGATAGCCCAATAAAAAAATTTACAAAACCATTAACCCAATAACCCGATATCGATAAACCAATAACATTTTTATCGGTTCGGTTTATTGGTTAAATCGGTTTTTGCACACCCCTAAGAAGTACCCAAACATTAACAAAATGACAGAATAAAAGGAAGCATCTGCTAAAATGCTTCTTGGTTTATCCTCCTGCTTTGCTAATTTAATGATCAAACAAGAGAGTATGAAGAAAGAGAGGTTCAACAAAAGGAATTGAAGCAAAATTAGCCAACATAAGTATATGATAAAAGATGTATAGATATAAATATAAGTGCCTCAGATTCTGTATGCATCGTTAAACTGCTAATTAAGTTCATCGATGCAAAAACAATACAACAGAAAGATAATCCTCTAGGCGCCAAGAAATCCGAGTTATTCGTATAAATAAACCTTCAGAATCTTCAATGGCGGGTGAGCTTTTGGTATCCGTGAAGAACACATCTCGTAAAACACACTTTATGAGCGATATCAGGACTCACACGACTTGCAATGTGTGTGCTTGTAGTGCCTCTTGCAGGCATTTTACTGCACCAGTGTAATTCAGAAATCCCATAAACCAAAATTCATGGTTATCAACAGATATAGCTTGGATGTACTTTTCTGATGGATTGGTTCTGCTCGATGAAGGATTAATTGCTTTAAGCTGATACAACGGGATAACTACCTGCTCGGATCAATAGTAAACAGAGGGAAATGTGTGTAAAATAAGGTTTCCTCGTAATCAATATGACATTGCATATAACGAATGATGCATAAATATCCAAAAGGAACAAGAAATTAGATCTCACAGCAAGTAAAACCAGACAGGAAGTTATCGAATGAGTTACATTTGACGCGAATTAGGAACTTCCTTTGCGTGGAGGTAAGAATGCAAACGAGCAGATTATATGGAAGGAGTTACATTTGATGCAAACGATTGAGCATCTTTAGGAAGCTAAAGGAAATAACCACGGGAGACTGATAAATAAACAGAGATATACCTTGTAATAGCTCCATTCAGTCTTGTTTTTGATTTTGTAGGGAAGGGGGTTATCACTACAAAAGGCAAGCTTTGCAGTAGACAAATATAACACTCCCATTACTGGACCAGCTGACGTTGATAAATAACATGCAAATGAATTCCGAAATTGCTCCTCAGGATCTGCTGCCTCAAATGTATGGCGGAATATCTTGTCATAACCACCTTCAGCCAGAACCTTTGTTCCCTGAGCAATTCTTCCAAAGGCAGCATCAGCAATACTAGGGCTCGTTTTCACTATACAAGTCAACGAAAGAAATTAAAGTTATTGCATCCATCGATTTCTTTTAAGTTTTTATGAGTGAGCGGGTGGGAGTTAGCACATCTGATTCTCATATCTCTCGAATACAATGGCAATTTACCCAAAGGAGAAACCTGGAAAAGCTCAAATAGACGACCCTCACTCTTCGTCCCAAACTCCCTCCCCCGCCTTACCTCCTCATTCCCAAATAGAAAAGGCAGAACAAAAAAGATAAGCTATTGCAGGCATCATAAGGAAGCAACTCCAAGAAAAGGGAAACTGCTTGGTTTTCATCTGCTACTTATATTAGAATTTCATCATTAATACTCATAAAAATAGGGCCTTTATGTCATGTATAAGTTCCTCCAAAGAGGTTTCTGTTGGACAACAAAAGTAAACTCTTTATTTATAGAGTTATTGGTAAAAAATACTCCAAAACTATCATTTCTTTGCGAGTTTCATACCTCAACTATCAATTGTTCTCTTTACCTACCTAAATTATCACTCCCTTTGTATTAAACACACCTCGATACTGAGTTGGTCAAATATTGTTCCCACTCGACAACAAGCACGTGTATGCCAACTCAGTATCGAGGTATGAAACTCATGAAAAAAGTGATAATTTAGGTGTGTTTTTGACCAAAAAATGAAAGAAGAAGAAGCCTTACAGTGTTGCCATGTATTGCCAGCAATATCCTCAGCCTTCTTTGTTGCATCACCAACCTTTTTTCCCCATCTACCAAGTACATCTTTGACATTCCCCATTTTATCTAATAAAGATGAAAATTATATCCTCACAGTCAGTGGCCGGAGCCAGAATTTTCATTAAGAGAATTCAAAAATATGAATAATTAAACACCGGAAAAAGCCAAGGGGATCCAACACACACATATAAAATAATATTAAACTTGTATATACAGTGTAATTCTTCACCAAACGAGGTTCATCCCCCTACGTCCTGGCTCCATCATCCAGCATGCAGACATCGAGTCCATTTGAACTCAATACTTTTAACGCGTGAGTTTGAATGCGTATGTATTATACGTATTTTGCTAGTGATTTTGAATGCGTATGCATTATAATTATATAGAGAGAAAAAGATACACTAACTTTTGATATTAACGGAAGCGGAATTGTTGGCCGGAGCCGGAGAATGAGCTAAGTAAGGATTCGAATTCGATCCACGGCCGTCAACCGACGACTCCGTCACCAATTCCTGGCTCCAATGCACGCATTTCTTCGATTTATTCAAACTGTTCGCCGATTTGGTACCCTCATTTTCGTTATTACCAATATTATTTTCCTGTTGCATAGGTTTCCGATCCGCATTCACACCATAACTGATCTTATTCTCCGTCGTCGTCGCCGCCGCATTCTCTTCCCCGCCACCGCCGCTTGGCTGCTTCGTCATCTTCGAAATTACTCCTGATAAGGCGGCGCGTGAAGTGGCGCGTCGGAACTTTAGGCGGAATATGGAATTTCCCGATTAGGTTCCGATCAAGCAGAGAGAGAGAGAGAGACCGGCGATTTAACGCGGGAAGATTCCGTTATTCGGACCTCTGGTTTGTCTACCGCGTATTTTTCTCTTTTATTATATTTTTGTAATTTTTTAAAAATTAAAAAGAAAATAAAACAATTTTAGATAATTCATGATTAATATTAGTGGGTTAAAAATAAATTCACTCATATTTGATAACGGCGAATAATATACGTATTATAATATTTTTTACAAAATATAACAAGCACATGAACGCAATCCAATATTTTTTAATAGTGAATATCATATTACATCACCAATTGTGGTTATGTTATTGGTAGAGGTGAACGTCCAGTATTTCCAAAATTTGATTTCGATTAACCTTACAAACACAATATAATTTGTTACCAATTGTAGATTTCATTTCAGCAATAGTGAATACAAGTCCCAAATCACAAGCTTAGTGGTTGTGTCTCAAAGTTGTTGAAATTTTTTCAATAAATCCAAGCATTATTTCAAGGCTGCTATCATCTGCAAAAGATAAAATAAAGCTATAATATAATCAAGTCTAGATCCACTCAATTATTTTGAAATTTAATTCTTCTAAATTTTAAGTTGAATAATAGTTTTAATTTACAAAATTTCAACATTTTTTTCCATGTGAAATTATATGAAAACTCATACTTCAATTTTCAAATTCCTTTTTATTTTTTGACTTATTGACAGTAAAAATCAAATTAAAAGTTAATGAGTGAATTTGTGGATTCAAAATTACATAAAAGACCGCTTACTAGATTCTGAATTAGTTATTTATACATTTTAAGTGAATTTATTCGCAGAAATACAGAATTTACACTTAAGCTACTGAATTCTGTCGAACTCGTAACTAGAACTCTAGCTCTGCCCCTGGCTCGAGGAGTTACTTCAAGAAAATGTTTTAGTTGATTTTTGTTTTAAAAAAAAATATTGGTCAAATGAGAATTAAATTCATATTCTAAACCAAAAAAATAGACAATAAAATTCCAAAAAATAAATTACTCACCTAGTTTAGGTATGGTATGTCCTTTAGAATGGTGAATCACTGGTGGATCCACAAAACACTCCAGCAGAATTTCACCATCTTTTTTCTGGAAATCTGTCTCTCCTTTAAAAAAAGAAAAATAAATACATTTATATGAATTGTATATTGGATAAATCAAAATGCTAAAGAGCTCACTGCCCCATAAACGATTTTCTTGAGGCACTATCGAAAACAATATCTCTAACCCATAAAGGTAGGGGGTAAGGGTCTGCGTACAACCCATCTTCTCCAATTTCGGATACTATACCTGATTTGTTGTTGTTGATGTTGTTGCTGTGTTCATGAAGTAGAAATTATCGCGATAGAGAAATATCTTATGCTACTGCTTATAATCACTTTTTTTTCTTCAAAATTTGGTCAAAATTCTTATATGATCAAATAAGTATTTCTTTAAGGAAAATAATCACTTCTGATATTCTAAAAGTTTGGTCAAACAGACTAATAGTTATGGTCCACTCGCACTTTTTGGCAATTTTTAAATTAGAATAACTAGTAAGGTAAGTATGAATTTAGTACGACGATGACATAAAGTTAAACTTAAATGGAGAAGAGTTCATATAACCGACCTATACTTGTTAGAAATGGAGGCATAATAATTGCTATAATAAAGTAAGTATGAGATAATAACTAGTAGTAATATAGTATGAGAGCCAACGGTGGACTAGCAAGCCAGCAAATCCCTCCTCGCTCCATCTCAAACATACAACAACAACAACATATACCAGTGTAATCCCACATGTGGAGTCTCGGGAGGGTAGAATACTGTACCGGACCTTATTCTTATCTTGTGGAGATAGATATGCTATTTCCGATAGACCCCCCCCCCCCCGGGTCAAGTAAATAACTTCAACTATTAACAACAACAACATACCCAGTATATTCTCACATAGTGGGGTCTGGGAAGGGTAGAGTGTACGCAATCCCTACCACTACCTCAGAAGTGAGGTAGAAAGGTTGTTTCCACATATACCCCCGGCTCAAGACAAAAACAGTCTAGACTACCACAAAATAATACTTCAATCGAGCTACCTGAAACAACAAACATCACCAAAACTCCAAGAACAAGACATTACAAGTGTAGCATTACGACTACTAGCACAGACCCCAAAAAAAAGGCAAAAATATTCTATGGAAATGTGAAAGTACCCAAGAAGTGGAGGGATGGGCAGTTGATTGGAGATGAAAATGCATTGGCAGCCAATTTTGGTACACCAAATGAAGGCCCTCCAAATTTAGCCCCTGATATTATTATCACGAACTTTATTTCTGGTACTTTTGTTAGAGCCACTCCTTCCCTTTGCATGCCTGGTATTGCTGCACCTAAAACTGCCCCCTATTTCCATAACACACAACAACAACAAGAAAAAAAGAACAGATAAAATGTCAAAGGAAGGTTAAGAAAAGGGAGATCGGTTATAATATCTGACTAAGCATATTGAACCTTCAATTAGTTGAAGTAGTGCACTAAAGAAGATAGTACATCTTATTGAATCCAACAACAACATACTTAGTGTAATCCCACAAGTGGAGTCTGGGGACAGTAAAATGTACGCAGACCTTATCCCTACCTTTTTAGGATAGAGAGGCTATTTCCAATCGACCCTCGGGTCAAAAAAAGCTTAACAGTACATCTTATTGAAACCAGCAACAAACATACTTAGTGTAATTCCACAAGTGGGGTCTAGAAAGGGTAAAATGTACGCAGACCTTACTCATACCTTTTTGGTGTAGAGGAGTTGTTTCCAGTAGAACCTCGGCTCAAAAGAAGTTTAATAGTACATCTTATTGAAGCCATTTGTCGAAAATATTTGTGGACTGGTAGTACCACTATGTCTAAGACAGCTTGAGATTATGCTATCCTAAGAGTACTGATGGTCTAAATTTACTGGACATACAAAGATGGAACAGAGCTGCCATATATAAGAAGTTGTGGAACTTGAATGCTAAAAAGGATAAGCTATGGCTTTCCTGTGTACACACTAACTACATAAAAAGGAGGGACCATATGTGGTGCTCAATGTAAGCAAGGCTTCATGGATTTCTAGCCAAATCCTAAATAAATAACTACTTGGAAGCAGTAAGTTGGAAGGAGGCATAGACAGAAACAGTAGGTGATTTCTTTTCATTTGTCCTAACCTTGGTAGACAGAGTTACCTTTTACCTGTTGCTGATAGGAGGTGACAGATATCCCATAAAATTAATCGAGATACGTGCAAGCTAACCCGGACACTACGATTATATTACATATGGCAAGAAAGGAACATGCGTATCTTCCAAATTACACAGAGATGCAACAGCTTTAACAAGACAGATCATTCAAGAAGTCCAGTGTAGAGGCAATATGAAGAGGCAGATAGCAAAGAACAACAATAACATATTTAGTAAAATTTCATAAGTGGGTCTGAGGAGAATAGGGTGTACGCAAACATTATTCTACCTTTGTGGGGTAGAGAGGTTGTTTCCGATAAGACAGATAACGAAGACTTCGGAGCGAATGAATTTCTATCCTAGCTAGTTTTTCTAGCTGTTTATTTTCTTCTTCTTAGTATAGGCCATAGGATAGCCTTGAACATGCTGGTTTTGTAGGTAGGCTTGCTGAGTAGTTTTGAGCCGGTGTAATTGAAATTGTTGTTTCCGAGGGTCTATCAAAAACTACCTCTCTACCTTTTATTACTTGAAGGTTAAATATGCTTAATCGGATAAAATAAGGTCCAAACTAAGAATTTACAAGCAACAGAGGGACTAAAAACTATTATTATCCCTTAAAAATAACACAAGTAATCTTTGTAAGATTTTTCTCCTATTCAAATTATAACTGATCATAAGAGATTATTTTTCTCGTTTACCGCGAGAGAAAAGAAAAACAAAAGAAAATGGTACTCAGTAAATCATACCTGTGAGAAACCAAGAACACCATCAAAAGGTCCATGCTTTAACATAAAATCTTCTATATACTCTAGGCATTCTTCAAATTTGTAAAACTCTGTGAAATCCTACAAGAAAAATACACTAAATTTTACAGTTTCGATAATGTTATAACCAAAAACGTACAAACATTAAATTTTGATCTCGATTATGGCAAAATTGACTTAAACCCATGTAACTCGGCTAGTTCGTTCAAGTTTTAATGGATTTGGACTAGAATAATATCGTTCATTAGCTGATATAGATTATGCCTAAGTTACTCCAAAAAAAATAAATTGCAGTCCAAATAAACTCATCATAATGCCCCATCTTTATTCATGAAAATACTCTATCTTAACCCATGAAAATGTATTTTTGGTATTGTATAGCCTATTTGGTCTTGATATATAACAAAGATACACTCAAATCTCCATTGTATTTATGTTATAAGTCTATGTTATATTAGTTGGTCATGATATGTAAACTGGAACTGTAAAAATGATGAATCAAGTTGTGCAGGGTCGGTCACGACTCATTACTTAGCCCATCTTGATCCAATCATCTTTGACCATGTAAACTTCGGACAGGATTGAGATAATAACCCATTTATTGATTCAATCCGTCCAAAGTCACCTAGAGGGAAAGAAAAAAATTACACCTTTGTTATGAATCAGACCCAGGCCAATACGGTTGCCAACAAGGGTGTCACGCAAATGGATATTGGGCTGAGAAGTAGCAATTGGGCCAGGCCCTCACAAAGGCTAATTTGGCATCCAGGCTAATGACACAATAAATAGTAAAGGGTATTATCACTCTCCGTAGGTTATGGAATTATGTTGAATCTTTGGCTTAGTCTATTATTATCTCATCTCCCTTTTATGTTCTAGTATCTCATCTCCTTCTACTAACTTTCTTCATCTTATTCTATGATTTCTCCGTTAGTATTGTTCACTGTTACTTTGTTGCTCTAATTCTCAGTTGTAATTTGGATTCTGGAAGTATAATATACATTAGTATTGAGTTGAAGAATTCGGGTTTGTTATAACCTTTGTCTTTCAAATGGGCTAGCTGGTCTTCAATTTTTTGCCTTTAGCAATATAACACTACTAGGACCAAAAGTTAATCACTGCGAATCAGTGAAAAATTTGTGTTATAGAACATGATTTTCTCACTCATTTATCACGTAACCAGCTCACTGGAAAATGCATGGTGGGAAAGAGATTCTCACTAAAATAATCGGGAACTTCCTAATTTTTTTCATACGAAAACATTACTATTTTTTCTTTTCTCACCAATTCAATCAAAATATCTGTAAGAATAACTATTGAACATTTTCAAGGATGAGGTGAAGCAAAGTGTTGATACCTTATCTGATTGAAACCATTCAAAGTAAGGAGGATCAAAAAAACCTTCAAGTGCAGATTTCCCCTGTGCCGGAAAAGGTCCATCCAAGAATACCAAATCTAGTTTTCCGGTGACGGATTCCGGCCACCGGAAAACCAGTTTCTTGAGGATTTCACCACTTCCTCTAAAGCCATGGAGGCACAGAATTCTTAGTTTTTTTTTCTCTGATTCTTTTTCCATAGTAGTATTTTTTGTTTTAAATTTCTTCTGCAAAAAATGGAAGACACACTAAGCATATAGTATTATTTTTATTTTATATATATATATAAGTTGTCACGTTGTCTCCATGATTCAGCCATAATTGACCATAGTTTTGGTTGGTGGGATTTGTATTATTTCTTTTTTCAGAAACATACAAATAAAATTATTAGGCGTTTTGGATATGAATTTGTTAATATTTGACCAAAAAAAGAAATAGTATATGAAGTTAAGTTCGAAAAATAGACATAAACATAGATAGAATGATCTTTCTAGACACCTTAATTCGTTTTTTCTGTATCAGTTAATATTTCAACTTATAAAATAATTATGTAGATATTTTTAAAATTTATATGTTATATGAGTATTGGGTCTCGACAAAGCATAATGAAGATGAGTTGAAATATTCAGTTCTGACCAAGTGCTTACTTGACAGTTAAAAACTAAATTTGAATGTGTCTATTTACATGGATGTTGATTTTATTCCGATTCAAAATTTGAAAAGTGATGCTACTAATTTTTTTATTTTCATCGAATATGTCTACTAAAAGGTAAAAGCTCCTTTTAGGATGTTCCCAATTTTTAGTTTGAATGCAAGATCCTAATAAGATGAGGCTTAATATCGAATAAATTATGAATTGGAATAGATTTAATTTTGACATTGTGATAAGAAAATGAATTTTTGGTCTAATTTAATTTAAAAAATTAGCTGATGATCTAAAATTTGTTCGAAATCATATAAGGATACCAAATAAGTGGTACCACGTTAAGTGCTTCAAAACAAGAAAAAAATTGAGTAAATATTACCCTTAAACTATTCAAATGAGATAGTCTTGCCGTTGTTCCTCTATTTTTCTCTTCTTCTTTTTTTTGGGGGGGAGCGGGGGTAAGGTTGCATACACACAATTTTCTTAGACCTCACTTGTGGGATAACACAAAGATATGTTATTGTTATTGCAAACACTTTTCATTTTCACAAATAAAAAATGCTGACCTTTAAATAGAGGGCAAATATGCCCCATTTCGACACTTTTCATCTCAAACTTGTTCTGATTTTTTTTTTTTTTAATCGAAGGTCTATCGAGAACAGTCTCTCTACCCCTATCTCGTGAAAATAAAAAAATTATATTATTTTCGATTAACAAAAAATAAAAATATATTATATAATATAATTTTGACTCTTCGTGCTTAAAGATAAATGATAATAGGAAAGTACCTAAAAAGTGAAGGGATGGGCAATTGATTGGAGAAGAAAATGCATTTGCAGCCAATTTTGGCACCCCAAATGAAGGCCCTCCAAATTTAGCCCCAGATATTAATATCAAAAACTGCTGCCTATTTCCACCACACATAAAAAGTTAAAAATTTAAAAAGAAAAACAGATAAAAGGTCATAGGAAGGTTAAGAAAAGACGGAATCCATCGGCAACCCTTAAAATTGGCATTAACTTTTATTTAGATATCTTAATTAAGTCGTGTTCAGTTTAAGCACTTCATGTAGAATCATGGGCTAAACCACCTTAGGCGAGGTGGTCCGACGCACACCCTTCCTCAGAAAATTATGTGATGTACAAAGGTTAAATAATACTCCCTCCGTTTCAATTTTGTTTGGCCTATTTTGACTTCGCACGGAGTTTAAGAAAGTAAAGAAGACTTTTGAATCTTGTGGTTAAAAATTAAAGATATGTCAAATGTACCAAAATACCATTTAATCTTGTGGTCTTAAACATGTCATGTGAAAAATTGAAATTAAAGAGTTGTTAAAAAGGGAAATAGACATTCTTTTGAAACGTACTAAAAAAGAAAGTAGGTCAAATAAATTGAAACAGAAGGAGTAATTATTATGAGTATATATTTAATTTTGCACATCATTAACACAATTGAGAAGACAATTTGCATACCCTTCGCCAAAATCATGGCTTCGTCACTGTGTAGAACCTCGTTATATCATTTTGACACTTTTGTTGACTTAACACATTGTAAGAGATGAGAAAATAGGGATAATATCACTTTTGGTTCCTTGTGTTAAGTCAGCAAAATCTTCTTCAATAAAAGTATGAAAATTTTAAGTCCAATAAAAGTATCCCTATTTTCACCCTCAATCCCCACCTTTTGACCCAATAAAAGTATGTTTGTTTTCATTCATAAATAACATTTTAAGTCCATTATCTCCTTTTCACCCTCAATCCCCACCTTTTGACCTACCTTCCCTCCCCCCCACCTCATAGTATTTTCTTAAATTATATATATTATTTTAAAGATAATATTATTTTATTTACTTACTAAATAACATAAGTATGAAAATAATTTTTTAAAAATATTTTTCATAAAAAATATTTTGGTTGCGCACCAAGCACATCCAAATATGTATCTTGATTTATTTTTCATTAGTCAATTTAACTCTCAAAAAACGATGAACAAATATGACATCTAACAGTAGTTAATATTCAAGGATGAGATGAACAATAAAATAGTGTGGCCTGATCAAATAAATGAGATCGCTTTATTTTTAATTAAATGTCTCAATTAAGCCCTCACCCTCGCTCCTCCCCTCATCCTATAGTATTTTCTTAATTACATATAAATATTCCAGAAATAATATTTCTTTACTTTACTTATCAAAAATAAATATGAAAATAATCTATTTTAAAAAAATTATTTTCCTGAAAATTATTTTTCATAGTAAACGGTTTTTTCATATACCAAACACACCTGAATTTGGATCCTGATTTATCAATTCATTGGTCAGTTTGACTCTCAAAAAACAATTGAATAAATATGACCAGAAATAGTATTGAATAATCAATGATGGGATGAACAATAAAATAGTATGGCGTGACCAGATAAATAAAATTGCTCTACTCTTAATTAAATGTCTCAGTTACACTCTCGTAACGAAGAAAACTTTTTTTTAAATTAATCGAATCAGTGAAATTCGAATACATACCTTATTAAATTGAAACCATTCAAAGTAAGGAGGATCAAAGAAACCTTCAAGTGCAGATTTTCCCTGAGCCGGAAAAGGTGCATCCAGGAACACCAAATCTAATTTTCCGGTGACGGATTCCGGCCACCGGAGAATCAATTTCTTGAGAATTTTACCACTTTCTCTATAGCCATGGAGACATAGAATTCTTGGTTTTTTCTTCATTGATTCTTTTTCCATATTATTTCTTTTTTTTCCTTATGGAAGATACACTAAGCATATACATATTCAGCCAAAATTGACCATAGTGTTGTTGGTGGGCTTTGTATTAACTATCCCCACAAACATACAAAAAAAGATTAATCTCCATAATCCAGCCAAAATAACAGTTTGTTTTTTAGGAAATGGGTTAAAAATATCTCAAAATAGGGCTTTTTTTAAAAAATAAAAAATAAAAATTTGGGAATAGAGGAAGGAGAAATGGAAGAGAGGATTCTAAAGCGGAGAATCGAGCCCTCATCAACAATAAGAAAGTTTAGCTAGCCAACAATTGAGCTATTAAGATTTCCCTTGAAATAGGTTTGGTTAACTTTACCCTTTGTTACGTTTTTTGCGCAAAATGGTCATCGTCATTAGTCAACTAGCTTAAAAATATTCTTCAAGCTGACAAGAGGGGATTGCTCAGGTGGTAAGCAATTTTCACATTTGACTTTAAGATTGTGGATTCGAGTCACTAAGAGAGCAAAGAAGTGGGAGCTCTTACGAAGAGGTAAAAAAAATATAGTTCAATAGCTCAAAAATATCCTGCTTATTAGTGATTGCTCCAAAATAAAATAATCAATTTTGACCTTAAACAATTCAAAATGGGATAATTATCAATACACATATGTATACTATTAGTTTGAGAATAAATGGAGCGATATAGGGGAGGGCTTCAGCCTAATTCCTATGGTAATGAATATGAGCATAGTTGAAATTTCTAGAAAATTGTACATATGTGTATTGATAAAATCGTACTTATATGTTAATTTTATTTTACTTTAGAATTTAAAAAATAATACGACTAATTTAGATTCGTGCAAAATATATGCCTATTAACCGGTAAAGTGCTTCTTACCAAGACGTTCTCCATCTTCAAAGTTCGAACACGAGATCGATCTCTTCTTGTGGTCAAAGGAATCCACGCCCTTTGGTGGTAATAACATAGTTAATTAGTTCATACTTATACTTTATTAAATTACTTAAACACCTGATACGAATAAGTATTTACTCGTATTTATCAATTTATCTATAAAAAGTTTGCAATTTCTTATATATAATTGATACATCAAGTGTTTTATTATATAGTACATCACAAGATTTTACATGAGCCAATACTCAATACAACCTAAAGGAGGCCTCTTCTTTGAGGTACAATTTTGCTTACAATAGGCAAGGCAAATTAAAGTACAAAAACAAACCATACATAACATGTTTTTTTTTTTGGACAAATTTCTCCAATTATTATGTGACCATAGTACCACCAACCATACATTTATGTTTTACAACAAACTTTCTTTTTAGAAAATGCCGAGCAAAGTTGCTGGCCTGAAGAGTGAAGCTAATCCGTAACATCAACAGCAGAAGAATGAGGTTCAAATCGATAAACACGTTTCTTTTTTCACATAATTAAAAGCTAAGGTTTGTTTCTAAAATGGTTGAGTGCAAGTTGTGCATCACTTAAATCCCCAGCAGTAAATGCTTTGAAGAACTCTGGATAAGTAAAGGCTCTAAACTCGGCCGGTTCAGTGGCCGGTTTTATCAAAGACTCGGGCGATGGATTGAGAAATACACCAATTGTGGTTCGAGCCTCTTTCGGATGGGTCACCACGCGATGAACCGGAGTTATGAACCTGTCATTGCTTATTACCTGCACAAAAACAACAGTAAAAATCTCCGGACTTTAGAAAAATAAGCTTTTTAAATATCAAAAAAATGATTTCTCTAATGAAATTAGCGAAAACAAGTTTCATCCCTCTTAACCTACCCTTGCACCCTCACCCTCCTCCTCTTCACCCCGGCCCTTGCTTCTCGCCTCCCACCTCCACCTCGACACCCATTCCCAGCCCCTCATCCCCCTCCACCCCCAACCACCCCGCCTTCATCCTATAGTGTTTGTTTAAATTATATATAAATGCATTTAGAACAATATCTTTTATTTACTTACCAAATTAGAAATAAATAAGAAAATCACTTATTTTATCCAAAAACATTTTCAAAGATAACATTCTCCTTCATACCAAAACACACCCTTAATCCTCTTATATTTGATAAATAACCTTCAAAAGATGTCTAACGGAAACAACCTCTCTAACTCCACAAAGGTAGAGGTAAGGTCTGCGTACATCCTAATCTTTTCAAATCCCACTTATGAAATTGCACTGAATATGTTATTATTATCGTTAACCTCCAAAAGATGTCTGTCGGTAACAACCTCTCTAAGCCCAGAAAGGTAGGGATAAGGTCAGCGTACATCCTAGCCTCTCCAGATCCCACTTGTAAAATCACACTGAATATGTTATTGTTATCGTTAACCTCCAAAAGATGTCTATCAGTAACAACCTCTCTGCCCCAGAAAGGTAGGGGTAAGGGTCTGCATGCATATATCCTAACCTCTCCAGATCCCACTTATGAAATCACACTGAATATGTTATTGTTGTCGTTAAACTCCAAAAGATGCAATCTTTGAAACCAATAACAAAACCTTTAATACCATACAATTAGCATTAAAAAGTACCTTCAATTGTAGACCAGGAATAACAATTAGAGCATGAGGAAGAGGTTGATCAACACCAATCCACTGGCCATCCTTAAGTATTTGAAGTCCAGGTACATCACCTTGGTGAAGCAATGTTATGAGATTTGGATCAGAATGTACTGGCATTCCTATTGTCAAACTTGGATTTGGGCATGGGATATGATGATTCACAGATAGCAATTGTGTTTTACTCACTTCACCTTCAAAGTAACCTCTTTCTAGTCCTAATCCTTTGCATATCATTTCAAGAATCTTGTATAGTAGCTTCCTTGTTTCTATTGAATACTCACCCACCACTTCTCTGAGAACAAAAAAAATTATCAAGGCTAACATGCTACTCCATCTGTTTCATTTTACGTGTCTTAGTTTGATTGAATACAAAATTTAAAGATTCAAGAAAGATTAGAAGTGGTAAAATTAGCTTACAAAAATATGATTTCTCAAACGGCTCAATATTGGATGAGTTAATAATTTGTCTATTTATTAACTCAGTCCATTTTGATCCATTTGATTCAGCCCATCTAAATGTTGGATTGATTTAGGCTAATGTATGAAAAATATTGTGTGTGTGCATATATATATAGAGAGAGAAATTATTTGGTAATCAAACAAATTATAAGAAAAGAAATAATGAAATTAAAACTTGGTAAGAGTTTGCTAGGTTGGTTGGGTTGTGACCCGTTGTTCAACCCATCTTGACCAAACTCATCCCAACCCTAGTAATCTTTGGATGAAATCCGTTTGACCCATTCAAATTCAGTCCAATCTGGTTATTTAACACCCTGATCTTAAACTAAAGATGTGTGATATACCAAAATGTCCTTGAATGGTCTTTAAAATGCCATATGAGATATTTGAATCGAAGAGTTTTCCCCTCCTTTACAATTTATATGGAGTAGCTTGAATCAGTATGGAATTTAAAAATAGAGACGCAGATTCTTGAAAACTTGTAGTCTAGAATATGTCATGATATTTTTGTTGGCTATAAAACTTTTGAAGTTGTGATTTTAAACATATACTCATAACATTTGTATGATCATAAAAACACGAGAAAAGACATCAGTTTCACCCTGAACTTGTTCGCAAAAGTTATTTACACACTTTATGTTTACGAGTGACCTTTTACCCCCTTATTCTTGTTCAAAGTGTATTCCCGAGGTGATGTGGCAAAGGAAGTGTGCACACTTCTTAAAAAAACGTGAGCAATTATAAAACGAATAAAATTATACAACTGTCACTTTCTAATTGAATTATTTTTTATTTTCTTATTTCCATTTACTTTTCTCTTTATTTTTTTTCCTCTCTTTCTCTTTTTTCCTTGTCTTCTTCCCTGCAATTTCAAATCAGAGATCTCAACTCTATGACCCAACAAGAAAAATCCACTTCTGCCATTTAATCTTTGAACAATCTTTTTCATATTTTAACTGATCCCTCCTCCCCTTTTTTAGAAGGGTTTTATAGAGAAGAAGAAATTGAGTTATTATTAACGAGTTAACACCATTAAAATGGTGAAATATATAGATTTTATTGTTAATGCAATAACTATTTTCAATGATATCTTTGATGCTTAATTAGGAGGTGGAGAAAAGGAAAAACAAAGAAATAAAGCAGTTGGGTTTGGCTGAAAATTCTTGGTAGCTCGCCAGTAAATGCTTGTTTTGATAAAGTCATTCTTACAAAAATGAAGATTTATGAAATAGAAAGAAATAAAATGGACCTTGATATAAGATTTGACCATGGATGAATGTCACTTTTAGAGAAAGATGTATTGTTTGTGTCAGATTCAACAATGTTAATTTTTCTATGTAAAATTACTCCTACTGATTTTGAGAGAGAAGGAAAGTAAGGGAAATAATTTTTTTCTAAAGTAGGCATTAGAATATGGTTTGGTGTTTAATTTCATGGAGGAAAAAGGGCATTGATGGGTGTTAGGGAAGAGAGAGGAAGATTAAGTGAAAAAAAAATAAAAATTTAGGTGACATCTACATGGCTGACGTGGTAGGAGCGTGTGAAACACTACCTACTAAAAAAGTGATTTTGTAGTTTTAGGGAGGTAACAGTTACACTTTGAATAAGAATAAGGGGGTAAAAGGTCACCCGCAAAGATAAAGTGTGTAAGTGATTTTTCCAAACAAATTCAAGGTGAAATTGATGTCTTTTCTCTAAAAACATCTCATTAATAGTAAAATAAGAACTCTAAAGTTGTTTTCAAATTCACAAGTGTATCGTAGTTTTTTTTTGAAAGAAATTAAAAAGACAATAAAAAGCATAAATTAAAATACAAAGACATATATTACCTATAATTGGTGGGCTTATCAGGCCAAGAAGGAATATATTCCTCTAAAGGATGGCAACGATGAGTAAAATTATCTCTCCAATAGTGAAATTCTTCAGTATTATATGCTAAGGAGCTAGAAAATATCCTGCAGCTTTTGTTGATGTCACTTGAGTAAAATTTTGACTTGTATTCACCAGGCAATTTGAAGAACTCCTTGTACATATTCATTGTATCATCCAATAGATTTTCACATATTCCATGATTTATAACCTAATGCAAAAAAAAAAAAAAAAAAAAAGATAATATAAGTACTTGTCGATATTCTTTAATCAGAAGTTTCGAGTTTAAATTCTGCGTATGAAGTCCTTTTTAGTAAGGGGTGCTTTATTTTCCAAAGGTAGATTACCTTGCCCCAAGTGATGTCACGGGATACCGTTTCGTCGAATACTTTTATTAAATATGTCAATATATGAAAAATGACTTTCTTGAGCCGAGGGTTTATCAGAAACAGTCTCTCTACCCTATAAAGGTAGGGATAATAAGTTCTAAGTACATCGCACCTTCTCCAAATCCCACTTGTGAAATTATACGAATATTATTACTAAATATGTATATATGAAAAATGACTTTTTTGAACTGAGTGTCTACAGAAACAGTTTCTCTATCCTACAAAGATAGGGATAAGGTTTGCGTACAGCGCATCCTCCTCAGACTCCACTTGTGAAACTATACTGAATATGTTGTTATTGACACAATTTACAATAAATTCTATGTACGCCACTGTCAATCATCACAAATCATAAACACAAACAATTCTCAACTGACACAATTCATAAACACACACAATTCTCAACTACAAAATGTTAAGAAGAACAACAATAATAATATATCCAGTATTGTAATCCTGCAAGTGAGATATGGGGATGCATAGGATCTACGTACCCTTATAACCCCTACCTTTGTGAGGTTGAGAGACCGTTTCCAATTAGAAAAGAAGAAGAGCTATGATTAAATTGTACCTGAAATATTCCAAATTCTTGGCATGCTCTAATAACTTGCTCAATTATTTCAGCTGGATGATTATGGGCAAAATCTATAAGTGGTATATCATTGCAAACAGGAAATTCAAGCTTTCCTGGTCTACTTTCTGGTGGGAAAATATATGATTTAGGCACATATTCAACATTTGACCAATTTGAAATCAAGATTTCCATTAATTTCTTGATTTTTTTTCTTCTCTTCAAAAGGATATACTTTGAATATTGTTGTGTGTTAGATGAATCTATTTGTACATAGATGATATGAATAAATGACAAACAAAAGAGATTTCATTAATGAATAGTACTATATTTTATTTTAAAGAAGAAAGTGTTCAATAAGCTCGAGATAGCTGTATGATGAGAGGAAGGGGTGCTGGGTACAGTTTTTGATTTTCCACCTAGTGTCCCGGTAAATTCAGATCGAGCATTGTAGGACTCATTTCTAGAGGCGGTGCTTCCAATTAAAAAAATTCAATTCCTAGAAGTGCGAACTCGAAACCTATGATTAAGGGTGAAGGGATCACAATCATCCCACTACAATATGAATAATGATTATATATATATATATACGAACAAATGATTTTGTTATTTTTAATTAAGGGATAGTACTATATATGCATGCAAACAAATGGTTTTGTTATATTTAATTAAGGAATAGTATACTATATACAAACAAAAGATATTTCATTTTCAAGATGTGAGGACAAAACCATTGTTAGAGAGCATCAAAAAATTTTAGATTCCTTGAGGCTTGTTTGGGACAAGTAGGGAAGTTGCATTATTAAAGAGGAGATAATGATCAAAAACACATCTGAATTATTACTTTTTTGCGAGTTTCACTCTTCAACTATCAGTTGTTCCTCCTGAACTATCACTATCTATGTATTAAAACACAACTAAATCATCAATTGTTCCCTTTTCTTAACTAAATAATGGTGATTCAACTAGCAACCAACACACCTTTCCAAAAGATGCAGCCTCGGACGCTATGGCGATGCTTCATTGCTAGCATTCGAGAAAAAGATCGTGACTTTTTGTAGAAATGTTCAAATGACAAATAGTTTAAACCGTTGAAATCTAAATTCGAAGAGCTACAATTTCAATGTAAAATTCATGTCTAAACGTATCATATATAATGAGATATAAAACGATATGTTTAGCACACGTTAGCTTTCTTTGAGGACTTAGTAGCTATATTGACAAACTTCAAACAAAAGGACGATTCTCCTCCTCCTCCTTCAACTCCAATCACATATATCTTCAGCCTTTATACAGGCCGGGTTGCTGCCCGGAGGACCAAACCTGACTGCTGGGACAAACTTGGTATACTGTCTTCCCTTTATCAGCAGGCGGTATAGTCGCATTGCAATTATTCCACCAGTACGGGTCACTTTATCCGGATGTAACAGTGTAGTAGCAACTGCAGACGGGGTCGGCATAAGACGTCGGTTCTTGATTAACATCCTTTTGCCACTATCTTTCTTTCCGAAAAATGTATGTCTGAAGTTCAAACATCAATATATAAAGTGTAGCTTTGATAGAATTTCAGTCAGTTATATTTAAAGCTTGTTACTTCAGACATCTTGCCGGATGATAGGCTTTGGCAAACGTAACATCAAACCCGCATATGTGTGAAGTTTGTAATTCTAAACGCGAGTTTTTTTAACTTCAATCCGATAAGTCTTAAATTAATTCTGAAGTGATTAAACTTATAAAAATTTATATACATTGACTATGAGTTAAATAGTAGTCCTCAAATGGGCTATCTATCACTTGCCCCTATTCCATGGTCAAACCACTCAAATCTAGCCCATTATGAGATCTTATTGGGCCTGGGCTTTACCCTTCAAGGAATAAGTGGGCCAATTTGTTCCCGTATCGAACCAAGCAAGTAGAAAACGGGTCATTTGCACTTTTACCTATATTTTGTGTATGATATTTAATTTTTCGCGGGAAAATTTTAGTAACTCAATTGATTGGTTACCTGAATTTTTATCTTATTTGGTGATGGTTCAATTTTTCACCTTGTAATCACCTTCCTTATTTTTCCTTTCCCATACCCCCAATTTTAAAAAAGAAGTATTTAATATTTGTTAAAATTTTAATAAAGTTTTATATGTATATTTATACTTCGTATTTAAAGTTGTAAGTTCAGATACCCGTAGTCAAAAGGCTACATCCGCCCCTGTTTCAACCAATTAACCTACATATTAAGTTAAAAATATATCAAGAATTTTCTTGCAACATATAGAGATAATAAGGTACTTGGACAATATATATTCAAATGTTATACAAAATTCCAAGATGGTGTGCTCTTGACAACTATTTGCCAGTTACTTCAATGTCTTTTTCCACATCACATAACATGTGTACATGATTAAACACTTATTAATTAAGACATATAATTGGCCAATAATTTAAATAAACTCCTTAAACTTTCGTGCATAAAATTAAAGAATCTTTTATTGTATTCATAAGAGTGACTGAGTTGGTTGGGCAAGTGATCTCTCAGATGGTGGATCTCAGGTTTGAATCTCTTGCAAATTTTTTTAATCGAATTCATTGTATGAGGTTTGCCTGATGCGCTTTACCCCTGTGTGATTTTCGGGCATTCAGTTCTAGTTAGGTAGGATAGTCCCCCCCCCCCCTCTTCTCATTTTATGTGGAATAGTCAGTTTTCCCGAGCTTGAGGATTTGGGTCCTTTAAGTCAGGGAAGCTGCATTTTCTTTAATTGATGATTCCTCACCTTCAACCTTTATACTATATTACATCAAATAGAAGACTTCGATCTATTCAATTCAAGTTCAAGAACGATTAAGAGAGCTACATTCAGTAGAATTGGGCTTACACAGAAACAAAATTTACTTTATGCGCATTAAAAAATAGCGACTATGAATTTTCTCGTGAAAAAATAACATTCCATGACCCATGTTAAGTTATCTTCATATTAAAGAATCTTTTTAATCATTTACTCTTACTATATATTGTCCTTTGGGATACAAATGATAATAGTATTTTTAATCCCTAAGTTAATGTTAAATTATGCTCTTAGTCCTTATGATAAATGATTTATCATATTTAATTTTAATAAATCAAAATGTGTAAACACTTTTTCTTTTGAGTATTTGACTATTTCTACAACTATATTACTATCAAATATAAAAGCAACAGTACAATTTCACTTAAAAGTGAATAATTGGTGGTACGATTAATGATTTTACTAAATTTATGAATATTCACAAGCACGTAAATAAAAAAAAATGCACACTTCAATTAACTAAAATTTTAATATATTAAGAGCACCGACAGCAACACATTACGAAATTAAAAATGTAGGTAGTTTACTTGTTCAAATTAACTATTTTTACTTAATTTAATAGATTTTTTTAAAATATTTAGTTTAATAATTCCTATCCCCAGTAATCTACCTGTTAAACGGCTATAATACAGCTAAGCAAAACACACTGAGGAAGATAATAATAATATAAAGAAAATAATATTTTATATTAGCCAAAGTTTATCTGTCTCCATCACATTGGTCCCACATTAAGAAAATAATGCAGACATTAATTAAAATTTAGTTTAAATTTAAAATGATCAAATAATTATTTGCCACGTATTTTAGTACTCCCTTCATTTCAATTTGTTTGGCCTATTTTGACTTGTCACAAAGTATTAAAGATTAAGCATTTGGTCCCACATTAAACATAATGCAGAAATTAATTAAATTGTACTTCCCCTATCGTCTTAGCTTAATAAATTGGCATAAAATAAGTGTTGTTTTAGGTATTCGAGATTAAAATTGATAATTATTTTTAGTTATATCCTTTTAATGTAATATTCCTTTTTAATATCGCTCAATTCTAAAGAAAAAAAAAAGATAAACGATGTCTTGTACTCATTATTTCCTTAATGGATGAAAAGAGCAAAAACGACACTTAAAATGATATGAAAATGATGAAATAAGTACGTGCCACGTACTCTAACACTAAGATTAAGCATTAAGTTGTAGGATATAATTAACATTAATTAGAATCTATTTAAATTATTTGGGATTAGTGGTATGAGTGTTAATGGAACTTAGATATTGAGAATAGAAATTTGCCGACCACGCTAATGTTGGTTGGAAAGTCTTAGTGTTATTACCAACCTTTTTTTTAAAGCGACTCGATATTTGAAATTTACTGATCTAACTTATTTATGTCGTTTTTAAATTTCTTTTAAGCAATTTAAATTTAGATTTTTCCGCTTTAGATGAACTTTGCATGATACAAATTCAAGTTAATTAAGGGTCCTAAAATGAGTATCGGACATTGCAAAAATGAAGAACTCATACAGAGAAGAATTTTTCGTGACGCAATAATTTTTGAAAAGGAAAGGAAGGGTATGATTTTGAAAGTTTAACGTTAGGAATATATAAATATGAAAATAAGTTGGGCAAATGATTGAGAAAATTATAGATACAAGTAAATTACAACCAAGTAGATAATGACATTTTACTTAACATGAGAAAATGACAACCAAATTGTTTCATTTTCGTTGGTGGCTTTTAGGTACATCGTCATGAAAGAAAAAAGAAATGGTCCCAATTGGCATATTTTCAAAATAAATATTTGGTCATATATGTTCGGTGGGTCACGAGTTCAAGTCGTGGAAACAGCCCTTTGCAGAAATGTAAGTTGAGGCTGCGTACAATCGACCCTTGTGGTCCGGCCCTTCCCTGAACCCCGCGCATAGCGGGAGCTTTAGTGCACCGGGCTGCCCCTTTTTTTTATGTTCGGTGTGCGTGAACAATGTATTTACAAAAAAAAAATTATATGAACATAATCGAAAATGGATAATATCGCATCATACCAAGAGTACTTTTATATTGTTTTAGATCAATAACTTACGTCGAGCTAATGATTTGATAAGACAAGTATGGAGATGGCAAAGTCGATGGTATTGAGACTCGACTTAGTACCTTTGACTATCTACGGGCAGCTGGTTTGCGACTTTTCTGGTAGCTTTGAAGACGCATGCAAAAAAAAAAAGAGTCCATGAGAGTTGATAACCATAAATACTCATTAGTTGATGCAAATGACACACAATTAATCTTTCAAATTAATTAGTCCATAAATGATGATAGGTTATGTGGAACTTAGTTCAAAGGGACGGGGAGGAAATTTGTTTGGTGTGTGTGAACAAAATTCCACATAAAAAATAGAAGAAAAAAAAATATCTATAAGAAGTTGAATACTCCTAACGATGTGAAATCTTTGAGGCGAGAAATCATGCGAATTTGATTCAAATGAAGAATATCATAACATGTTAAAAGTATTTTTGATTGTTTTAGCCCAACAATATATTATAGTCAATTCTTATTTGAGTTGAATTTTCAAATTTGAAAAATGATTCCTAACCACTTTTTCAAGCAATTTTTTTTTTCCTCACAATACTTTCAACATTTTTTGAAATGCAATACATGTTCCAATATAATGCCAATTCTTAGATACCTTTTTTCAATTTTAACTCTCTCTCTATTTTTTCAAATATCACCAAATTTATATGGAAATGCCTATTTATTACCCGTAATAGTTGAGGATCATTCGAAAACAGTTTTGCTAGCTTCACGAAGTAATAGTAAAATATACGTAAATTTATTCTCTCCAGATATTTCACACTTGAAAGGATATATATGTAACTTCATATCTCTTTTATCTTTAAAGAATATGAGAAGAACCATATTCTTCTGACAATTACATTTGCCATAAATATGCTAAATCCTTTTTTTGCTTTAAAAGTTTGTTCCAACATGTTTCTGGGAAAGTGCTTTGGAAACTGAAATTAGAAAGTTAGGTGTTACATAGTTGTAGTTCTAAAAAATAGGGTACTTTGTTTCTATATTTTAAATAAAATTGACTCAATATTAAAGACAAAATGTTTATTAAATTTAAATTAGTACATAAAATTTAACTTTTTTAAAAAAGAAAAAGATTAACAAAAACCTTAACTCTAGAATGTTTGAGTTGATGAAAGTCAGGGACAGAGCTAGAATGTCAGCTACAACTTCGTTTGAATTTAGTCATTTTGATTCAAATTTTATATTTATTTTGAAATTTATTGAATACATATAAATTATTAATTTACAATTTTAACTCGACCTCTGATTATTAATTGCACAATCAACTCGTGAATTATGAGTTTTTTTTACTAGGTCATTAATGTTCTGCATTCGATACTAATTAATTCAGATTCGTGTTATATAAGACTTATCAAAGAGAAGCATTTCCTATTAATTTTTCATTTTATTTTCAAAATTTAAATTTGAGATTTTTGATTAAGGACGAACGAATTCGATGTGCCACAAATTTAGGTGGTGAATTATGAGTCACTTTTTAGCTGTTCATGCACACTAATGCATTATAACAGACCATTACCAACAGACATACACACCTATATTATATCTGTATCTGTATTTTTAAACTAAACAATTGATTATAAAAATAATATATTATACAAATAATTTCCTTCAAGACCAACATGATTTGTCTTGGGATAGTCAAAATCACTTCATTTTTAATCAGAATTTTGAGTTCGAGCTACTAAAAATGAAAAAAAAAAAAAAGAAATGTTGTCCTAAAAAATAAGTTTTACAAGGCGTGAATTTAAATTTAATCGGGTCTCAATTTAAATATCGAACATCAGAGTTCTTCGAGTTTGAACCACTCAAAATGAAAAAAATTCTATTTGAAAACGCTATCCTAAAAAATTATACCTGCAACATGCAAATTCAAACTTAATCAAGTCTCAATATGAATGTCAAACACTGGATGACGAACTACAAAATTTTCATTTTATAGGAAACACAGTCCTCAAAAATGAGCTCTGCAACGCGTGAATTCGAATTTAATCAAATTCAAATATGAACATCGAACACTAAATAATAAACTACAATTTTTTTATTTTATTAGAAATACAGTCCTCAAAAAATGAGTCCCACAATACATAAATTTAATTTTAATCGAATTTCGATACGAATATCGAACGTTGAGCATAACCTACAAAATTTTTCCTTCAAGGAACCTCCCTTTTTTTTTTCTCCTCTCCACCTTATATATATTTCCTCTTCATAGTATCTTTTCTATTCACTTTTTAGCTCAAAAAAACAAAAATCTCTCTTTCTTCCTTTCTCAAATTCACAAAAAATGGCTTCTTATTTCAGAATTTTACTTTTCTTAGCCTTTTTTGCTTCTTCATCCATAGCTCAATCTCCAGCTCCGTCACCAAAAATCTCTCCGGCAGCCACACCTACTCCGGCGCCGGCACCGGTAGCATCTCCGCCAACCGCAACTCCAACTCTAACTCCGGCACCGTCAACCGCCGCTCCTACAACCTCACCGACTCCATCTCCGGCAGCTTCCGCAACTTCTCCATCTCCATCTCCCTCCGGCGGCGCTGCCGTTTCACCGCCGGCACCTACTCCAACCGCCGGCGGCGCCGCTGCACCGGCGGAGCAGCCTTCCGCAGACAACACGCCTAACGCCGCCGCTAACAACGCCGTCATTGGCAGTGCTGCTGCATTTGCTGGCGTGATCATTGCTGCTGCTTTGATGTAGAGGCGACACGTGTCGTGACACGTGTTGACACTCTTGATGGACGGACGAGATCTGTTTTGTAATACTTATCTCTTTTCTTCTTATTTTGTTTAATTATTTTTGTATTTTTGTCATTTAATTTGTTTGGTACATTTGTGGTTGTTTTTTGTTAATTATATTTTTCATTTTAGAGTGAATCATTCATCATCCTATGTACATTCAAGTGAAATAAATTTGAGTTTTTTTCTTCACCTAATAAATTTGAGTTTATATTCTTTTTGTTATGAGTCACTACTAGAAAACATCGAATTAGATACGAATTAAATGGCTTTTAGTTAATTAGATTTTCATATAATTCGTAGCTAAACGATATTAGCACGAGATTTTTGTTGTTTAACTATAAAATTTTATTCGATCTAATTCTTTATTTTGTGAGTATTTTTCAATCACTAATTACTTTTTTTCTTTTAATTGATTAATTAAATCAAAACCAAAACCTAACATAGATCTTAGAAGCATATTACTACTCTCTCCCTCACAATATGGGTGGGGTGGTTATAAATTATTTATATAAAATTTTAAAGTGAAAATTATATTTAAATATAAAAAGTGATACTTTTGAGTTTATGTTCTTTTTGTTATGAGTAAAATAAAGTAAAATGTGTTGCATAAATTATGATAAAACAAACAATATTCTGTTTACTATATTACACGAAGCGAGATTGCATGGTGAAGTCAACGCGTCTTTCCTAAAGTGCTTATGTTCACTTGCTGCGTTTGTCAATCACAATCTAACTTGTAGGAGATTTAACAATTGAACCTATTGATAGTCCTTGGGGGCGACATCTTTCTATAATAGTTTCGCTTGCTGTCAATATAATCATAACCTAATTTGTAGGAGACTGAGTAATTGAAGTTATTGGTAACTCTGAGGGATCAAGCGACATTTTCGTATAATATTTAGTAGTACTACTAAACACAGCGATTGAAGCTATTGATAGTCTTAAGGGGACGACATCCTCTTGTAATAGTTAGCAGTATCGATAATTATAAGGAAAAAAAAGCTTGCTAGGCCTTCGAAACAAAAGAAATTATATTAATATTTTAGATGATCTTATTATAAGTAAAAAAAATATTTATGATTTAAGTGGTAATTAGGGCAAATCGTAGACTTTGGGAGGTTGAAGTCAAATTGTCAGCAAAAAACTAGCACATGAAGCGCCGATGATTTGCTAACAATAATATATATTTTAAAGGCTTTTGTTTGTTTGCAAATATAAATTAATTAATGCAATTTGGTGTTTTTAGTGGACTGGAATTTTTCAAAAGAAAATATAAAAATAGTTGTGAATCTCAAAAGTCCATTTTTATTAAGTATTTTAGTAAGTTATGAAGACAAAAAAGAGTACTCGTCTTGATTAGTTGTTGGTTTCCCTATAAACAAAAGGTTGGTTAGACTGAATTATTATATTATCTAGAAAGAGAGAGGATACTGAGCTAACCAAAAACATTTCCACGAAATGTTACACATATATGGATTGGGATGGCAATGAGGCAGCGCGGATATGGGGCATGCAGGATTAACCTTATATGGAGCGGTGCAGATTTAACCTTATGCAAAAAAGAAGTAAATTAGGTGGGATGAGGCGGGCTAGGTCTATGCGTGATGAAACATGATAGATTAAAAATAAAAAACTTTGCTATGCGAGACGAGACAAAGCAGATTGAAATTTTGGCGAATTTATCTTGTCCCACTTTATTGTCATCCCTATATATGGAGAGAGGTAACGAGGCAAACAACTTTGCTAGTCTTTTCAAATTACATCAAAAAGCTAGTTCATCAAAAAAATCATTTATATTTGTTTGTATTATTTCAAAAGTCAATTTTTTTAAATCTATGTCACCTCAAAAGTCACTCTACGAAAACTTATATAAATTTGGCCGATAAAAATCACGTGATATTTTATTTAGTTCACATCGATTCCCCCTCCCCCCAAACTCCCAACCCAAATCCACATGAAATTTATGACTCTCGTAATTTAAAATAATCTGACCTAAATCAAAAACTCGAATAAAAGCCTCTTATTTTTAATTAAAATAGCGTCTTCATTTTTTATTTTTAATTAGAAGTTATGAGTTCATGTAAATTCAGTAATGTTTGCCTAGACTTGTATATATATTAAAAACTTCACCAAATAGTTATAATCAATTAATTAAGTTAAGATCTTTATAAAAATTTATAAGCTTTAAATCTTAAATACGATTTAATAAAAAGGTCCTCCAAACCAAAAAAAATAATAAAAAAATGAACCAATTTAGTAGAAAACATGATGATTCCCTCCTTGGATAAACACTGAATAGCAAAAGTTCCACACAATACGAATCTTTTAATTATTAATGCTCCAACCACAATATGTATGTGAGAATTATTCCATATTGTTGCCACCCAAGGAACCAAAAGAACATGCCATCTTTTAAACTGTTGAAAAGTGCTACTAAGTGGTATATTGGTTGTAAATTATTCTTCCAAAACGAAAATAACAATAACATACTCAGTGTAATTTCACAAGTAGAGTCTGGAGGGGACATGATGTACACAAACCTTACATCTATCTTTGTAGGGTAGAAAAGAGTTATTTTGGATAGACTTTACCTTGGCTCAAAAGAAGTGTAATCAAAGCATGATTGAAAGAAAAATAATGTCAGCAAAAATATAGCAAGATAAATAGCGCAAACAAAACATGTAGTAGTGAAAATTGAAGAATAAAGTACTACACGAACATTAACTAATACTATTAAATAAAGAGAAGATGAGAAGAGGAGACTGATCCAGCCTCTCTCACATAAAAGTACGACAACATTCGTCTACCTATTTCCCATGTACCCTTATCCCACGTAGCAATAAAGACAGTATTACTCCTGCATTGATGAAATTGACATTGTTGTAGCAAAGACATGGTCTTTTTGGGACTGGAAATGGTGCAAGGGAGTTGTCAAAAATTTATTTTCGTAATAAAATGGCTAAAGTTTAAATAGTTCTGGAACAACGACTGAATTTTAGTTAGGGTAACTTACATAAAACACAAATTTTTAGGAGTTAATTACTCTTTTTCCCACTACTCTCTCTTTGGGTACATCCCAATCCCATCGGATACATCCCAACCACTCGGATACATTGCATAAGGCATCTAGATACATAGTTTTATCTTGAATACATCGGCATCCTTGGTTTTATCTTGAATACATCGGCATCCCGCATGTATCTGAGGGGTTACAACATGTATCCGCATGTATCTGAGGGGTTACAACATGTATTCGAGGGTTGGGATGTATTCGATGAGTGGGATGTATCCGAAGGTTTTTTTGTTAATATGTGGTATATTAAGTAATTAAAATAAAGTAGTGGAGAGTTAATAAATATGATGGGGATGTTTGGCTCTTTATGTAATTTAACCTTTTAGTTAGCGATATGAAAGTGGCTATTTGTCAAATATTTCATGAGAGTGGGGAATTGAAAAGCCCAGTTGAAACTAAAGAAGGATTGGGCTACATCCAGCACTGAACCCAGTTCATCAACAATTTCACAAGGCAGCTTATTTTGACATCGTCATTTAAACAAGATTGAAAAAATGAAAGAGTCTTTGAAGTTACATATTACGGGAATTCAGTCATTTTTACATTAAGTTCATGCATAAATAGTTGGACTTCAGTCACTTTTGCTTGATCTGCGTCTTTTCTGACAAAAGCTTATGCACATATGATTGAAGTTCAAGCAAGAAGAAATCAAACAAAAATGACTTAACCTCAGTTGTATATGGCGAAGTTCAATCACTTGAAATTCAGCCATATATGCTGAAGTTCAAGTAAAAAAATTGGAGTAAGATCACAAAAATAGCCAAAGTTTAGCTACGTATGCTGAAATTCAAGCAAAAATGACTGAACTTTAGTTATATGAAACTTCATACACAAAAATTGAAGTTAGACTTTATTAAGACAAATTTCAGACGTGGTATCGTTAAAGTTATTCATATGTGAGTAATTTTTTAAAAATATGGGCACAAATTAAATAACGACGTCAAAATCAAATATATGTCCACTTTGCTGAACAATGGATGTTTAGGGTCCATAATTTTCAACGTCTTGGAGCATAATTTGGCCTTTGAGTGATTGAACAGCTCAATTGAGACTCAACTAGTACTGGATCACAAGATTTAAAGAGTAATTTATAAGAATTACAATAATTATTTTTTCAAAAAAACTCAACAGGTACAAATTTTTAATAGAATTTTCTTTAACTTTTAAATTAGATTATATATACCACTTTCAATATCGCTTAGATATATCATTTAAGATTGTAAAATTAAAGAGGTAGAGCGATGAATTACATTATTTTTAGATATGCGTCTGGAACTTCCCTCACCTATTGTTGCGACGTCCCGGGTACAAGTGCTACGCCAGTACGTTTGGACTTGATTTTTGAATTTTTCTTGGTGGCAACGTAACCCTTCGCAACACCAAGTACTACAATATATGCGATTTGACTCTTTTTCATTAAAAATATCGATGACACTTTTTTCTAGGATGACTTTATATAATTAATGTTTTAATCATATGTCATATGTCGCGACTATTGTCATAGACATCATGACGGCACTCCTCAACTAAAATTCTTCTTATATTCATGATAAGACTTGTACGAAAAATGGTCGGATTAGCCTTCATAATTATATGAAAATGGGTTGGACATAGCCTATTTTAAAAACTTCCAAACCATGATTTATTTATTTTTCTATATAATATAGGGAGAATTTTTGTTATATTTCTAAAGCAATCTTGGACATAGTAACACTAATGAAATTTACATACATACTAACAATTCCTTACACAACAATAACAAAAACATATCCAATGTAGTCCTCTTAAGTGGAGACTAACAACCTCGTTATATGAATACATATATAATTACTTTCAGCAGAGGCGTATACAATGTATTAGTTATTGGTTCATCTGAATTCATAAGTCTTAGCTTAAGCTATGTATGTATTAAAAATTTACTAAATATGTACAAGTAATTACTTTTTCCGTTCCTAAATAAGTGAATTTTTTTAGTTTGGACACACCCTTTAAGAAACTACTCATTCCTAGGAAGCAAAGATTATTTTTACTAACTTGCCCTTAGTAAATACTTTGAAAAGAATGTAACTCTTTACTAGTTTCTTGATTTTGTAAAACTTTCTTTATTTAAAGAAGGGTAAAATTGGAAGAACATCATTAATATTTTTCGTGATTATCTAAAACACCACCTATTTAGAAACAAAAAGAAAATGTTAAATATTCACTTATTTACGAACAAAGGGAGTAATAGTTTTAAACCTAGTAAATTTAATGAAAGTAGTAAAATTACGAATTTAAACTCATAAATTTTGAACCCTAGATCTGTTTCTGATTTTCGGTCGGACCAAACTTAAGTATATCGATTATCGAGTCAATTATACATTCATGGCCAAACATTTATACATCTATAAGTGTAAATAACATTATTTCTCTTTAACAATAATATTGTTAGTTTTTATCATACAAGACATCAATTATATATTCTCTTGATGACAAATAAGTAGTTAATTAGACAAAGATTTGTTTGACTAAAAAAATATCACATGTTGATGATGTTTTGTGCATGACACGATATTCACTTCATTTGGACAAATACAAAAGGACCACACATGACTATTCAAGAATAATTTAAGAAACACTTTCTTAATTCTTCTAAACATATCGAAAAGGTGATTTGCCTTTCTCCCCTTTTAATTAAACTCATGTCTTCTAGCCAAGAACGTCATGCATAAAGTCCATGACCTTAGCCTAACAATTAAAGAGAAAAAAATCAAGAAAAAAAAAAAAAATTATTTTTAATTTTTAATTTTGTGTGTATCCATTGGCAAATTTATCATGTAACATATGGATTCATATGAACTTAATAAAAAAAATTCAAACTTTATAGATATATATTAAGAAATTCACTAAATATTTATAACTATTTAATTATAAACCTAGTTATTATTGTAGACTTATTAACTTGAGACTATCATATATGCTTCCTTCGTTCCCTCCTGAAAAAATAAAAATATTTTAGTCCGTCCTGAAAAAATGAAAATAATTTAACTTTAAAATTCTCCTATAATTATCTTTAGTGAAATAAATTACAGTAACACAAATATTTAAGGATTGTTTTAAACCACAAGCTTCAAAAGTATTTTTTATTTTCTTAAATATTATTTCAAGTCAAATGATGCCACATAAAATAGAACGAAAGGAATATATATAAACTAAAAAAAATTCAAATTCTGAATTTATGTGTACCTTATTTGGCTTGTGAAAAATAAAAATGAAGACATCATTGCTTACGAATTTGATTACGTACGTGAGTCAATTTAAAGCCAAAGAGTTGTAAATAAATTCTTGCTCCCAAAGAAATTTAAATTAAATGATATTTTGTGTTCACTTAAGTTGACTCTCACTACAATGATATTTTCTCAAATTAAATGCATGGGTACATTTCATCTGTTCTTTTTTTTCTATAGAGTCCCTTTTGTCCTAGGAAAAATTAATGCTTAATCAAATTATTGACTACTTTCTTTGTCATAAAATACTTGTCACGTTTTAACATAGTATTTGCAGTAGATTTTGATTTTAGATATCATTTCTAGACGTAGGAAAGGGTCCATGTATAAAATGTTATGCCTTGATAGTAACAAAACTAACTAACAGAGAAATCGATGGAATGCTGTTAAGAGATGTAGGGCGAAGGCAATCAAAAAGGCTTTTTAGGAATGAGGTCCTCTCACTCTTATGTTATAATTACTGTATTTCCTTTTCATACTTAATTTTGATATGCTTTACTTGATTCGAGAATATCATAAACAATATCTCTCTACCTTCACAAGGTAGGGTAAGGTTCTGTACACACCACCCTCCCTAAAACCTGCACGTGGGATTACATTAGGTATATTATTATTTCATTTTTTGAGAGTCAATTAGACTAATTTCTAAAGTTAAATTAGATTAAATTAATTTAATATATTAAAATTAAAACTTAAATATTCAAAATCTATACAAAAAAGTATTATAAATTATAGTATATCTTATATTAATATGATAAAAAAATACATCTTCAAATATTATTCAATGTTCATACAATTAACTTGCAAAAATAATTTTGGACAAAAGAAAAAGGTGCTAATAAATGATTGGACTAAGAAAAAAGAGGTAATAAATAATTCGTAAAAAAGAAGAAGAAGAAGACGCTAATAATAATTGGACCAAGAAAAGAGAAAAGAAAAAGAAGAGGCTACTAAATAATTGGACCCAAAATAAAGAGTGGCTAAAATATATCTGCATATTACAATTTACATATATAGTTAATATTGAAAAAAAGTTATTGTTGGAATAATTTGGTCAACTCCCTTGTGAAACAAGGAAATTGACCCCTTTGGTCAATAATGTGCAATTGTAAAAAGTAATTATATTATATGTATATGTGATTAGAGAACTAATTACCATTAAAATATCTTTAAGTAGCTTTTTATTTTATGTCACTTTAAAGGTAATTCCTAATAACTCTATTTAATAACCTAAGACCTATTATAATATATTAAATTACGTTAAATGTACAAAAGAAATTATGTTAGTAAATCGCGACTTCTAATAACAACGGTTAAAGTCATTCACTCAATTCCCTCAATAATTTTATTACTAATAGATCAAGATATCATTACATTATATAAGAAATCATACGAGACAAGATCCACAACATTAATATATAAGAAAAATAGTAAAAAGTAGCCGTAATATATTGAAAATAATTTAAATTTATTCGCCTTTCGTTTATTGAAATCCAATTATTTTTAATGTAAATCTTTTTAAAAATATCTTTTTTTTTAACAAAATTATAAAATAAAATAAATTAAATAGGTAACAAAAATAACACGTAAGCGATTACATCAGCAGCAAATTACCCCTCAAGAAAATCCAAGTGTCCTGAATACTGAGGTGATGGGGACCCTACAATGTTGTTATGATCCAAAAGGATTGTCCCATTCATATATCAACTTGAAATCAGCTGACGACCGACCGAGAATTGCTCTGATGGTAAGCACCTTTTATTTTTAAAGTGAGATTGTGAGTTTG
Organism: Jaltomata sinuosa; assembly: GCA_003996215.1. Taxonomy (NCBI): domain Eukaryota; kingdom Viridiplantae; phylum Streptophyta; class Magnoliopsida; order Solanales; family Solanaceae; genus Jaltomata; species Jaltomata sinuosa. Next base: position 1,971,413 of record QJPP01007213.1, on the reverse strand, counting down.
AGTCATTAACGAATTAAAAAGAGTGGAAACTCCTAAAAACTGGCAAAAAAAATAACCAAGAACGTTTTTCGTTGGAAATGGTTGTTATGCCTCATAGTGGTGAAGTCAAAAATTTTATTAAGTAGATTTAAAATACGAAGAAGTACGTAAATATAGAAGAAATTAAATGAGTTCAACTTCTACTATATATAAACAAAAAATAATTTTAATCATATATAAATAATGTAATTTTTTATCAAAGAAAGGTTCGAATGAACCCTCGACTCTACCTGACTCCGCTCTTGAGGCCAAATATATGATAGATCCATTTTAATGGCAGTGATTTGACTTCATTTTGGACCAAAGAGATAGCTATTATTCCTGCCAACTTCTCTTACCAATTGTTAAGAGAGCTGACGATTCTCACAGTTTAGTTTGGCCTCATACCTTGCATGTGGATGAGACGGTTTTATTATTACGAGGCAGCTCATGATGATGTTCATATCGACTTATTATGTTATTTTATTAGTGTTATAATTTTTGAGTTTGATAAAACGAAACAGTTCTGATCTAAGTTATGTATTTGTATTAGTATAAAACTATAAATAATCTATTAAAAATGCAATACACAAAAAATATTACTCCCTCTGTTTCAATTTGTTTGACCTATTTTTTATTTTAGTCCGTTTCAAAAAGAATGATCATTTCTCTTTTTAGCAACTCTTTAATTTCAACTTTCCATATGACATGTTTAAGACCACAAGATTAAAGGGTATTTTGGTACATTTGACATATCTTTAATTTAAGACCACAAGATTTAAAAGTCTTCTTTATTTTCTTAAGCTCCATGTCAAATCAAAATAGATCAATTAATTTGAAACAGTGGGAGTATAATCCAAAATTCATAAACAATAGATCTCAAATTTGCCTTTGGTCGATTGTACATTATTATTGTTAGTCAGAATCGAATTCCATACGGAATTTTGATTTATTGGCAACATTGAATTCGATATTTGATATACTTTTTTAATTATCAATTGTCGAAATTGAACTTTGGAAATATTAAATCGAATACCGAACCTACCCCTACCCTCAACTCATCATACTCTAGCTCATGGGCTAGCCGCTACATTATTTATATTTCTACTATTTTATTTAAGGTAGATATCCTTTTGGTCTTCTTTGGTGTCTTGTTTTTATAAAATATGGTAAAAAAAAAGACGTGGATAGAAAGAAACATCATCCTTTGAACTCACCACACAAAAAAAAGTTATAAATAAATAAATAAAAAGGGCTAAACCGTCATATGCCACTTGTCAAATTTGAGGTACTATCCTCCAACAATCTGTGGACAACTTGCTTTCTTGATCCCAATCATGAACTCCTTACTTACGTACAACTTATAATGTCTGACGCATAGAGGCAAATTCAAAATTTAAATTAAATTTAATAACGAAGATTGGTATAATAATAACAATAGATCAAGTGTGATTTCATAAGTCGGTTCAGAGGAAGGTGAATGGGTGATGTATACGCAGTCTTATCCTGTCTTGTGAAGTTCAAGAGAGATTGCTTTCGATAGACTCTCAGCTCAAGTAAAACATCAAACAAGCATGTAAAGAAAGTACAGTAATGAATAAGTCATGCAGAAGATAATAAAGAAGAAACAATAGCAACGACAAAATAATACGAATTATACTGAAGCAAAGGAAATAATATGTAATACAAAAAATCGAAGAATAAGATAGTAAGAGAGTAATAATAACAATACTGAAAAGGAAACTAGAAAACTCTTGACCTATTAATCTTCTACCCTAATCTTCAAACCTGAAGTAATTTTTGGACGAACGACATTCAAAAGAGGAACCCTTTGAAAGAAAAAAAAAAGAGAAAGCAAAAGGAACAAATGATTACTCCAAGAATAGGTAAGTAAGAAGAAAATTCCAATTTTAATTTTCTTATATTTATTATAATTAAGTTGCTTTCTCTTTTAAGTTCTCCTTGTAATGACTACTATATATATATTCATTATCTACACAAATGAATTCCTCTTGCTATCATTTCCTCATCCTCCCTCTCTCTCTCTTCTTTTGCCTAAAGAGAGAGAAAGCCTATAGGTAAAAGGCAAAATGTCTAGCAATGGGAAAATATTGGAGGAAAATAAAGTGCCCTTATTAGATTATGTTTCCTCAAATAATAATTATTTAGAACAAAATGATCAAAATTTTGGAAGAAGATTTTGGATAGAATCAAAGAAGCTATGGCAAATAGTTGGGCCAGCCATCTTTAGTAGAATAGCCTCTTACTCTATGTTTGTCATAACTCAAGCTTTTGCTGGTCATCTTGGTGATCTTGAACTTGCTGCTATGTCCATTGCTAGTAATGTTATTCTTGGCTTCGATTTCGGACTCATGGTACGTATATTTCCCTTTTTATAACGCGTTTTCTTACTGAATCAATCGACTATATTTCAATTCTATAGTTGAAAGTATGATATATAAATGAATTTTCTTTATTCATTTCTTCTTAATAAGAGAGCCTTTGTGCTAAGATGAACTTAAATGGAACGACATAAACTGCGAGAATTCGTATAGCCTTAATCTATGGTTGAGTCAAAAGTATCATTTGTCCCTTTTTATAATGCGTTTTCTTACTGAATCATTCAACTATGTTTCAATTCTATAGTCGAAAGTATGATATATATAGGAATTTTCTTTATTTATTTCTTCTTAATGAGAGCCTTTGCGCTAAGATGGACTTAAATGGAATGACATAAATTGCGAGAATTCGTATAGCTTACATCTATGGTGGAGTCAAGAATTCTAATTAACAAGGGGATTTGGAAAAATGCAAAAGTATCATTTGTCCCTTTTTTATAACGCATTTTCTTACTGAATCAATCGACTATGTTTTAATTATATAGTTAAAAGTACGATATATAAAGGATTTTTCTTAATTTATTTCTTCTTAATGAGAACCTTTTGGGCTAAGATGAACTTAAATGGAACGATATAAATTGCGAGTATTCGTATAGCTTACATATACTATGGTGGAGTCAAGAATTCTAATTGACAAGGGGATTTGAAAAAAATGCAAAAGTATCAACTTCTTGGGATTCGAACCAACCTATAAAAGAATCTTGGACCACTTACCAAGGAAATTCCAATATTCTTTTATGTATTGCATCAAAACAATTGCTTTTATGGTATAATTTTTCAACGAAGGATTCAGTTGAACCCTTTTTGTTACATACAACTCTACCCCTTGTCCGACCCTAATTTTCTTAAAATCGAAACACAATCATTACTATTTATTGTTATACATAAGGTACATCATATACTATCTTTCAAGAATCGTCCTTAAGAGGGATTCAATTGAACTCCTTTCATTTACACGCGACTCTGCCCTTGGCCGACCCTAATATGCTTAAGATTGAAACATGTACAGTACTTACGGGGGATTCAATTGAACTCCTTTCATTACACACGACTCTGCCTCTGAGCGACCCTACTTTACTTAGGATTGAAGCGCAGTTATTATTGTTCGTACTTAACTTATTATAGTATACTGAAAATTGAATTATTATGCAGCTAGGAATGGCAAGTGCATTGGAAACACTATGTGGACAAGCATTTGGTGCAAAGAAATACTATATGTTAGGGGTATATTTGCAAAGATCATGGATAGTACTCTTCTTATGTAGCATCATAATGTTGCCAATATTTTTCTTTGCAACACCAGTATTGAAATTTTTAGGCCAACCAGAAGATGTAGCAGAGCTCTCTGGTGTTGTGGTTTTGGCCTTTATCCCATTGCACTTTTGCTTTGCATTTCAATTCCCATTACAAAGGTTCTTGCAAAGCCAATTGAAGAACAATGTGATTGCTTGGGCTAATTTTGTGGCTTTCACATTCCATGTGTTGATAAGTTGGCTAATTGTGTACAAGTTTCAATTGGGAATTATTGGGACAACACTTACTTTGAACTTCTCTTGGTGGTTGGTGTTTTTGGTGTTGTTTTGTTATACTATTTGTGGTGGTTGTCCACTTTCTTGGACTGGTTTTAGTATGGAGGCCTTTTCTGGACTTTGGGACTTCTTCAAGCTTTCTGCTTCTTCTGGGGTCATGCTATGGTAACAATTCTCTGAATTTTGGTTAAATTTTGCAAAATAGTCACTTTTGAGTTCATGTAATCGAAAAATAGTCATCGTCATGGAGACTCCAGGACATGTCATGGAATTTCACTTCTGAAGTTTGAAAGTCTATGACAGTGGCTGTTGTTTAAAGACATGGCCAAGTAAGCAATGTGACGGAGTTTCAGATTTCACATGTGAAAACTCCAAGACATGTCATAGAATTTCACTTCTGATGTTTGAAACGATATGGAAGTGGCTATTTTTTAAAGACAGCCAAATAATCAATGTGACTGAGTTTCAAATTTCACATGTGAACTCCCGGACATGTCATGGAATTTCACTTCTGGAGTTTGAAACTCTATGACATTGGCTACTTTTTAAAGACAAGGTTCGCAAAAGTTTCATAGGGTTCATTAAGGCGAAAGTGCTTCTTACCAAGATTTTTTATTTATTTTCAAGACTCAAACTTAAGACGTCAGATCATTATTTATTTATTTATTTGCTTATGTACTTAAAATATTTTTCATTTTTGGTGCAAATGGAACAGCTTGGAGAACTGGTACTACAAGGTGCTAATTGTGATGACTGGTAATTTGGAGAATGCTAAAATTGCCTTGGATGCCTTATCTATCTGGTAATTAAACTTTTCCTCTTGATTAATAATTGAATTAATAAATTATGGGACTAATGATGATGATAATTGTATTAATTAGCTGCATAATTAATTCATTCCATCTTTTACATGTTCTTTATAACACGACGGAATATAGGTAATGATTCAATATAATTTTTAACGAAGGGTGTTCTTCACTTTATGTGGTTATGCCACTGACTTTAATTGTTAATGACAACACTAACAAATTTTAATTAGCAAGTTAAATGCACCTTCTTCTTTTTTTAACTTTTGTTAATATTGTCATTGCCATTATCATTATCATTGTCTTTTGCCATTCTTGAATATTAAGAGGACAAGTCTCATAATTCTGTCTCATTCAAATTTAATGGCCAAGTATTTTCAACTTGTCAAACAAGAACATAATAATTTATTACTGTACAAAGAAGAAAATGACAGTTATTTTTGTCCAACACAAACATAATACTACTAATTTATGTCATTATCTTATTGTATTTTATTTTATTTTATTTTAATTGTTGCAGCATGAATATCAATGGCTGGGAATTGATGATTCCTCTTGGATTCTTTGCTGGAACTGGGTAAGTTTTTTTTTTTATTCATTTACATAACTTAATATTTCAGTGTTATATATTATTATGAAAAAATATGTGGTTGGTATTGGTTACGTCTTACATTTGATAGGGAAATAGAAATAGGACTCTTATTAAAGACAACTAGGTCACTTATAACTATGGACTATGAGTTTGACAATACATTTAAATTCATAACTTATAAGCTTTAAAATTTAGCTTTGTTTCTAAGATCGTTTAACTCTTAACTAGAGATTTCCTTTGCACGAGTAAAAAATTAATGTATTTATAGGGGTCGCCCTCGTTCCATATATGAGTTCTTCCAAATTTCCAAATTCACAATTGAAATCTCATTTTGAAGCTATTGAGTTCGGAATTTTAATCCTTTAAAATTACTGGAATTCAGTTACTCCTAATTTATAATTTAATAAAATTTTAAATATAAATACAAGGTTAAGATTAAAATTATTGAATTATAGTTGTATCCGTAATCGAAATGCTAGCTCTGAACTCTCGTAGCTTAGATTCTCAAAAAAATTACTCCTCCTGTCCCAGTTTATATGACTCACTTTTCTTTTTAGTCAGTCCCAGAAAAAGAATGACACATTTTTATATTTAATAATAATTTAACTTTAAAATATCTATTTTATCCTTAATGGAATGATTTATAGCCACATAAATATTTATGGCTTATTTTATATCATAAATTTTTTTTAAGAAATCTTTCTTTCTTTTTTAAATTTCGCATCAAGTCAAACTAACTCAGATACAGTGAAGTATCTGACATAACTAACAGTTTCGAAAATGGGAAAAAGTAGAACAATTATTGAATCACATGTTATCATACAAGGTCCACCACATTTATTTTGTCCAAAGTACACGTGATTTTTGGATGATATCCTAATTAAGAAAATCGAATCTATATATTCAGTGTGTACATAAAAGAATTTTTATAGTACTAAAGATTATTTAAATAATAATTATAAATAACTGCCATCATATGCAAAATTAGTAAACTGAAAAATATAGTAAATTACTAGTTCTACCCATCGCACTATTTTCATCTTATTAGATTACTAGCGCTTTGGTTATGAATTTAGTCGAATTCAATGATTATAGTTCAAATTTTATATTTTTAATGACAAATTCATCGAATATGTACGAAGTATTAATCTAGGCCAATAACTTTATAGGGTTAGAATCTCAAATCCATAAGTATTACGACTCTGCCTCTCTTCTCCACGACTGAGGTAATTAATTTAGTTTTAGGCTCGATTTTCACTATACGATACAATCATATATTTAAGTTCGTATGTACACCGTTTGTTGAGTTAATTCAATCACTATTGCATCCATTATATCTTGAAAATTATTGGTTCGCCATTAAATGCATGATTTTTCTATCATATATCAATATATTTCATGTCGAGAATACTGAGTTTAATTGAACCCGTTGATGCAGAGTAAGGGTAGCAAATGAGTTGGGAGCTGGAAATGGAAGAGGTGCAAAATTTGCAACAGCAGTAGCAGTTACACAATCAATAGTGATTGGATTATTCTTCTGGATTTTGATCATATTTTTCCACAATGAACTTGCCCTAATTTTCACAACTAGCAAACCTGTTCTTGAAGCTGTTCATAAACTATCTATTCTCTTAGCTTTTACTGTTCTCCTCAACAGTGTTCAGCCCATTCTCTCAGGTATATTTTGTACTATTTTTGGTTTATTTTGAAGTTAGGTTAGTTAAACCTGTGATCAGAGGCGGATTTAGGATTATGTTATGTGAGTAAGACCAACCCCACTAACTCAAGGGGAAGCTCGGTGAACAAAACATTCTGTGTTAGTAGGGTTCGGGAAAGGGCCGCACCCAAGAGGTGTGATATAGACAGTTTACCCTAATGCAAGCATTAGTGGTTGCTTTCACAGTTCGAACAGGTGACCTACACGGGGATCACAAACTTACTGCTGTCTAAGGCTCCCCATCAACCCCACTGACTCTAGATTCTGGATTTACCTCTGGTTATTGTGTAACATTTATAGACATGTATGATATACAGAGACAGAACCAAGATTTAAAGTTTATGAGTTCTTATAACGATCACAAATTAATACATATAACAATAACTAGGATTCGAGCAAAAGTTAGTTATTGGGTTCATGTGAACCCTTTAACCAATAACACTATAGATCCGCCCCCGACGATATTCTGTGATTTCGTACTATGTTATGTGAGTTTGACTGAATTGATCATTACTTTCAGCTCGAACTATATATATGAAAAAAATTACTGACTCTAAATTTAGGATTTTATTATCAATTATTTAGTCTATTTTCTTGTTTTTGAATTAATCTTTGGATATTTACAGGGGTTGCTGTTGGATCTGGATGGCAAGCATATGTCGCATACATAAATTTGGGCTGCTATTATTTACTTGGAGTCCCTCTGGGCTTTATTATGGGCTGGGCTTTCCACTATGGTGTCATGGTATGTTCCTCATATCTAATTTTATGTACAAATTCTTTCTACTCCTTTCAAATTGCCTTGGTGCGGCGTTACTTGAGCCGAGGATCTTTCCAAAACAACCTTTCTATTAATACGAGGTAGAGGTATGTTTTACGTACGTTCTACCCTCCTCAGAGCTCACCAATGAGATTACACTGAATATGTTGTCATTGTACAAATTCTTTCTACAAAGTTTTTGGATGTGAAAATTTTGAATTTGAATATTTTTTTCAATGGTAAATAAAGGTGAGATATGATGAACTAATTCCATATATTAACTAGAAGTTAAATGTGAATTTAAGCTAATTAAAATGTTTTTTTTATAGGGAATATGGGCTGGAATGATCTTTGGTGGAACTGCAGTTCAGACTTTGATATTGGCAATAATCACAATGAGATGTGATTGGACTAAAGAGGTATAGTAACATTTCATTTTTGTTTCTCACCCGATGTTCAATATCCATTTTTATAGTCTGACTAATTCGAATTTGCATCGAAAAGTTTCACTTTAGAACCAGGTAAAACATTCTCGACAACCCTTTCACTAACTATATCAACACAAGCATATAATGTTTCATTTCGAGATCTCTAATTAAAAATGAAAGAGTACATACCTCTCGTTAGAAATTCTACAAACTTAAGTTTACATTTGATAAGAGATATATGGAGATAACATATCACATGGACTAAGTAAATAATTTTCTTATATTATTAGAGTATTTTAATTTGTTGAAGCACGTAACTTACTTATTTTCATGTTACAAATCTAAAATCTTATTTTTGAACAATTATTTTTTAATCGATCTGATAGTGAAAAATCTTTTTGTTGAAAATACAGGCAGAGAAGGCTTCGATGCATATAAGGAAATGGGACGATGTTGGTCACTTGACTTCATAGAAATAGCGATGAATTTTGCTAAGTATTAATGATGACGAAAAAGAATAACAAGAATATTGGATAATATTTTATTATCTCGAAATTTTGTGCATTGATTTAAATTTCAGGCTAATTAAGCTAGTTGAAATTTTTCTTTCGTACACAAAAAGTGAAGCAATATGTTTATAAATTTTAAATGAAGTTTGATTTATGATATGTATTTTTGTATCTTTGAAATGTAAACATAGAAATTGATGGTTTTCATTCTGTGAAATAGTTGAAAGATTTCGAGTTCGAGCCATATATCATTATTTATTTATTTTGGAAAACAATCAATAATTGAATCACAAAAGGCGTTTTTCTCACTATTTATTCAGTTCAAAATGCTCACTCATGAAATCAAGCTAATAATGCCAAAAATAGTAGTAGTAGTCATCGTTTAGCAAAATATACCTCTAATTAAAATTTTCTTAAAAGATGTGTCAGATTAACAGAGGTCAAATAATATGAAACAGAGAGAGTAGATCACGAAGTCTAAGGTCACGTCGCAGTGTTAAAAAAAAAATAGTCAATAGAAAGGGGTCCCTTTTGGCAACTTCACAAATCTAGATCTAGTAAAACTTTGTACCAATTGTATAGTCCTAATTGGAAAATAGTCAAAAAGTTTATTTTGTTAATTCTTGTTTTGGCAACTTTAAAAAATCTAGATTAACTTGTCCTAATTTATAATCCTTACTAGTAAATTATCCTTGTTGTGCAAAATCATTAATTTGTCTTCTAGAAAATATATTGGTGATTCGAGTTTAGCCAAGAATAATATCAAGTTGATATACTTTTTTTTTAAAAAAATTTATGTCCAGTTAAATACGATCACATAAATTGAAAAGGATGACGTAATTTTTTCTTCTAATTTGAATATATCAGAATTTTCACTAAGAATTCAGATACGAGATATATAAATAAAGAAAAAAGGGAAGATGAGAACCTTTCTTTTGACTTCTAAAGTCGTATACAACGATAAATGACATTCAACTTAGAACAGAAATAAATTACTATGTTTTTTTATCACCACTTATGTTTCTTTTTTCTTTTTGGGGTAATCACCAGACTCTGGAGTTGTAATATTTAGTTTGCTTTGACATCAAAATTTGATTAAATCATACACAAGTTGATAACTTGTTTTATATTATAAGGTGCTATGCTAATTTGTTAATTTGCTTTTTTTAGCAATTGGACCATATTAATATGTACTTCCACGGTACCACTAGGTTTTCAGAATGTAATCATGATTTAATATATAATTGCAAATAGTTTATTTGGTAACATTTTCTTTTTCTATTTTTATAATAACAGATGTCTTGGTCATAAGAAATGAAGCTTCCTCTTTCACAATTTTATACAATATGCACATTATGCTACTTAGATTTTAGTTTAACCTTTGTTTTTCTTTTGAATTAAAGTAGGGCGTGATAATAATTATATTTTAATAATCGAGAAAAAGTAATAACTTTGTGCTCCGCTTCTCTTGCTAATGCTTATCTAAAGGCTTAAAGCTCTTTTGGCTAGGTCCAAAAGCTTTTTCAGAAGATCTGATCTAATAGAAATTTCGTATTGAATGTTACGAATATTTGATTATCGTTAGTTGATCGTATCACTTTCTATCAAGAAAAGTCTATATGTATGTATAGAGTGCTTCTCTAAATATACTAATCGAAAAGATGTTCATGGAAAAACAAAACTTCCATCATTTTTTTGAGTCTTCTTTTATTGTCCAGCACTTAATTTAGAGCTCGATTAATTCAGATTGACGTTGAAAAGTACACTATTGTGTGAGAAGACAAAAGTTTTTCAACGGTAAAAACGACAAGGGGACCATGTTGTTCCAATAGTAGAAACAATTTCCATGCAATAATACTATATAGTATTACTCTGACAAAAAACTCAAACATTCTCTTTATAAAGTGGCACTATAACGGTTCATTTTTTCATCATTATTTCTCCATGTACGTAAACATAGGCCAATTTATAATTTAGAGATTGCAAATTCAAAATGAATGTAATTATATATGTATACTCTTAACTTTTTTTCATAACATAAAGTGATAAAGATCACTAGATCCCCCCAAAAAAATTCAATTGGAGCCGAAGCGCACCTATATATTCGATTTTCGAATCGCCATTTAATTAGTCATATTTGAAGTGTATACATTTGCTAGTTTATTCACGTTGAAACAATTTCACACTGTGCATTTGAAGTTAGACATCAAACATTTTATTTAAAGCTTCATATGATTAGAGTTTGGCCACATATGACTGAAGTTCTTTTATTTGAGATTAGAGCCGAGAAATATGAGTCTCAAACTGTTCACCTGAAGAGCCGTCTGTGGACTGTGATTATATTCAATCATTTTTGTTTGAACTTCAAACAGAAAATGCATGAATTTCAGAGGTACGAATCTCCAAACATCGCATATTTGAAATTGTTCCAAAGTGAATAATCTAATACAAAGCACTAACAAGCATTTGAAGAAAATTTAGGCATTCTTAGGGTGATCTCGTAAGAACTACGGGGGAAGATAATGGAATCAGTCCATAGATTTTCTTTCTTCGTCTTTTACCGCATTTCGCTCAAAGGATTGAAGGGATCTGATAGATTCACAAATAGATGTAAACAAAACAATGTAATAGAGAGAAACATGGGATACAATCAAAATCCAAAATTAGCATACATGTACCATATATATGTACAAAAATCTTTGTAGGAACATACCATATTTAACCAAAAAATTTTATAGCAGTTCTAACATAGTTACAAATATAGAAAAAAAAAACTCCAATTTCTAAAATTAAAAATTTCCATCGATTTCTTTTTTTGTTCCCTCATATATACCTTCCTGATGAAAACTGAACCGAGTCACCAAATTTCACAACTCGGTTACCAAACCGAGCTGACTCACTTGATTTTCCGTACGTAAGTAACTTACGTCCCGCTTTATCGACCTTCAAATCATCAATTTTCAAGCTCAACTCGGATACCGAACTCCATAATAACTCAATCGATGGCTTTTTAACTGAAAATAAAACTGATAATCTCTCTTTACATTCACCTAATCTCTTCAAAATGAAACCCAGCTCGACCGAGTCACCGAAGCTCAGACAACTCAGTCTTTCTTTGAACTCAGTGAGTCGTAACAGCAGCTCGTTCACCGTCGATAGGAAATCGTTTCCCAGTAATCCGATGACCTCGTAGAGCAGTTTGTTGCTTTCGAGCAGGAGGGAATCGGGCAGTTTGATCAGCTCTTCGATCAGCTGAACCAGCTGATCTAGGTCTTTTATTAAAATTTGATTTAAGAACGTCGATATTTTCTCCTCGTCGGCCGTGGACGACGCAGTAGTTGATGAGGAGAGGAAGTAACCCAGAACTCTGGAGGTGAAGAGCAGGGTCTCGATGTATCTGGAGTAAAATCTGATCCAGGCGGATATTGTAAGCGTGTCAGCGGTGGCGCCGTCGCGGAAGGCGGAGAGTTTGAGGTAGTTCCGGCCGCCGGCCGCCGGGAAAACGGAGAGTTGATCCTGTAGAATGAACGGTCCGCGTTTGATTATTTGGTGGATTATTAAGAGGCATTTGAGTGCGACGGTGGAGTCGCCGGTGCGGTGGAGGCGGTCCATGAGGATGATGATTAGGGCGGAGGCGGTGGCGCGAGAGCTGTCGCCGAGGGTGAGGAGGGTGGAGATGTGTTGGTCGTCGGGAGGTGATGACGGCGCGTGAGTGGTGGCGCGGAGGACGGCGAGGTGGAGGGAGAGATTGGTGGAGAGGAGAGTGGCTTTGGATTGCGAAGCTTTGTCTTTAATGGCGCCGATGAGGTCTCTGAGAGTAGTTATTTTTTTCCTCCCCATTGATGGAGAAAGAGAAAGAAGACAAAAGAGAGAAAAAAAATGGAGGAAATTGGGGAAGGAGAAAGAAGGAGTTTGTTTATATGGTTTGAATAAATATCTTTGATTAAGGACTAATTATTATAATTTCAAAAGTTTTTAGCCTAAGATAATACTCCCTCCGTTTTTAATTTGTTTGGCCTACTTTCTATTTTATTCCGTTTCAAAAAGAATGTCTTTTTTCTCTTTTCACAATTCTTTAATTTTAACTCTTTAAGACCACAAACATTTGACATATCTTTAGCTTATGATCACAAGATTTAAAAGTTTTCTTTATTTTGTTAAACTCCATGCCAAGTCAAAATAGACCAAACAAATTGAAACGAAGGGAGTACCATATTGGGTACATATTATCAAATTAGTTGTCATGTTCTCATTCTCGAGAATCAGTTTAACTAATTTTTGCCACGATACATAAACGTGTCTTTTAACTTTCTCAACTGGTGTTTATGTCCTCCAATTTTGAATATGCACAAGGAGTCATTTAAACTTGTATAAAGTTAAATAATTAGACACATGCGTCCTGCATAACGTCTCACAAAAATTATCAATAGACATTTAAACTTGTATAAACTTGAACAAGTGAACACATGAGTCTTACGTAATGTCACACGTGAATTATCACGTAAGACACGTGTATCTATTTTTTAAATTTTTCTACAAATTTAAATATTTATTTATGTGCACTCAAAATTGGAGGACATAGCTAAAATCAAGTCAAAAGGGCACTTATTCTCCTAGTTTTAAAAGTTATTCTTATGCTAGTGTTATCTGTTTTTTTTTAATTATTGTATTATTTGTTATTGTCATTATTTTTACATGATTTTTTTATTATTATATTTTTGTCTTACTAATTAACAACCATTCAACCTTTACTAAATAAAAATAAGGTTACATACACATTATTTTTTCATCTTATTTATAAAATTACATTAAATATATTATTATTATCGAACCATATTATAGAGTTTCCAATTATAATATTCTTTTTATACTTTATACTAATGGTAGTGGTTTATATGGAAATTGCTGACTCGGTAACACACGGAAGAGACTTTAGTTGACTAATAATCTCTCAAATTAGTTGTTATGTTTCGCTTTCTTCCGTTTCAAATAAATTATTATAGTTTGCTTCTCAAATGTTAATTTAATTTATTTTTAAAGTTAAATTATATTAGTATAATTTAATATTTTATAATTAATATTTATATATTTCAAAATTATATAAAAAATACTATAAATTATAACTTTTCTTGTGTTAATTTGATAGAAAAATATATTTAAAATATTAATTAAAGTTAATATAATTTAACTCTTAAAAAGGAAAATATAACTATGTTTAATTTTGAACTATTTTTAACCTTGATACGAGTAATTAGTGTAAAACGAGTTAAATGTGAAACATCTAAAATGCATGCCTTTTCTTCTGTATTCTTAAAAATGGCAAATATTTAAGGTAATTCACTCTTTACCTTCTATGCGTCAAATAGAGGCGTGTCTAGGATTTTTAATTTACGAATTTTAAATATAATTTTATTTTTTTGCATATTAGTTATAAATAATTATTTATACATATTTTTTTTATCATAAATATAAAACTTAAATTAAAATTGAGTTTGAGCAAATTCATACCTATAAAATATGGCTCCGCCCCAGCATGCAAGAACAAATACATTATCATGAGAGTAGAAATGTACTGTAATGTCGCGAATTTAAATATATTTGAGAATTTTAACTTCGTTATATTTTTGTCTCAAGTTAAATATCCTCATTTCATTAGGCAATAATTTTAAATTAAGTGATTGTCCGCGAAAGTCATAGCTCTATAATGGCTTAGGGGAATCGACCTTACTCTTTAAATCATATAATCATAACTCGTAAACATGTCAGATTCAATATGAGAATTAGAGAGTTGCTACATATAACTCATTCAAAAGAGCAAAATTTGAAGTTTAAAATTAACTTGTTATTTTATATACTAACTAAGAAAGAAAAAATGTCATGTAAATTGAGATGGTAGAATACACATAGCCTAAAGATATTTCTTTTTCTTAATTATATACTTATGTCATTTTCTTATGAAGAGTGTTAGATTAAACAATCTACACAGATTAATTATGTCCACCTACTTTCTTATATTCCTCTGGTATTTTCTATTTTTATTTTTCCAATAATTGTGTAAGCAAAAAGATAAGAAACTTTGACTTTTCTTCTATTAAACTTTAGACAATAACTGTTTAAAAAAGTCATAAAAGAATAATTATTTTCTTGATCTGTCCCAAAGAGATAAAAGGAAACAAATTCCTTAAATTCTGGCTTAAAAATAAAGACAAATTTAGAATTTGAAGTTTAATATTCACTTCGTTTCAAAATACGTGTAATAATTTTTTTTTTGAGAGGCAAATAATATAAATTTTAACTAATATTTTAAAATGTATTTTTTATCATATTAACATGAAAAAATTATAATAGCTTTTGAATATTTAAATATTAACTTTAAAATATCAAATCAATTTAATCTAATTTAATTTTAATAAATATTCAGATTGACTCTCGAAAAAGCTAAATGTGACAATTATTTTAAAAGGAGAAAGTATATATATAGTCTTGCCTTAGCAAAAATCTTGAAAGATTGATTAATGTTCTAGATGATTAAAATTAGAAAATTATCTCACACAAAAAAAACCTAAAGACTATAAACTATTCGAGACACTAATTTAATATTAGCAATTCCAATAATTCTCATCTACCAAGAAATGTAACATAATTAGGTGTGAAATTACTGCACCAACTAATCATTTTCGCGATAGTTCAAAATTTTGTATGAAGTATTATTTTAAACAAAAGTTATAATATACTCCTTTTGTTCCATATTAATTAAATTGTTAAGGCTTTTTTTATTGTTCAAATATCAAAATAATTATTGATTTTTTTTTCACTTTTGCCCTTCATTTTAAAAAAAGAGTATATTTTATATTTTCTACGTACTTACACTCTTTACAAAGTCATAACTATGATTTTACATTAAAATTTCCTATTTCCATACAGGTGAAATTTCCAAGAGACACTATTTTACAAATTATTTTATTAAGTGTAATTATTATAATCAAATTCCAAGCAATGTTGAGTAATGACTAACTCTACTTTTAAGAATAGTGTGAGAATAATGAAAATGGTAGTAATAGAAAGTAATGTTCAAAATATGTCCTAGAAGAGTTTTTTTTAAGGGGTGTGCATTATCTCAATAATTCAATTAATATGAGAGGAAGAGAGTATATAATTCGAACCGAAAGCAATAAATACATTCAAAGTAATTTCATTAAATAAATATATAACACTAAAATCATGACGTATTGAGCAATGAGACAGCATTGGTGACATAACACTATAAATTCATGAAAATATGTCCAGCAAACCACAAAGAAAGATAAAGTATAGTATTAATGTGACTACATTCTACACAAAAATAAAAAATAGCGACGATAACTTTTACAGCTAGACAATAAAAATTTACCGTTAATTTTACTTACTATAGATTAACGATAGAATATTATAAAAATATGTAGACTATTTATTGATATGTTAACATCGAATTTCGTTTTTTATATTAATTTTGTTATTTTGGGAGACAAAATAGTAGTTCATTTCAACATTTGACGTTGGCAAAGTTCATTTAATATGTAGTATACATATACCCTACTAATTTCCTGTCACTTTTTATTGTTGACATGATCCATTCCCCCTTTTGGACCACATCAAGATAAATAATAATAATAATAATAAAAAAGAAATGAAAGATATAATAAGCCAAGAAATTCAAACAAAGTCCATGGTGGGGTTCTAGGGGATATTATATGCTCCCTTTATTTCAATTTCATCTACAAAAATTTGGAATACGAAGGTCAAAACACGTAATTTTTTTGTGTGAATTTTGAGTATAGATTTCTTGAACTTTTCAAGATAAAATTTATATATTTAAAATACTTTAAGTCTATCATGACTTAAATAGATTTAATTGTTAAGATATTATCCGTTTTAACTGGATCTCCTTCTAGGCTACCTTAAGACTTATGGGCCTCACACATTTGTTTCTTTGGACTTTAACCAAAGTAGGCGTTTGGTCATTTTTCATTGTGAAAATAGAATAAAATAGTTTTTATTTTTAAAGGAAAAAATAATATTTTAAAATTAAAATTGTATTTGTCCATGAAATAAATAAAAGTTATTTATGAATTTTTGTGCGTAATTGGGAGCGGAAGCAGTTTTTTGTTGTTTTTGAAATTTCTGAAAGTTCTTGAATAAAGTGAAAACATAATTTTTCAAAATTTTATGACCAGATATATTTTTCAAAGTTCAATTCCAAAAAAAAAATAAAAAAATTCATGATCAAACGCCTCTTAGAAGTCCCTCAACAATTGAATTTTGAACTCGTTTTTATATGACTCTTTCTTTTTTCTCCTATTTTAGTGTTGAATTGGCCCAAGGCATCTGTCATATAGCTAACCTTATTTCGAATTCAAGTGCTAGCACACCTTGAGTTGTGACAATCGTTAACCTAGCTAATAATTTAAAATATTTAAAAAGAATTTGAGAAAATCATATCCAAATTAAAAAGAAAAACTATTTGATTTCCTAAATCTACAGTTTAACATGTTGTTTATATAAAATGAAACGAAAAGAATAAGAAGATATATTGAACAAAAGACTTTGAAAGCAATCGATATTTGAATTAATAAAACAAATTGGGATCCATTTGTTAAAATTTTAGATTAAACTTCAAAGGAAGGTGCATTTAGAAGAAATTGTGGGTAGCTCATTATCAATGGTTTTTAAATAATTTGTTGTGTATTATATCTATTAATTAAATATAAATATTAGTTACATCATAATAACATCATAGAATTAACCTGGCTGACGAAAATCAAATCATACTTGTATATCTTGATTTTCCTCTTGGTTGTGTTTGTCGCGGATGAAAATGTTTTTCAATTTTTTTATGTTCGATTGGTTTAATTATTTGAAAAATATTTTTTCAAGAAAAATAAGTTTTTTTAAAAATGAAAAAAATAATTTTTCTAATGGGAGTAGCCACTATTAGAAATAAAAGTTTTTTCCACCGCAAATCAGTGGAAAATATATGTTATACAACATGATTTTTCCACTCATTTTCATCGAACCAGCTCACTGAAAAAATGCATTTTGAAAAATAATTTCTCACTAAAATAGTGGGAAACTTCATATTTTAGCGTATGAAAAAACATTACTATTTTTTTCTTTCACGTCGATTCAATCAAAATATATGTGAAAATAGCCATTGAATATTCTTCGATGAGAAATTTCAGTGAAAAAATAATAAATTTTTAGTAGTGAGGAAAAACGAGTTCCGTAAATGACCTTTCATATTGATTTTTTCCTCCATTTCCTCCAACACACCTCATCATCTTTCCTGCCACCCCGATATATAACACCCATTCCCACCACCTCAACACCCCATATGTAAATAGTTCTAAAATAATATTTTTTACTTACTTATAAACACAAGAAAATAACATTAATATGTGGTACAAATACTCTAGCTAATCAAAGGTCAATATGGTCAGGCGAATTTACGTGCAAGTTACTTCTATTAATATATTATCTTTATCAAATTTGTTTGTTAAATCCTAAACAATCCTAAACTATTGTCTTAATATATAGTTTGTAATATACAAGTCACACGTTAGTTAATTAATTTTAGTCATTACTCTTTTAGGTTGCTGCTTTGTATCCATGTTTTCATAAATGTTTAGTTGGTTAATCAACATCACTTGTCCAATTTATTTATTTTTTGATTTCCCACCCGATGTCCGATACTCGCATTGTAATCCGACTAAACTCGAATCCTCCGTCTCATTTTATTTGGACACTTTTCTTTTACATGCATATTAAAAAATAATAACTAAGAAGTTTGTTTTACTAATTTACCCTTTAAAAACCTTCTTTGGAACTTTACAAACAAATATTAACACTTTTAAAAAGAATTAATTGCAAGGGTAATATGAGAAAATTTTAATTAATGTTTTCTTTATTTAGTAAGATGGTCAATTAATATGAGATAACTATTTTTAGTATAGTGTGCAATTAATATGGGACGGGAGTATTGAACGATTCTTCATTTTTCCAAGTCATGATGAAGTTAATTTTAATAAAGTTTACCCTCTAAATTTTAGTGAAGGCAAGAAAATATTGAATGATTTTTTTCATCTTTCCAAGTCATGATGAAATTATTCGGTATTTGTGCTAATAGAAATCAATAGATGTGTACAAATTAATTCGGATATCACGATTAAAAAAATAAGTATGCAGTACATATTTTTGAATTTATACTTCAAACAAGAGATGGTTAATTTTTTTTTAAATAAATTGTACTTCACATCGAATAGGATCGATGGGCTTAGGTCCATAATCATTGATACTTCTTATCTTAAACTCAAAGGGCTATTTTAATAGAGCAAAATACAATTTTCTTGGGCTAGGAGTTGTGGCCCATATAAAAACATTACCAAGTTTGTTACTTCTTTTTGTGAAGAATTAATCTAAATGGTCGTTTATCGCTGATTAAACTAAACGTAGCCAGCTAATGTATAATGTATATGATTGTGTATAATCAATATATAATTTATGTATATAGGTTAGAAAAAGTAAACAATAAATCTGACCGGCTATTTTATATTAAAGACCCATTTCTTAATCTCTTTTTAGGCCTAAAACGTTCTCTTTTTTCTTTGACTAGGCCAAAATAGTCTCTGTTTTCCAATGTGTGTTGGAGTTTGGCATATTTTCACTTTTCTTTAGGAATTTTACTATTATGTCTATGTAGTTAACCACATATTCCTTTTACTCATCAAAACAATTACCAATTAATATATTATTATAGTGATGTACTTGCAATTATCTTAAACTTATATGTTACCGTTCAAGTTCATGGTATGTATTATTTCGTTTGGGCACAATAAGACTCACGGATTTGCATATGCAATCATCGAATCCAATAGCGTCTCCGTACCATGTGAAATTATTTTATACTTTATAAAGCTCTTCACTTTCCTCTCTCATTTCAATATGGGATTCATCGAAGGCTAAGGTATTATATGCACTCCTTCTTCAGATGTTTGCTACCCTAGAATCTTATCAGTCCTTTTCTCTTACCTACCCTTGTTGGTCCGCCCTCCATCATGAGCGTCACATATATTCCCCATTGAAACTCAACGCCCTTGTTGAGGTTTAACCCACTACCATACTTATTGAGGGAGTATCTGACCCTAATATCACATTTGTCCCAATCCAAGTTCACGTTGCTCGTATTATCCGCTTGACCCAACAAATCTCACGGATTTGTCTCTAAACGGGATTACATATGACACTCATGACCAAAAATGGGTAAATCTCTAGAGAGTGTAGAAAATGTAATTATAAACAAGTAAATCTCTATAATAATTTATTGATAACATTATAAAAATAGTAACTAACCCCTATTGCAATTTTAGCTATACTAATAAAGGGTCAAGTTTATCCCTTTAATTTTGAATATTGTCTACATGTACCCTTTGTTACACTATGTGGCCAAATCTATTGCTACCGTCATATTATTTGGTCAAATATGCCCCTCTAATATATAAATGACCCTCCTTTATATTATCAGTCAATATATACTTCTGATATAAAAGTGCTGCAAATTCCCCCCTCCCCCCTACACACACAAAAAATATAAAAACGACACTCCGTTATATTATCAGTTCATATATACCCCTAACGTTATAAAAATGCAGCAAATTTGCCCTTTCTTCGTATTAACCCATCCATTATAGCTACATGGCATGCCAGATGGTGTAACCTTTTTTTTTCCTTATATTGTCAGATTATATAAATTAAATCCTTTCCATTTTATGTGCTTTGAATTTGACATTATCAACCAAGAAAAGGAATGTGTGGATATGAAAGAATGAATCAAAAATTAGAGAACAGACATTGACATGGCACGTCATGTTCTGTCTCTGTATATATGTACAGTCAGTGTCGAAGTCAGGATTTGCACTAATGGATTTCAAAATATGAAGAAGTAAACAAATGAAGAATTCGAAAGGGGTTCAACGTCTATTACACATACGTAAGAAATAATATAAATAGTGTAATTTTCTGTCGAAGGAGATTCGAATGATCAAATTTGGGTTCCGACATGATCTGAAAATTGTGACCATAGATTTTAGATCAGATTTTGAATATTCATGAATGGGAACTCGTTTTGCTTGTTGACTGGCTTATGATGATTTTCTGTCCCAATTCAACATATTCCTTTTTTCGCTTCTGCTATTGGTAGCATGCTCGTGTGCGAGCTTGGTCCGCCTCTTTTTTATCGAAGACTCTGATAGCTGAAACTCATTAGCATCGCTTCAAATATTTGTTTGATCATAAAATTTTATCTGACTTTCAAATATTAGAAATCTGATCCAAAATCAATGGATCATATGGAACAGCAAATTGTAACAGGTGATCAAATTAGGGTTAATTCCGACATGATCCAAGAACAAAGCACAAAAGTATGAACCACAACATGTGCTACCTTTTTCATTTGTGTCTTAGTGCCTATCTTTTAAATATGTCACACCAAACAGTGAAGTTCACACACTTGTTTTTGTTTCTCATCTATCTACGTCTGCATTTCTGCCACTATTTGAGGTACGATTAGTCTCGAAATCAGAAATTCCGTTAAAAATAATTCTATATATAAAATATAATCTTCTGATAAAAGGTGTTCAACGGATAACTATTCAATCTATGTAGCTTCACCACTAGGTATGACATGTTTATTTTGCTGCTTCATTGTATTGTCATTTTCAAATAATACTTAGTAAGTATTAGAACTCGCGCGATGCACGATTAGTTTATGTTAAGTATATACCTCTAATTACTTTTTCTTTATTTAATTATTTGGTATTCGATATTTAAATGCTTGAGTAATTTAATTTTTGCGCGGAATAAACCCCATTAAGGAAGATAAGCACTTCCTACATAAACAAGTTTCTCATTCTCGAGACTCTGACCTCTAATTTAGTTAGCGTTTGATCATAGATTATAGATCAGATTTTGAGCATTTATATTTAAATATCCGTTTGACTATAAAATTTGATCAGATTTTGAAAATCTGATCTTCTCAGACCAGTTTTTGGGTTTTGGCACTTACACTCACAAACTTTAATTTTTTTTTTGAAGTGAAATTCATATCCAAACACAACTTCCAATTCTAAAAATCAGAACTTCAAAAACTCAAACTTCAAGTTTCAACTTCAAAATTTATGATCAAATGGTGACGTCGAAATTAGTCACCTTGGCATTTCAGTAATTCCAAAATGTCAAAAACTAATTCACTAATTTTTGTTAAGATTTTTTTTTAAAGTAACAACAATTAATTTAATGACCCTTTTTGTTAATTTCTAAGGCCAAATTAATTCTCCTATCTTGTCAACTTAAATTATGGAAGAAAAAGTGAAGATCTTAGAAAAAAGAAAAGGTGAAGGACATTAGTGGAGAAGCCAGGCTAGAAAGCAATTCATAATGAAATCAAATTTTCTTTTTATTTGTTGCTTTCCCATATATACAACATGCATACTCCTCTTTGTCCAAATAAAGATAATAAAGCAAATATAAAAACTAATAACAATGGTATTTTGTTTCTATTTGCTAGTGGTTAACCAACTCAGGACCCATATATTCGACAAAAAGTTCACTCATGATGTGTTAGTTTTATATATTTATGGCTTAAAACATACTTAGCAATTTAAACTTGTCAGGATATTCCATTTAGTCACTCGAAATAAACTTTGTTTCAATTGAATACCTGAACTTCTAATAAAATATTTCAATTAGACACTTTTAATTCAAATTTCAAAAAAACTTTTGTACGTATTTTTATTCGTCTATTAGATAGTTAAGTTAATTAGATAAAATATGTCATCTCCTTTTATTATGCACATCAATCTCAAGTATAAAAATATTTGAGTTTTATGGTGTATTGAGGCGAATGCATATAATGAAAGGAAATGGTATATATTATGTGGTTAACTTAACTACCTAATAGATGAATGAGAACACACGCAAAAGAAAAAATTCAAAATTTAAACAAAACGTGTCTAATTAGAACACTTTATTATGAGTTGAGGTGTTCAATTATTGAAACATGATTTAGTTCAAGTGTCTAAATACAATATTTGACAAGTTTAAGGGACTAATTATGTATTAAGCCTATATTTATTATAGAGTTTAAGTTTTATACATCATCAATGTAAATAATTATTTATATTATCAGGTTATTCGAAAAATAGTTGTAGACAAAATCTCCTTAAAATATAGGATCGATATGTTTAAAATAAGATCATATATTAATTGTTACAACATATAAAAATAATCTAATTATGTAAACATAATTTAAATTGACAATGTATATACCTTAAACTCGTTACTATATTATCTATAATAAGAAATATGTCGAAGAGTAGCAGTTGAATAGTTGTAAATTATGATATTATATTTATTTATAATGTTTTAAGGACTCAATCATTAAAAGGTCAAGTGAATTTGGATGGTTATGGCTGTACGGTATTCTCTTTTTCTTTTTTTCTTTTTTCTTTCTAAATGATAAAAATACAATTGGTACGTATTATAAGTGCGATCCAACGAAAAAGAGAATTTTAATTCATATGGAAAAGTTTGAAAAAAGTCATAATGATGAAAAGAAAAAAAAAACTTTTCTTGATTTACTTGCCTTTTTTTTTTTTGGAATTGTTGAATTGGAAATACTTTTTGTAAGGTGGAAAAATTGTATGCAAAAGTTAAGAGTGGTGAAAAAATGGCTAGATATATATAAAACCATCATGTTTAGAAGAAAATTAAGACGAATATTCCTTGCTCATTATCGAATATAATATATTAATTATTCATAAATTTTATGTAGGAAAAAGGATTTTCATTTCCATCTTTGGAAACTCCGGCCCTTTTCGTTCTACTTAGCCTTATTCCTCTTGAGGGTATTTTAATGGTAGGTTTCATATGAACTAGACGATTTTATATGGTCAAATACGTAGCAACAAACTTTTATGATATCTTTTCATTTTGATAATTTTGAACTCTATATTTGTGCGTGTCAATTTTATTTTAAAAAAGTGAATTTATGTGTAATCTCACAAGTTGAATATGGGGAGGATAAGATACACGTACGCAGACTCTATCCCTATCGGAGTAAATAGACCGTCTCCGATAAAACCTTCGGCTCACACAGGGATTGTAAGAAAAATAAAATAATAAAATAACAAGATACAAGGCAACTGTAACAATAGATAGTACGTAATACGTATTGGAGAACAAGAAACCCTACGCGATAACTAAATAAAATTACAAAAAGAAGAAGAGGAGAGGAAACTAGTCCCTTGTATCTTCCAGTATGACAACACTCAACTACTTCTTAACCTTTTATCTAATTAATATCTTCGACCTTGTACCTTTCACTCTAAGATAATATATATAACATGTTTCTCTTAGCCAAAATTATTTCCATTTCCAACATTAAAGAAACATCTCACATCATGTATGAAAGTTTTCCAATAAAAATGCTACTATTACTCACCTTATAAGACTAGGAAGGATAATATTCTTTTGGACAATTTTTAGACATTTGGATGATTATAACCTAGACAAAAACAAGACAATAACTGTTTAATTACAACCCTCACCAACAAAAAGGGCAAAAAAGTAACATTATTAATAGCCACGTCACATCAATTTCTTAGATTCCATTGTCCCCTCTAATGTTTTTTATACAAAAAAAATAAAATAAATTATTTTATAACACATATACCTTCAAACTTTTTCTATATAAACTACTACCATTTTCGAAACTAATTCGTTGAGCCTCTGATTATTATTCTAATAATCACAAATAATGATCAGCTCATACCCCACTGCCACCACCATCACCACCGTTGATTGCGAGAAACAAGTCCGTTCATGGCGGCTCCTCCGCTCTCTGGTGGAGTTACTCATCCCGAGTTGTTACTGTACGTTTGTTGAACCTACAGAATCTGTCCTGAGTAAAAAGCCCATTTCTTCATCCTTCAACTACCATAGGCCATCATTTACCTCGAACACAATGAATATTACGGGTACAATTTTCGGGTATCGTAAAGGAAAAGTCAATTTTTGTATCCAAACAAACCCTAATTCCTCTACCCCGCTTCTTCTCCTTGAACTAGCCGTTTCTACTTCTACCCTCGCGCGTGAAATGCGTGGAGGGTTACTAAGAATCGCGCTCGAGAGTTCAAATAACGGTGGTGGTGGTGGAAGTGGAAATGAAAATTCTTCCCTTCTGTCCATGCCTGTATGGACGATGTATTGTAATGGGAAAAAAGTAGGATTCGCGGTAAAGAAAAAACCTACAAAATCCGATTTACAAGTTTTGAAGCAAATGGAAAGTGTAGGTGTGGGTGCTGGCACTGTTCACGCTAAGGAAATTAATCGCGATGATGATATAATGTATCTAAGAGGGAAATTCGAGAGGGTTCATGGATCTTCTGACTCAGAGTCTTTTCATTTGATCGATCCTGAAGGAAGTATGGGGCAACAATTGAGCATTTTCTTTCTCCGATCTCATTCTAGCTGAGCTGAAGTAAAATCTTTTATAACAATGATGTTCGAGTCAGCTCGTAATTTCTTACTTTTTTTTACCTCCTAGGTTATGAGTTTTATTCTTTGGTCATGTTGCCATGCAACACCCCATGTGTTTTTTGAGCTGTGTTTTTTTTGGCATGGCTCTTTTTTTTTAATCCCTAATTGGGATATTTGTCATGGGGTGTGTGTTGTAATTACCAGAGATAAATATTTGTAAAAATGTAATTAATGGAGGAGAATTTTAGTTTATATATTTTCCTTTTTATTTCATTAATATTGTGATTAATTTTTTTATGTTTCATAAAACATATTAATCTACAACATTTTATATCATAAACTCAAAATTTGGTGGGAATTGTCTATTTGAATATTTAAGATCAAGTTAAAATTTTCCATCTCCTCCTTTATGTGATTACATTTTGAGGAAAAAGATAAAAATCTTTTTCCCACCTTAAATATGTACATGCAGTTCATAATAAGTGAAATTAGTTATCTGAAAATAAAGCGGACAACTTGTAATAACAAGTTAAATTACATTGATTGAATGAAATTCTTTTACGTCGTTATCAATGTATATAACAAGTTAAATCCAAAAGGAAAAATTAGATGTTGTGTTCATGCATTTTGAATATTTAGAAAATATAGGTAGACGTAAAGTAATTAAGGATTTTGAGTTTATGTGTTCGGGATATTTTTTAAGAAATTATTTATTAGGTTTTAAATATATTATTTATACATATTACATGGATTTTAAACACAAATATAAAATCTGGACCAACGCTCTGAACCCATAATTAGTATATAAGTGGTGTAACTCCTCCCTTGCTGACATTGTATATTTTTTTTTTCACTATTAGGTTAACTTGATCTATAACAATCACTATTAAAAATAAAAGTTTTTCGTATTGCGAATCAATGAGAAATTGGTGCTATAAATCATGATTAATTTTTCCATTCATTTCTCACCGAATCAGCTCACTGAAAAAATGCATGGTAAAAAATAAATTCTCATTAAAACAATGGGAAGCTTCTACTTTTAACACAACTATTTTTTCTTTTCTCACTGATTCAATCAAAATATTTGAAGAATTTTTAGTGAAAAATTTTAATGGAAAAATAATAATATTTTAATAGTGAACAGATAATCAATAACCTATATTATCTATATTACACTATTTATATATATAAATTTAATTCAATTAAAATAGCACTACAATGAAATTTGTTTGATCTTTTATATAGACGACATCTTAATTTGTGATTATCAAAAGAGAATAAAATCTCATTATGCTAAGATTTATTTGACATGGCAAAAATATGATCACTAACTACCAAATAATCCTCAGATTCTTTTGATATCTACCTAGATAAAATATATTAGTGGTAGTTAATTTATGTAATTCCAATAAGAAATATCATATATGATTTATATAGGATCACAAAAAAGAATATAAACATGTTATGAGAACAAAATGAAGAATAAAGATCAAAGTTTGGATGGCTGGATATATTTGAAACAATTAATTTAACTAATCTTGGATAATTTATTTATCTCATATGCATGGATAATGTGTCACTTATGACAGATTACTGATAAACTTTTGGAGAACGCTACAAAAAAATTAATATTTTCTCGCCGAAAAATATTCAGTGATTATTTCCACGGATATTTTGATTGAATCGATATAAAAAGAAAAAATAATAATGTTTTCAGATGGAAAAATTAGAAAGTTTTCCACTACTTCAGTGAGAATCTGTTTCTCACCGTTCATTTTTTTAGTGTGTTGTTACGGTGGGAGATGAGTGGGAAAATTATGTTCCATTCATTTTTTTAGTGTGTTGTTACGGTGGGAGATGAGTGGGAAAATTATGTTCTATAACTCAAATTTCTCACTGATTCATGGTGTGAAAAATCTTTATTTTTAGTAGTGGAAGAAGAACACGTAACACCTTAGGTAAATCCCACATCTCAAAATGAAAGAAGAAAGTAAAGAATCTTATAAGTTATAACATAAGTTCACATGATTATACATATATTTTTAAGCTCGGTGATATATTTGTATTCAGATTACTAATTTTACTTGTTATGAATAATTGCAGAAATTATGTATATTAAGTGATTTGATTATGTAAATATTTTTACGATTATTCTAGAAGGGAAAAAAAGAGAGTGAAGGATGTGATATAATGTTGGGACAGTGCTCCTCTTGATTTGTTTTTTGTTTTTATTTTTATGAGCTGTTTTGATTCCTTGTGTCTTTTTCATTTATTTTTTTTGAAAAAAAAAAGAGACTAAAAAAGCTAGATTTGTCATATAGGAAGAGGGATGCATATGCTCATATTCAATCATTTTGGTCAATAATTTTCTCTTTTTTCCATTGTTTAATTAATTTGCTTTTCTTCACATCCTTTAATTAGTTCTTTTAATTTAATAGTATATATATGAATTGGTTAATAGACATAACACGTATGATCTTCTTATATTTATTTGGGAGAATAAAAGAATATTATTTTGAGCAAATTAAGGCCAGAAATTAAAGAAGGAAAAGGGAATTGAAAAGAAGATATTATTGTATAGCTTTATTGGTAAAATATTTTAGGATAAACTTTGTTTAAAATATTGAATAAACACTTTTGTTTTTGGAATTGAGAAATTCTTGAGAGTGGTGCACAATAAACTCGGTGGATAATGAGTTTACCCTTTTACTTTATTTTACTTAACTACCGGATTTTTAGTTCTTGACATGTCAAATTTGAACTCGTGATATACGTCTAACTGACACATAATGCGAATAAAGACAAGATTGTTGAGTAGAGGACCAATGCAAGTCAACATTTGATTGTTTTCCAATGAGAACATTTTTCTTTAAAACTGTATAACAGGATTCGCTCGCGTTCACCTCAATTGATTCCCTGGGATATCTGTTGCCTCACCAAAAGATACTCAAAGAAGCAATCGGAGCATTATTACTTTTATGTCACTACCAGTGACATATATCAAGTCATCTAGGTGCATGTAACAATTTATTTTCAGTGTGATTTCACAAATGGGGTTTGGTGTGTATGCAAACCTTACCACTACCTCGATAGACCCTCGGCTCAAGAAAAACGTGTCACAAAACAGGCTAGAAAGAATAAAGAAGCTGAGAAGAAAATATCAAAGAAAAACGGTGAACAATATATTTCTCATATCTTTTGGCAAATGAACGAAATTTCTTATCAAGTCAATAGAAGTCAAGTCATAGAATAACACATGAACGTTGAAAGAATTCACGATATCTTTTCTCATATATTGCGAATCAATGAAAATTCTTATCGAGTTTTACAATATCCTATCGCGTTGTGTGTGTGCGCGCGCTCACCTCCATATTTGCAAAATATTTGGAGCTGAAGGTAGACTCTACATTCCACAAAGAATAGTTGTTTCTCAATTCCATCATTCATTCACGCTGGATTCAAAAGTCTTCTTTGGCTCTTCTAATGCAGAAAGGTCCAAATGAATGCCAGTCCAAGCAATAGTATAACTCTAGATATCCTCTTCCTTGGTGAATTACCTACATACATACCTTCTCGAAAAAGTAAGACCGATGAAATTACGAAAATAAGAGGCACTAATCTTTCATAATAAGTCGAAAACAACCCTCGAAATCCTAGTTGTACATGCTTATGCAGGGGCGGAGCTTTGATCTAAACCCTGTATTTGTGTTTAAAATAATTTATCCAGAATCCAGTAAGCCGCATTTTCTAAAATCTAGAACTCATAAACTCAAAATTCTAGCTCCACCTATGTGCCTACGCATTGAGAAGTAGATGTTTTCGATTAGGCTGACGCAAGTAAGGTTAGTGCTATACCTTGTTGCAGTTGAAGATAATTGTTTCGAATACTCCATTCGAAATCCCAGTGCTTCTTTTCGCACTTTAGTGTCCAGTAAGACCATCCAAAAGAGGCTGCATTATATACATCTAACTGAACTCGTCCAAAATCCTGGTAATCTGCTAAGGAACCGTTAGTCACGTTCCATTCGTTCACCCACTCACCTGCAATCGGTTAAAATTCATGCCAGTGTCACAATTCCAAAATGTGGCATTTGAAAATTCGTCCAAATAAAGGAAAGAAAGGATTACCAACAAACACCAATGGTCCGTTGGCGCTGTTCAAAGCCTGTATTTGGGGTTGCCTATTCTTGTGTATAAATTGAATGTTGTCCGACGAGGTCAGTGTATCAAAGTATCTGTCAAAGAGATTGTAGTAATGCAAATCGACTACTGTGTTTAATGAGCCTATATTAGCTTGATAAAGTTCAAATGGATCTGCATTGCCGATTCTTTGGCAAAATATCACGTAAGCTGTTTGAGAATATTTTCGAACAATTTGGTATCCTTGTTTATAAAAAGGCACCAGAATATCCAGTGAGACATCTGCAGCAGATGGCTCGTTTAGAAGCTCGATTCCCAGCAAGGCAGGATGCATGGCATACCTGTGAATGAAAAGATCAGAAAAAGGCAGAGATGTAAACCTTCAAACACAAATAAATTTAAAGAAAATATTGAAAGAAAAACTTCTGCTAAAGCTGAAATCTATTAAAAGTATAGACTACTTTTTAGTTCAGAATAATAGGTGAATGTTATGAACGCAAACGGGGAAGGGGCCACGGTTGAGGATAACAACAACATACCCAGTGTAATCCCACAAGTGGGATCAGGGAAGGGTGGTGTGTATGCAGCCTTACCCCCTACCTTGAGAAGGGTGGTGTGTACACAACCTTACCCCCTACCTTGAGAAGGGTGGTGTGTACGCAAGCCTTACCCCTACTGGGGAGGGCCACAGTTGAGGACATGTTTGGAAATTTGATTGCTGCAATATTAATATTATCAGTAGTTCTCTACATTGTGTGTTGTGCTTGGGAGTTTGTTTCATACAGAGTCTTACATGTTTCGAATGACGATTCAAGAGTGGTTACCCTTGGTATAGAACAAAGAACAATAAGTTAGGACATTGCTGACTGACAAAATACTCGAATCATAATTACAATTTGCATTATCACGGTCAAAGGACACCATGTTGAATAGGAAAATACAAGCGAAAATGCAAAATGTGGCAATGACTAAAGCTCATGGCAAAGCACGGTTGGTAGAGTTGTAAAGAATTCGTTAAAAATCTACCTGGAAGCTAAAAATTCAATAGCATCCAATGTTTGTGAGAGGTATTCAGGAGATGTCTGCCAGTTTACTGTGTCATCCCTACTAGCACTATGTTCCATCCCGTTTTGGGAACCTGGGGCAGCGTGAAGGTCGATTATGCACTTTATGTTATAAGCTCTGCGAATAAAAAGAAATTAAATGGCTGAAAGAAGGGAATATGAAAATGTCAAAGAGTATAAAGCAATAGCAGAAACCAAGACCTACTGCGCCCACGAGAATGCATTATCAAGAGCTTCTAAGCTTCCACCAATAAAAGGAGCCGGAGGATTTGAATCGGAAGCTATCCACCAGCCAACAGGAATCCTGACAGTATTAATTCCGTGTCTGTACAAGAAATCGAAGTCATCTACAGTGATAAAACTATTCCTATGCTTCTGCAACATACAAAAAAGGATAAAAATACAATGAGCTTGCAATAAGGTTAAAGATCCACTTATCATATTATCAGCAAGAAAGTGAAGGCATCGATACATGATGAACTGATTAGAGTATGCCAACTGGTTAGTTGATCTTATTGGAAGCCGTAGAAATGTTATTGCTGATATTGAAATCTACCATGGTATGTGAATTCAGAAGAATCTCGCTGTCTCACTTGCATCCGATAAATAACTGAATTAAGAGCAATAACATGATCAATTTACCTTAAGAACGGCTTTTGCCTTGTCATGCCCATATCCATTAGCAAGCTGGTAATCCCCTTGCAACTTTCCCACAAACGTCATCTCAAATGTGGCTGGATTATCATCCCAACCTGGCGTCCCCGGAAAGTCTGCTGTGAGATCATTGTCATTTGAGGCCTAAATGAATGAGTTAGAACACTATTACAGCAGTTCTAGAAGAACTTTTGATAGACGTGAATGTCAGCATGGTAACATATTAAAGCTGGTGCACAAGAATACATACTAGCTTAAAGAAAAATAAATCAAAACACCTAGATCACAACATTTTGACCATCCATAGGATTACACCTCCAAGCTGAGCAAATATCTAAAAGATTCCAGCTTATTCCACTAAAGCATAAAGTAAATGTTACTAGCACTTAAAGAAAGGGCTAAAGAAATCTGAAAGAATATTTGCAGCACACTGCAAAAAATTGATTTGTAACCAGTACAATGAACCATACACGGGGTTCCTAGGAAATCAGGATGAAATTCGTCAATACCTCCAAAATAATTGGACTAGAAATAGTGGATGAGCCTTATTCGTCATCAAGCGCGACAAAACAATATCATAGCTCCTACAACCTAGTGCCTAAACAAGATTTTTCCATATTTGCAATACTTCTATGTACATATTATATAAACCACGAAAAAGGGATAGAATTTACTTATATCAAATATGCTGATACAGAGATAAAGAAAAATGAAGAGGTGTTATCAAATGGATTCTGTAGTTGCAAGAAGAGCTTCCACCAAATGCAAAATTAAATGAAATGAGAAATTACCTGTATATAAGTTCCACTTTTAAGTTTGATGTGAACTCTATTATTGAAGTTCCTTTCAAGATAGAATGTTTCTGAATCAGAGGGAGACTCTGTTGTTGCAGTCACACTATCTCCATCACCACTGCATGTCAGAAATTGCCCTTGAGAAGTTCGAAACTGAAATACTGACTCAGAAACCCTCCACAACTGTTTTAAAAAATGAAAATTAATCAGGTATTATTCCGAGAATCAACAATTTCTAGCTTAAAGTCTGTGGCGTTTTTATAAGATATCCACGATTTGTCTCTATTTGTAATCCAATACAAAAACCAATTGGTTCCGTTAAACTAGCTATATGTTGTGTCTTATAAACGGTTTCTACATAAAGCAGCAAGATGATACCTTGAGCAGTTACATATCCAGGACAATGCTAGGGATGATGAGTATAAGGACCTAAAAGAAAAATTTATGTTCATCATATATGAACTTTAAGGTGTATGAAGTTTCATATTTGATTTTAGTGAACTTCGATGGGAGTTTCTCTTGAAGCAATAATACGTTGATGTAGTCGCTGCCGGAGCCACAAAGGACTATCTAAATTGATTTGTTTCTGCCGATAATCCCCAATTGCATCATAGGAATTAGGCACAAGGCTTATTTGATGTCAGATAAACTTGATAAGCAACTTTATGGATGTAAAAGGAATAATGGTTTAATACATAAATATGCCTTTTAACTTGGTCTCAACTCACATTTATGCCCTTCAACTTTGGAAGTGCACAAGTAGGCACTTAAACTTGTATAAAATTGAACAAGTAGACACACGCGTCATACGTGGCATAATACACGTTGGATGCCACGTAAGAATGTGAATTGCCACATAGGACGCCACGTAAGAGGGTACTAAATTTTCCCTTCGCAAATACATTCCCTCCATTACAATGTGGAAACAAGTTGGGAATCTAACTGGAATAGGGGAACAAAATCATATAGGAGGTCAAATATATGAAACAGAGAGCTGTAAGGGAGACAATAAGAAGTTCTGAGAGTTACAAAGGAACTCATATTGGTTTGAGGACGAGAATTGAACTCTATGAAATCGAATCTGTTGTTGTTCCTTATTAGCTCAGTTGATAGAACGGACAGCTGCTAACCAATAGGACATAGGTTCGAGTCCTACTTGGGAGATTTGATTGATTCTGAATTAAAAGAATTTATAACTTCAAGCAACCACAAATTTAGGACATAAAAAGGGACAGTATACAAAAACAACAATAACATACCCAGTGTAATCCCACAAGTGGGATTCGGGGAGGGTAGAGTGTACGCAACCTTACCCCTACCTCGTAGAGATAGAGAGGTTGTTTCCGATAGACACTCAGACTTAAAATAAAGCATATCCAAGCAGTTTGAAAAAGGGATAGTATATTAACAATAAATGATACAATCACACCAAGAGAGACTAAAAGATAGGAATAAGCAATTTGACAATGTATTTCACCTTGAATGTTTCCCATTCCAATGGATTATCTCTATCCACAGACACATTCATTCCTCCACCATTCTGTGCAGAAATGTACTTTTGCAATGTCACAGATTTTAATTGCACCTGTGTTCCATCCTGCATTGGCCAAACTACAATCATCTCCCAAAAAGTTCAAAACTTTTCAATCCAAATAGGAATTTAACAAGACTCTGAAGGGTTGATTTCTCGGATAGTCACTTAACTAATAGTTATTATCTCAGAAAGTTACCTTTCTTCTTGATTCCAATTTTCTTCGACAAAGAAAGTGACTTTACGAGATGATAACTATTAGTTGAGTGACCATATGAGAAATCAACTCGATTATGAAGCATAAAGAGAACTAATCAACTGAGGAAAAAAAGAAGAACATACAAGCATATCTCCATTGGGTATATCATCAAAAAGAGAAGGCTTTATCCACCCTTCTACAACTAACCATCCACCCAAGTTCACTGCTTTTACTCTTGAATTTCCATGTAACCCCTCCACTAAAATAACCAAAAGAAAAAAAGAGGAAAAAGCACATTATCTAGTGTAACAAAATACATTGTTTAGAATCTTGAAAAAGACAAAACAAGAAATGAACCAAACCTGAATGCCCAACAGAGAAGATAAGCCAACAGCAGAGCAGAAAAGCAAAAACCCATTGGGAGAAAAGGAGTTTCATGGAGAAAACAGGCAAAAATCACATCATAGAAGCAAAATCATTGAACCCCAGAAAGTAAAAAAGAACCTTCTTGCAAAGAAAGAAGAGAAAAAAAATACTCAAACTCTTTAAAGATCCTAGCTTTGAAAGACAGAAAGTGAAAGAGAAGAATCTGAGTAATACCTTCCTTTTCACTCAATCAATTCCAAAATAAAAGTACCCTTTTTGAAACTATACATTTACTGTATTGATAGACAATATTTAATTTACATTATCAATTGGATCAGAAAAACTGTACTCAGATAAGGACAAAACCAAGTGTTTTTTTAAAATATTGACTTTGCTTGGAGATTTGGTGAACTAATGAGGTTCTTGGTTGCTATATTGCTAGAACTCTTTAAAAATATCATGGTGCACGTAGGATCCTTCAAAAATGGTATATTTTTGAAGAATCGACACTGATACGAAAATATTTTTGAAGAATCCAAGTAACATAGCTTGGTTGCATCAAATAGAGAAATGTAAGCAAAAGGCAACCTTTTTAAGGAATTATATATAGTAGAAATTCAAGCATTTTTATTTGAAGTTTCGGGTATATATGATTGAAGTTTAGCTATTTTTTAATTAAATTTTTTTAAAAAAAACTCATGATCCAGCTCCTACACCTGCCAAGATCGAAACATAAACAGTTTTCAAATAAAAACAATTTCACTACTTTCCAGCATCTTTCTTTAGAGCGGATTGTCACTCAACTAATAGTATTAGGAAGAAAGATAGTATTTTTTTAAAAAATTAGTAATAATTAGTTGAATGATCATATTAGAAGACATAAATATATAAACGTGCATTTTAATTTGACCCTATCTATGTACTTCAACTTTGGTGTGCACAAATAGACACTTAAACCATCATAAAGTTGAATAAGTAGACACGCGTGTCGTACATGACAAATCGTGTGAGATGCATGCGTCCTACATGTCAAGTCGCATGAGATTTGGCATGTAGGACATGTATGTCTACCTGTTCCATTTTATGATAGTTTAAGTGTCTATTTGTGCACATCCAAAGTTGAAAGATATAAAAGTCAGGTGAAACCAAGTTAAAAGATACGTTTATGTATTATGCCTATTAGAAATCAAACCTCTTTCTTTATAAGCACTAGAAAGTCCTATATTAACTATCCAAAAAAAAAAAGGCAAAAACAAATACTCCTTTGTTCAAAAATGGATTTTTAATTTTTTTATTCTTCTTTTTTTAAAAAAATGGAAGTAGGAGAAGGAGAAATGAAAAAGGAAATTACAATCCTCACCAATAAAGCGATAGATCAAAACCAACCAACTGAGCTGCTAAAGTTCTCCTTCCAAGTTTGCGATTACATTTGGGCCTGAAAAAACTTGGACTAGAATAGAAATGATATAGATCAAGCAAATACCTATTGGAGGCCCAAGTCCAGTAACCAAATTTATGGGCTCAAATATACCCTCCCTACCAAGTCATGTTAGTCCAATCCCAAAGTGAGTCCAATACACACTAGATCAAAGTTCATTTTAGAAATAGAACCAAAAAAGGTCATAATTTAAGTCATACCATCTCAGATTAGGAGTGTCAAATGGGCGGTTGAATTAAATTTCAATGAGTCAAAATGGATTAAATTGATAAATAAAGTTAATTGAGCTGAAATAAATCGCGTTAAAATGGGGCTAAACATTGAGTATAGCTTAACTCGCTCAACTCTGACTAAATTTTAGTTATTGTCTATTCGTTTTCTTTTGATCTGTTTCATTATCTGATTAAACTTTTTCTTAGATTGGTTGAATTGAACGGATCAGACTGAGTAAACAAATTTGCGGGTCACTCGGATCATGTTTTTATAGGCTAAATTATTTTGCGTCCCTACATCCAATCCATAAAAGGAAAAGGAGTTTTTTTTTTCCTGATTTCCCGTTCAGTGTTCGGTATGTACTCTTGGGCTCATCTAATTTGAATTTACGTCGAGAAATTTCACTTTGGAAGGTAAAGTGTTTTTTACCAAAAGCGATTTCGTATCCAGAACTTGATCCCGAAACCTTTGACTAAAGATAGAGGACTACTTACTATTCTCTATACTAATCATACGCTTTATTTTCTATATATATAAACTGATTCGATAAATCTCCATTAGTAAGCTAGTTGATAAATATTTTGTGACAACTTGTTTGAAAAATAATTAACTACTACACCATAGACAATTAACTAGACAATAATTTATCTAATTTTTTAACATTAAAAATTGAAGATACATTTCACCTCCTCTCTCCTTTCCTTTTCAGTCTCTCTAGACAAAACATTAGGGTCAATTTTCATATCAAAATTTGTTTTACATAACATTTTAAATTTTATGAAAAATGTTGAAAATGCTTTCAATTTTTCCCAGGTTCGATTGGTCATTGTTCAGGAAAACAAGTTCCACAAGTGACGTTCCATATTAATCGTGTTTTCCCTGATTTTCAACACACCTCATTTTCACCCTCACTCCTGTAGCTCCCATCCCTACGTACCACCCCCACACATACCCCCACCTCTCATATTATTTGTCTAGATTATATATAAATATTTTTAGGATAATACTTTTTTCTTGTATACCGAACACAAGAAAATAAGAAACCACTTAATTTTTTGGAAAATATTTTCCTTCATACCAAACAAATGACCCTTCAACTTTATGAATTCTGTATTTTAGAACGATCGACCTCAAATGATAACTGAATTTTAAATTTAATATAAGTACATATTTAATGAATTTCTTCACATAAAATTCACTATTTGAACAAAATTTACTGAATTCGTTCACATCCGTAATCTAAGCTTCTACCTCCGCCATGGTACTATTTCATACTATACTAGTCAAATTAATATTTCAAACTTATGTTTAACTTAATGATGTTGTAAAAATGAGAACTCATGCATATAGACTATATATTTACACCAATCATTATGTGTCCTACTTAATAAGAAATCTAATAAGAAGACAAATACATTGTGATCATCAAACAAAAGTGTTGAAGAAAGTGGGGAAAAAAAAACCTCGAACAGATAGTTATGTTTGTGAGCCTGATTGCGAGTATTCTTTTCTTATGAAATGTTTATTATTTGTTAATATATTTTTAAAAAGCTTATATCGTAGAAGCTGACATCAAACTATTGGCCATGTTGCAAGGGCGGCCCATTCGTCTTGCAGGGAATTTTTGAAGTAGTTTGTAGGTAATTATTTGGAAAAATTGTTTAGAACACATCCTAAACCGTCTAAGAGTAAAGTTTTTCGCAGTCTATATAAACATGACTTAGTTAGTGTATTTATATCATATTTCATTGAGAAATAATAATAGTTGGTGACTGATCGTGATTTTCTTCCCTTTGAGGTTTTCTCATATAAATTATGTATTTTTTCTTTTCCGTTATTATTGCTTTCATTACTCGTTTTATAACACAAACTTGATCTAATAACTTATTTAATATTGAGAAAAGTACTCGAAAGCTCCATTCTAAATTCTATTTAGAATATTAAAGTTAATTAATTAAAATTCTTAAACTACAAATTGGAGACAAGTGGGTATTAGATACACTTGTACATAAAGCTAAGCATAAATGATCAATCAATTTTAGTTGATAATATTTCAAGTCATGCATGCATGCATTTACTCATTTTCTTTCAATTCTATTGAGACAATCAATTTATAGATAAATTTTATTTGGTTTTATGAGATTATTAGAATGTAAAGTGTAAACATTATTAACTAATGATGAATTTATGTCACAATATTTTACTTTCAGAAGAAAATGACATATATAAACATCCAAGTATTTCAATAGTGGCTTGATGTGACAATATCATTCTCTTAAACCGTATGATTTTATTGTTGAACTAATTAAATAGC
The DNA here is from genome assembly GCA_003996215.1 of Jaltomata sinuosa. Taxonomy (NCBI): domain Eukaryota; kingdom Viridiplantae; phylum Streptophyta; class Magnoliopsida; order Solanales; family Solanaceae; genus Jaltomata; species Jaltomata sinuosa. Next base: position 1,933,373 of record QJPP01007213.1, on the reverse strand, counting down.
CAGTGCTTTTGCAATGAGACAATAATTTAAACAAGAGAATTTAAGTTATATATATTATTACAAGTGTAAGTCTCCCCGGCTACGAAATCGTCTTTGTTAAGGAGCGTTTTACCCATCACTGTGGGATTTTTTTGGCATTCGAATTTAATCGGACTCCAATACGAGTAATATTATACACTGGATGAAAAAAAAATAAGTATAAAGATTTTTTTATACTAAAAGTGTATATTAGGGTCCGTTCGGACATGAGTTCTTTTTTTGAAAAAACATATTGGAATAATTGTTTGGTTAGTTTTGAAGATGAGTTTGAAATTCCTTACAAGTAATAAATAAAAAGATATTTTTTTAAAACAAATATTTTGACGAAAGACCCACACCCAATTAGTTTCATAGCTTTTGATTCACTATTCAGATCATAATTTCCCTAACCACAAGGGAGGCGGAATTTGAACTACGGGTCTCATCTTGTTTTAGCCAAATATGTTTTTCGGAGTACCTTCTTTCCTCTTCCCAATCATTTTGGCAATTTCTTGAACGGGAAAGACAAATGCTTTCACGAACTACTTTGATTTTCATAATTTGCTTCATCATTAACTAAAGAAGAGAGACAAAAGGAAACTTAGTCTAATTTTCCCAAGTAATTCTTTCTTGATTGGATACCAACTTTCTCTTAATTTCAATCGTGCACTTACATATAAATCTATAAGTGGATCATCTCCCTGACAAATTGCTTATGACATGTTTTTCAAGTTATTTTCTTTTTCACGTACAAAATTTCAGGTAAAATACATGTCCAAATAAAATTTTAATTATTAAATAAATACTATTTTTCAACTTTAAATATTTTTTTTTTCAAATATCACTCCATTTATGTTCAAACGCGTACCTAAACTCAAATTAAAAATAAGAGAAAAAAGGGGAGGAAAAATACATTTTTGGCCTAAGAAAAAGATCTAGATTAACGTGGTAAACGCCATTTAATGAAAATTTTATTTTATACGATTTTTTGTTTGTTTTCGCTCAACAAATCTCACGGATTTATCCTGTTGATGACGCCATCATTGAACCAAAAAAACGAGTGTACTAACCATATAAACTTGTATTAAGTTTTATACAATCGATCTTCATTTTTCTCTTCTATTTCGATCTGGGATTCGCACAAGGTATATATCATGTAGCTCATGTATACCTCTTATTATAAAACTTGTCAGCCTAAAATTTTTTCAGTCCTTCTCCATAGGCAATCTATCTTCGGCCCACTCTTGTCACAACTCACAAGCGTCATAATTTACTTTACAGTTTCTCTGTTTTCACAAGATAACTATAAGGTTTGCGTATACTTTACCCACATACTCTACTTGTGGGATTACACTAGTACGTTGCGTTCATGTATGGATTGATGTATTATTAATTAGTATACTACTGCTTATGTCATTTGGTAGAGACATTTTGGAAGTTTCTTGAAAAGGAATAATAATAATAATTAGAATGCTTAATGATTGTACGTAATTACTTAACGTAAGAAAGTCTTTGGGAATAATCATCCTTTAATTATAAAGATTTAATTGGCATCAAATCTCTTAAACTATGATTAATTTTGATACATTCAAAGTGTTGCCAGTTGAGCTTCTTTTATTTTTTTTAACCTTCAAATTGTTGTTGTTTTTATTAAAACGTCTATGAATAAGTACTATGTGGGACCATCTCGTACGTTGTTTCGTTGTGTTTAATTAATTAAGAGGGTTTGCTAAACACCTAATTAATAGTAGTAGTAACTAGCTAGTTTAGTTAGTCAATTTTGTAGTTAAACCCCTATTAACTAGTTAATCAATCTTGTTCTGGAACCAGCTAGCTAGGTATTTTCCCTTTATCGCAAGGCATTTTCAGAATTTTAAGTCAACGGATGAAGCATCAAATCCTTGACAACAACAAATTTTAAAAAATCAAAATAAATTTCTAAATATGTGCATGTAAATTCTCGTGTATCACGAGTTTGACTTGCACCTACCTCTAAAGTTTTTTTTTTTGAGAAGATAATAATGCATGTGTTAATTAATTCGTAACCTTAGAGGATCGTTCTGCATCAAAAGTCCAAAATAGACCTCGGTGAAAACCTCTTAGTCAGTCGAACTCTCAAAAATCTCCTAAAACTAAGTGAGAAATGTCAATTGCAAGTTCTAGCCGATGTCCCCGACCTTGAATTCCCTTATTTGCCGGTAAGGAAAGACCCGTGCCATTTCAGCTTTCAAAACTATTTATTCTTAACTTCAACTAAAGGCTATAATCTCATAGTTAATCTTTGTAACAACTCACAAAATAGTGAAGCTTTCAAGAATCTCAAAATGGAAAGGAAATGTTAAAAGGTCATATAAAGGGCGAGTCCAAGATTCAACTATTGAATTGCCTTTGAATTTCAGGTTAAAGCTCAATGAGCCAAAATTATAGGTCCCAAAGATTAGGTAAGAGCGAAGAACTTCTTGCTAGTTGGGCCTGAACCGTTACTCGTGATATCAAAAGTCGATACTAGCTTTCCTTAACATAGTAATGAAACAAACCTGGTAGAGGACGTTGAGTCCCTAATAGGAGGCAAACATGAAGTCCCATAAAAGATTGGGGCCATAAAAGGGGGAACGAGTTCAGGATTCAACTGTTGAATGCATGCTTTTTATGTTAAAATATAAGGCGATAAACTCGAGATAAAATTACAAGGTCCCTAAATTATGTCGAAACGGATAATATCTTAAAACAAATAATACCTTGACAGTTAGACCTAATCACATGACCCTAGTTGTTGCTATATGAAATGACTCTTCTACATTTGCCACAATTGAGGACCGTTTGGTACACCTTGTGATATTGAACAATCATCAAACAGATAAATAATTTGAAAAATTATAAACTCCAACTTTTTATCAATGTTCAATTATCATAATTATTAAGAGATTGACTATTGTTTTGGTTTATTCATTCATTTATTTAGCCAAGCAATTATCTTCCTAATAATTACTTGTGATAAGATTCTTCATCTCATATTCTAAGTTGCAAATCTATTAGTTTGGTAGTATAAGCCAAACAAAAAACTATGGTTAGTCCATGGTCTAATTTTTGACTAAGATATAGAGATACAAAATCTTTGAAAGAAGCTTTAAACTCCTAATATTCCTCTTAATACAAATTTAAAAAATAATTTATAGGCACCAAATTTTCAATTTAGTAATTAATGTGTGGTCCTTCAACTAATATAATTAATCTTTCTCCAAATCAACAGGAATGGTGCTTTAATTTGGTCCACACGTACACTGTTAATCATTTTAAGGTAAATAATTAAGCAAATTTAAAACATATAGTTGTCTGGTTTTTAAATTAAGATATGAAAGAAACTAGATTAGTGGGGAGGAAGTGGAAGTTTACTACTTGAGAGTTAAGATATATACCTCACAAGATATTCGTAATATGACGTGATATTATTCATTTCGAGCAAAATTTGCATGATTTATTTTAGGTGTTACACAATTATATTAGGAGTATCCGTACACGTTAAAGATGTGTTAGGTATGAAGAAAAATGTTTTAATTTCATGAAAAATGTTATACTGAAAAATAAATGATTTTGATATTTATTTTCTTGTGTTTGATCATACGTAAGTAAAAAAATATTATTCCAAAAGTATTCATGTAGAACTAGGTAAATACTATGGAATTTGACGAGGGTAGGGGTGTGGGAGTGGGGGTTGGATTGTGTTGAAGGGTGGGGAGGATGCAATTAATGTAGAATGTCATTCGTGAAATTTATTTTCCTTACTTCTATTGAAGAAGTCATTTTCTCATTTTTAATAAATTTATTTTTGTAATGAAAGTACTTTTCAAAAATACCAAATACACTATATATAAAAAAAAATCTCTTTTCAGCTACTAATATTGAACTTCATTCGCACACCAATAATCTCCTCGCCGAACTAAATTTCATATGACCATCACCTAATAGACTTATCTGCAGATTAATTTTGTGTCACCCATATTAACTAATCAAGATTTATGACCACCAACCCCGTCGACTTCTTTTGTATATGTGTCTTCAAAACTACGAGTAATGATAGTGAATCGGTCCATAGACGCGAAAAAGGCACTAAGTTTGGCCCAACACCATCACCATACTCATTCGCTGAAGTATTTGGCTTTGACTCAATTATTAGTCTAAAACAGATCAAAGATACTCTTAACATTATGTGATATATTCTTTTATGGGCCAAGCTCTCATCGTTTTCTCTCATACATCAACAATATCACTATGCAATATATGTACTTTTCTTTCCGATCACTAACATGAGACTTTATTCACACACCCAAAATACATAAATACAAGAGTTAGCCTTTCCATTACTGATCACAATGTATTATACTATTCACTTACCAGTAAAAATAAGTAGATACACAAATAATTAAGGAAATACAACATGTACAATCCCTTGGAGCTTAGCTAGCTCCTAGCTATAGTCTTTAGTTACGTACTATATACTACTATTATATATAGGTGAAGAGGCTTCATTGAAATTGGAGTTTAACACAAAAAAGTTGATAGTTAAAAAGCCACAACTTAGAAAGCTGATGTTGGGGGTTTCAAGCACAAATCAAGTGTCTTGGAAATAGGGAAAATGTTCGTCTTTTTGTTTTCTCTTTTTCAAACTTTAGGATATACATTATATATATACATATCTTTTTTTATCGAGGGTAGAAATGAGGGAGGAAATTACACGATGGTGATTGAACTCTCACCAACTAGATGAAATTTCAGCTAGCTAGTCAACCAACTGAGCTACTAAAATTTCTCTTCTATATATATACACTACCAATTTGTAAGTCAGAATTTTACTAAGAAAACTAATTTTTTTTAATAAAGACACAAAAATAAGCAAAGAAGATTAAACTTTTAGTGTATATACACTATATCTTTTTAATATACAATATATATAACACACAAAAATATTTTTAATATTATATATACAATAATTCTTTTCACGAACCGAATTCCAATGAACCCCTTATCTAGCTCCACCCTTGCTGATGTCTAATCAATAGCGAAATCAAGATTTTCACTAAGGAAATTCAAAATATAAAGAAGTGAACATACGAAGAAGTTAAAAGGGTTCAATATCTACTATATATGCATAAAGAATAATTTTGACCGTATGTATATAGTGTAATTTGTTATAATTAACCTATCTTATTTTTCAGGTTATACACGATCACCCCTTTTTTTGGTTTCTCATTTGATGCCCGGTATTTTTATTGAGGCGCGACTAAATTCGAATTCGCGTCGAAAGTCTCGTATTAAAAGCAAAACCATTTTTTAATAAAGACGACTATGTATCAACATGGCTCAAATCCGAGACGTCCGGTGTTTTTAGTACGGATAGTCACATGAATTTATTCAATTTCTCCTACTAGACCTCATCCTCACTGAATCAAATCTGTTCACTTTTTTCTAGTCAAAGCTAATAAAAAGATTCACCATGCATGTCATATACTCGTAAGAAAGAAAAGAAATATGTTATCAACCAAATGAAGACAAAACAATGCCATATCAAAATACGTAAAGGAAAATATTCTCCAGCATCTTTTCTCTTATAAGGGAAGAAAGTTTGTCTAATTGGGTGGCTAGCTCTGTGTGTTGTGTGTGTTGGGGTGGGGGGAGGTGGGGGGGGGGGGGATGGAGGAAAGATATGAGAGAAGCTTTATACTAAATTAGGATTTAAGCTAGTTAATCACTGAATTTGATCAAACTTGTAATTAATATCATCCATGCTGCCCCTATAACAACGAAGTTAGAATTTTTATTAAGAGAATTTAAAATATAAAGAGGTAAATATAAGGAAAAAAATAAAAGAATTCAATATCTACTCTATACACATAAAAAATAATGTTAACTCTATATATATAGTATATTTTTTTAATGGAGAGAAATCATCTAAATCGCCTTACGATATATTCCTCCTTTAATAAACCGAGATGAGGAATGACCTTTTACTGGACCTTGAAGATGGCTCCGCCCCTCTGGTTAGTTGTAATATATGAATAAAGTAATTAAAGATGAAAAGGCTTATAAAGAAGTAATTTCTGTATAAATAATTCATGCATAACAAATTTCACAACATTCTGTACTGCATAAATAATTTCGACATAATAATATTAATTTGTTTAAGTAGTACTATTTTGTGTAAATAAATGGACTTTTGATCTGATTCAACCCCAAAATTCCATCTTGATAAAGATTACTCAAGATCATCACATAATTAAGGAGCTAAAATTTCCATCTCACAACCAACATAAAACAAACTTAATAGTTTAGTTGGTTGACTATTTAAACTTTTATCTTGTTTGTGAAAATTCGATTCTCCACCTTATAATCATGTCCTCCATTTCCCTTTCTCCTACTCTCATTCTTTTTTTAAAAAAAAAATTGACAAACTCAACAATACATGAATCAAACTGCTCCTAAAAATGTATTTGTCACTATTTAGTACTCATGATCACTATCTATCATCAAATTAAAGCTTAATTATAGTATCATTGTATTTCTTTAGCCATTCAGTATCTAACGTACACTCAAGCTCACATAAGGGAAAGGAAAATAACTGCTCGATGCACAAAGTATTTACATTCATATAAAATTAGAAAAAGAACAATTTTCTAATTAAAGGATATTGTATGATGTACACAGTTTACTCTAATATATAAAAACGAAAACACTTTCGCTTTTTCTTGTTTAGACAAGCATACCCCACCCTCACCCCTCATCAACAAGAGGATAATTAATTAATTAATTAATTAATTAATGAACTAAATAATAGAATGTTTCTCTCTCACACACAAACCAAAAAAATTAAACATTAGTTTTTCTCACGTGTAGGAGTTTCTGTAGCTTACAAAAAAATTATATAGTACTAACAATTTGATTAATGGTACAACTTGGCATTTTCTTACTTCATTTCCTCCATCTTTTCTCAAGCCTTTATAAATGAACCAAACCCCATCAACCCTTTACACAAACTAGCCAAAATCTTTTAGAGAAGCAAAAAAAAAAAATTGAAAATGGCTCTTGAAACTGTTGTTTTCCAACAAGACCCTTTCAATTATAGCCACAAAGATTGTAACTTTTACAATCTTGATCAAAACTTTCATGATTATGGTTTTGGCTATGAAGGGTATAATTGGAATTCTCCAAATTCTTCAATAGCACAAAGCTATAACAACAACAATAATAATAATAATAATTCTTCGCCGGAAGTTTGCACCGGGGTTACTTTTCCGGCGGAGAGTACGGTGGTTTCGGGGCGGAGAAAGAGGCGGAGGACGAAATGCACGAAAAACGAGGAAGAGATAGAGAACCAAAGGATGACTCACATTGCCGTCGAGAGAAATCGCCGCCGGCAAATGAACGATTACCTCGCCGTACTCCGGTCGTTGATGCCGCCGTCTTATGCTCAACGGGTACGTAAAAGGACATGCATTTTTTTATTTTTCGAGTTTAAATTATATACGTTGACGTTATAAAAAAACGTTTATATAATTAAGTCATTTATAAGGTTATTACAAATGAATTACTTAAAGCGTTAACTAGTAAATTGTGCTTTCAATGTATATAACTTAAATTCATGTATTTATCATAAAGAGTTTCATACAATTTAACCTACTATATCAGGTTATTACTTATTCGAATACTTTATATTTCAATGTATTAGATTTGTTACGAAGAATTACTTGTCATGCCATGTCGATTTTAATTGAGGGTGTATAAAAGAAAAGGGCAAGTTTCATATTTGACTGATCGATCAAAATAATTACATTTGTTAGTTAAATATATAATGATATATACTAGTATTTTGTATGAAAAATGTATATTTTGTATATATCATATAATAATATACAAAAAAAAATATTTATTAACTATTACTTTGATGAACGGCTATGCACGGTAGTTTTTTCAAAAGAAAACTCATGCACTATTAATGTGCAGAATTGTGAACTCGTTTGTTTGTTATGTTAGTTGTTGTTGATATTATTTTACGATAAATATTACTCCATTATTATTGTTTTTACTATTTTTTTAATCATTTTCGAGCATAAGAATATATGTATCTATATTTAGATACATATATATACAAAGATCTTCGAGTAAATTTTAATATTCTACTTTTCTGTATTCACCAGAATATTATTGGAGTACTCTTCAATAATTCATGCGTGTACTTTTTTTTTATTTTATGTATTATTTCTCAAATTAGATTAAGTGTATTATTTGTGGTTGGTAATTACTAGTAGGTCGTCTTCATTAATTAAAAAAGCAACGTTTTAATTAAATTGCCCTAAAGACTAGGACACATCCAGCTTGATAGTTAAAGTCAATTTAAGTACTATATAGTAAAACATTAATTTAAATAAATGATACAATAATTTAACATTATTTATTTATTTATTTGTTCATAAATTATGTGAACAGGGTGACCAAGCATCAATTGTTGGAGGCGCAATTAATTTTGTTAAAGAACTTGAACAACTCCTACAATTCTTGGAAGCACATAAACAAGTTATAACGACGAAAAACCAACGACATCATACTCAGTGTAATCCGTTCTCTGAGTTCTTCACGTTCCCTCAATATTCCACCCACGGAAACAACCACTCGTTGGCGGCGGCCGCCAGCAATGAGGGGTCAATGATGGAGGAGATAAGGCGGTCGGCGGCCGCCGATATCGAGGTGACGATGGTGGAAAGCCATGCTAATATTAAGGTGTTGTCATGGAGAAGACCAAAACAATTGTTAAAAATTGTTAATTGGTTACAAGCTATGTGCCTTACTATTCTTCACCTTAGTGTTACAACAACTGATCATATGGTACTTTACACATTTAGTGTCAAGGTTAGTATAGTAATTATTACTAAGTTCTTTCATTTTATATGATATTGTTTGAGTGTACGCCGAAATTAAGAAACATATTGTGTCACTTGAATTCAAATCTTTTTGACCGTTTAATAAATCTTTATTCAGTCAACTCAAAATAAAAAATAGACTTTTGATACTCACTAAAAAAATACCTTTATTGGAACTTGTTATTTCAAAAATATGTCATGATATTTCTCTGACTATAAAAATGTGTTATTAGAGGTAAAAATGAAAAGTCAAAACTAATTAAAGAATTTTGAAATTTAAAATTATATCTTGCTTTTCCATCTATTAAAGCTTGAATTGTTATATATTTTCTTAGGATATAAATTTTACATATATTTTGATAGTCCATAAAAATAGAAAATGGGACTTACTCAAAAAAGAAGTTTGTTATCTTAGGACCTTTATAGTTACAGCTGATCGCTGATTTATTTCATATTCGAAATAATTGTAGAAAACCCGGCCCTTTAATAACTCAAATTACTATTTTTTAAATATATTTTACGATCAAGATAATTTGTTATCAGTTCAACCATTATATGAAATTCATAGTATATTTTCCTCTTTTTTTTGTATATGAATATTTTCATTATATTGGCCAAAAAAAAAAAAAGATTTTGAGTGATAAAAGGGTCTAATTATTTTGTATTTACATGAGACAGGTGGAAGAAAATTGTCAGCTAAACACAGTGAGTGAGATAGCAACTGCTGTACATGAAATGGTGGCCATGATTAAGGAGGAGGCTATGTCTTGTTGAGATGACCTGTCTCTTCTCTTCTTGTCCCCCCACCCCCGACCCCCCACCCCCACCCCCAAATCCAAGAAATTGAAAAAAAGTTTAAAAAAAAGAAGTTGTTCTCAAGATTGTATAATTTATTGTCATTATCAAATCATTGCTTTGTGTTTAGATTATTTATGACATTATTTACTTTATTCGTTTCAGCTTATGTGACACAGTTCAAATATAAAAAGTCAAATTATCAAATGCTTATGTTGAATTAAGATATAAATCTTCAAGTGATTAAATTTCGATTTTCCCCTTTCTCGATATATATGCCATATGTATAGTGTTTGAGTCAATAATGAATTTTTTCTTTTGTATCGATCGGCATTTTTCAAGTCCAAATTCTTCGTAATACCTACGAAGGAAAATCTCAAATTTAGATTTTAAATTAACGGATTAGTGTGAACTTATATATCCAAGTGATTATGTATTTTTCGAATAGGAATTTGTTTTCTAAAAGATCTTGACTTTCGAACTTTTGTGGATCTCCAAAATTCTTTCGATGACTTATATATGTTGAAGCCGATTGATTGTGTTAATAAAATTTATACATTTATAAACTATATAAAGAATACTGTAAATCATAATAATAACAATCTAAAATATAAAAAAAAGAAGTTGTGATTAAATAAAAATTTCTTTAACTCTTTACATAGTAATTATGTGACCTAAAATGGGGCAGAAAAAATAGTACTCTAATTATGTACAAAGTTCAACAAAATCCCCCCACCCCACCCCACCCCACCCCCTCCCAAACACCACATGGGCTCTGGTACTCACATACTAATTAGTTTTGAGAATGTTTGTTTTGATCTTACCATTATTATTTATCTATAGTGTACCATTATATTATACATGTCCCACGATGTGTTTATATATTTGTGGGAACTTTCCTTAGATTCTTTTGCTCGATTGATAAAATGTTAAAATCTTTTACACTAATAGAGCATGCAACTAGTGAAAGATTGTGTCGAGTGATAAGTATTCCTCCATTTTTAATAAAGGTCTCAGTTTTAAGTTTGGAGTATAAAATCGTCTTTAACAAGGAATGCTAGCTTTACCCCAAAGTGAAACATTTCACCGTGAATGCAAATTAGTCGAATCCCATAGCGAATAGCAAACACTTTCCAAAAAAAAAGGATAAAACCAAATGAAAGGCATGCAACTTAGCTTGTCAACACGGTTGATTGTGTTTAAATCGCTATCATCTTATTTAAAAGGTTAAGAGAAAGCACAATTTTATTTACTTAAAAAGATCTCTAACATGCCCTCTCACGCTCGAATTTCGTTCGTTATGATCATAAGGTCAAGCACATAAAAAAAAAATCTTATAACAAAAGTAGTTACACTCAAAGCCAACACAAATAAATTTGAGTCGGCTATATAAATTTCACACCAACTATTTTTCATAAAATAGAGTAAGTAGAACTCCAAAACTTTTGTCATAAAGTGTTAACTAGTTAAGAAGGAATTATAGAGAAGAAATTCTCCATCAAATGGACAATTACCCATGATAATTAATAATTGCACAAATTAATCTACTAATTGTATTATTAAGATAATAAATCCAATAGAGACAGGTAAGGTTACCCCAACTAGATAAAGTTTCTATACTTGGCCAAGCAATTTCTTCATCATTATGTTTATTGACTCAATTAATTTTATTTATATAGTGGCCCTAAGAAAAATGTTCCCCTTTCCCTTATCTAAATCAATAATAATACAAAAAATCATGAGCAATTATTAGTTATGCACCTTCTCATCAAATCATTATTTGTTGTTCTTTCAATTTTATCCAACAACAACAAAAAATCTTAGCCAATTTCGAGGAAAGTTCAAAGAGATGACAAGTCTATTACTAATTATAGGATTATGAAAGGGAAAAGAATTTAAAATTGGGATCAAAGATCTCGAATTCGAGTCCTAAATATAAAATCGTCTTTAGTAAAAAGCGGTTTATTTCCCAAAAATGAAATGTTCCATGGCGAATATGGATTAGTCAACTCCCAAGCGAGTAATGGACACCGGGTGAAAAAAAATTAAATAAAGAAAGGAGTAACGAATACCGAGTGAAAAATTAAAAAAGAAAAAGAGAAAGAGAAAAGGAAATCAAAAGTTTTGCTGGTTGTCATTCCTATTTGGGATAGTTGTAGAGTAAATGATAAGTTTCTTTTCTTACAACTTATGAATCGTTTAGACCACGACTTAAAGACTCTAAAGTTCTCTTCCAAAATTTTTTAAAATTTTGTAAGTTATTACAAATGTATAGACGTCGGTCTAATATATTTTTAAGGTCCTACAAAAGGGAACAAGTGGTAAGTTTTGTAATAAGCATATGCTGGAAAAATAAAGCAGTTGCTTGTTTGAAAAGAGATTACCAAATCATTTTCTAAATTCTAATTCTTTTCTTTTCAAATTTGGATCAAAATTGTGTTTATCTTCTTTTTTTCTACTCTTCAACTCGCTAGACGAGTTAGGTTATGATCTGTTATTTAATTCAATACAATTTTTTTCGAGTCAAGCAAAATTGAGTCACGTATTAATTTGACCCGTTCACATTTGACCGAAACCACTCATTTACCATATCTACGTACATATATCTATGTTATCGTTAAGAGTTTAAGTACTCTACGGTCTAATAATGAAAAAAATATTTATGAAAAGTAAAAACACTGATAAATCTCATGTATTATGATACTAACATGCTATCATATGTTAAATTACAACAATAATGCAAAATAAAATTAAAAAAATTACACTATGTATATAAAACTTTTAGCTTTGATGAAAAGTGATCAAATAACTATTGTAAGAGTTTGAAATTAAATTAATTGGACATCCAATAAAATTGGTAAAGTAGCCATTGAGATTAATGTACCTTATTGTACTTGAAAGAAAAAAAAGAAAAGAGAAGAGAAGATTTGCTATGGTCCAACAATGTAATTGGAAACAACCTAGATATGTGTAACTGATTAACATAAGTAGTGGTCGGATGATTGAGATTTCTTCGCTTTTTATCAAAGGTCTCGGAACTTGAACCACTAGGAATGAAAAAAATATTGTTGAGAGCGTTACTCCTAAAAATGGATCCTGCAATGCGTGAATTTAAATTTAATCAAATCTCAATATGTGTATCGAACACCGAGATAGAAAAAAATAGACAAAAGTATATCAGGTGTACTTTCTCTCTTTGGTTTTTACTATAGTCCTATATGATGAATCTTTGAGCAATGACATTTGCTAAAAGACATGTTTCAAAAAAGAGCCTTGAGGTGAAATCTCTCTGAACAATGCAATTATTGGTTCATGAGAAAGTTCACTAAAAAAAATTGAATATCCAAAATATGATATTTTGTCAGCCTTTTTTCACATCAATTGAATACATAAACTTAGAAACTACGTAAAAACACTATAAGTTACGATAATTAATTTAAAAGATATGAAAAAATTGCGGTAAAAAGACTACTTTTTGACTCTCCAAATGGTAACTTCATTACGTAAAATGGAACGCTAAGAACTACCTATTTCCCATATGTACTAGTCTTGGTAGACAGAATTATCTGATACGTGAAACTGGTGGAAGGTAATAGAATTAGTCGAGGTACATGAAAGTTGGCCCGAACACCACCATTATTAAAAAAACATTTTTGTATCTTTAAAGTTTAGAAAGGATGTGACAAGAAAAGCTGAAATAAGAACTGAACATTGGGAAGATTTGTTCTCACAAGAAGTTGAGAATCCATATAGAGAAAATTCATATAGGTTAAAAAAATAAAGCTACAAAAGCTTCCTATATGTACTTACTATATATGATATGAAAATCTTTTCTTTCTTTGACTCAAAACTTATTTTCTAAGTTACCATGAATGCAAACAATTGTACAAATGGAGAATATATTCATCATTTTTATCGTGTTGCCAACTAGGCCTAGCCATCGAGCCGAACCCAACCGAGCCCTCTCCCTTATCGAGCTGAGTCGAGTCTGAGTTAAACCTAGCCAAGCTTCTTACAGTACCAAGCCCAGTCATCTTGACATATCTCAAGCTTTGACTAAGATCGAGTAGAATCGAGCCTAGAGTTAAGTTGAGCTGGGTTAAATACAAGAGAGCCGAGTGAGCCTCAAAGTCAGGGGCAGAGCGAAAGAGAGTCAATTAACACATTTTTGTCTAAAATGACACTATGTAAAAAGGTTAAATATGTATACATACTATACCTTGAATTTCCTAGGCTTTTTTGTGTGTGTATTTATTTTTTAATATTTTAACTTCTCTTAGTAAAATTTCTGACTCTGTCAAGCTGCACAAATTTTTTTTACCACACCTAGTTTTTATTTTTGGGTAATATGGATACAAAAGTGATTGAAGAAGTACAAATTCCTCCAAAAGAAAAAGGAGAAGAAGCAAAAGCAATTAATGTACATTGCAAATCCTATTATGTTACAAATGTATGTCCATTCATCTAAAAGTTTAAGCTATTCGAGAGAATATACTTTTGCTTATTTGATTATATTTTCAACTTATACCCTTCACGTGCAAACCTGATTCTTTTCATGGGTCAAACACGTGAAAATCTTTTTTAATAATGAAAGCCCGTGAAACTCAAACTTCTTCATCTGTTTTGGTTCTATGTTAAAGTGTATAATCATCTCATATAAAAGTTTAGACTTATTAAAGAAAATATATTTTTATTTACTTAATTGTATATGTTTGAGGCAAGTTGCAAATCAAACATATGTGTAGTTCATGTTTAGAATAATTTTGGAAAGCCCATTACTCCACTGCAACAATTGGGCCATGGGCTGTGATAGCATTTGGGTTCACAACTTGGGCTACTTTCAACTGGGGTGGGGAAGGACACAAATAGCCGATTGAGGAATGCTATTTAAGATATAGTCGAAATTTATAAATTTTTGTAAGTTTAACTATTTGTAAATTAACTTCAGACTCATGAGTCACGATGTAACTATTTTAAACACCATGTAACATGTTCTTTATCTATGTACACATTTCTTATGATATTAGTCGAGGGTATATCAAAACAATCTTTCTATCTTCACAAGGTAGGGTACGACATTGTAGACATTGTCCTTCTCAGACATTTACTTGTGAAATTCCACTGAGTACATTATTCTAGTATATTTTCTAATTATTTTTTTCATTTGACTCACGAGTCGATCCAATACAGCCTCGCTCAAGCCTCACGGGTCAACGGCTTACTTAGACTGGCTAAAAAGTTTCAATAGGATTCAAAAATCTTAAGTAAATCTTATTGAATAACAGATTCGACTAAGCCAAACTCATAGTCTCATATTCACAACTCTACATTTATATCTCAAAATATTCATTTTAATTAAAAAAAATAAACTGTCTATTTATATGATGCCAATTGAATTAGTTAATAAATTATATGTGTTTTTTTTTTGTTATGCCACATGGAATGAGGAGGTTTTTCTCTCTTTTTAATTGTATATAGAATATAGATAAAGACAGCATATTCATAATTTCGGATAAACATATCTAATTATCTCATTTGGTTGCTATACAGAAGATATAAATACATTTTCATTTATAATTTTAATTCTGCTGAATAAATACATTTTCGGTATAATTCTAATTCTGCTGATTAAACATAAATAATTAGGTTAATTGAATAGATGTGCAATTATTTGATAGAAAATTGCGAGTAAATTTATTAACATTGTCAATCAACAAACTAGATAAATCAATTAAAGAATAAAACATGATTGTTAGATAAGCAATAACTCGATATTGCTTTCATCTCACAAAATAACATATGAATTGTTATTTCTTGGTTAAAGTTCATTATTTATTTTCATTTTATTTTAATTAGTTCATAATTATAAATTTGAAATTTATTTCTTGTTTAGATAATTTACATTAATTTAATTTAATTGACTGTTAATAACAAGTTTACGTAGATTTAACATCTAATTTTTGATCACTTTATTACTTGACTATATTGTACCTTTATGTATATGTGTTTGACCGCAATAATAAGGAAATATTATTATTTACGCAAGTGACTGTAAATTTTGATTTCATTTATCAACTAAATAGTAATATTTTGTTACTCACTGTAAAAAAAAAAAAAAAAAAAAAACGGACTACAAGATACAATATATTAAATAAATTTGATTTGAAGTTATTTCCATAATTGTTTTGTAAAGTAAACTAACATATTTAGAAATTACATCAAAGTCCTTTATAAGATAGAATAAGAATATTTTAGAAAGTAAGCAAGCAATTATAATAAAAAAATTAGTTAAATCATGTAATTAGTAATAGGATCTTGGTTAAAAGAATAATTTTAATAAGAAAATAATTTCAAAATGTTAAAAGTAATACTTTTTGGTGGTACATAAAAGAGTGATGAATTTGTGAGAAAAATTACAGTCTTATCTTTACTACTATATTTACTTACTAACAATTTTAGAATCCCAAAATTTTATAGTAAAATAATAATAGTTTTACCTTGACTACTATTTACTTACTCTTTCATTTATTTTTGGTGTGTAATATGGATAAGATTTACTTATTTATGCCCAAACTAATAAATAGATGCGTTTTTATTATTAAACTATAATTAAATAATTACATTTTTATCTAATAAATAAATAAATTACCAAAAACTTCCGAATCTTTGACTCTTTTTTTTTGTTATAAATAGTCATATCATTAGTCCATTCTATATCAGTAAAATAATTTTTTCTATCTTTATGGCGATTGTTTTTATCTTATGCTAAATCTTTTGCACTTTTTTTTTTTTTTTTTTTAGTTTGTTTGATGTGGTAATCCTTTTAATAATTATGTATTAGTTATGTAGATTTCAATAAAATATTTAGTTCTATTGGTCTTTTTAATGCTTTTGTTACCTATTAAGTGATGCACGTTGATCTTTTTCTCAGGTAATAAATATAAATGTCCACATCCAAAATCAATGGAGTAATGAATACAGATCAGTCCGCCTCTCCAGTGACTCCTTCACCACCGATGATTGAGGATGAGTGGTATTCCTTCATCATCGATGAAAGTCATTTTCGCAAACCAGTATTTGATTCTCCATCAGTGAAGGGTTCTACCGGCGTTGTTGTCTCTCCAATGATTCTTTCACCAGCTGTGATTGAGAATTCGTGCTTTAACTTCATCAGGGATGAACCCGGTGTCCACAAATTTCCAGTATTTGATACTCCATCAGTGAAGGGTTCTACTAGCGTTGTTGTTTCTCCAGAGACTTTTTCACCAGCAACGATTGAGAATCTCTTCATCGAAGAAGAAGCTGATCTTCGCAGATCAATATTCAATTCTCCACCCTTGAAAGGTTCTACCGGTGATGTCGTCTCTCTAGCGACTCTTTCACCAGAATTGATTGATAATTCATTTTTTGCCTTTATTGGAGATGAAGCTAGCGTCTGCAGATCATTATTCGATTCTCCACAGTTAGGGGAGTCTAGTGGCGCCAATATCGGGTTGTCACATGACAAAAAGAGAAGAAGGCCAAACAAATACGACCTAGATGCTTGTATGGTTGAAGCCTCGACACCTGTTTCGAAGGGACCCACTATCACCAGTCCGCCCACTGGCATTGTATTGCCCTATGAATCCATTCCGTGAAATGAATGATCATCTCATGTAAAAGCTTAGTCTTATTAGAGAAAGCATAGTTTTATTTAATTTGAGGCAAGTTGCAAATTAAATGTATACTTCATGTTTAAATTTATTTTGGAGAGACAAATATGGAAACCCTTAGTTGTTTTATGTCTATTGATTTTTTAGAACCTGGACACTTTTGGGCCGGTTGGATCAATTGTTTTAATTTTAAATATTTAATAAAATGGGCCCGTGTGGCCCAAAATTTAATTTTTTTAAAAAGGCCCATTACTCCATTGAAACGGTTTAGCTAATTGGGCCATGGGCTGTGATAGCATTTGGGTTCACAACCTGGGCTACTTTCGACAATCCTAACACTGTCCGATTTGAGGAATGCTATTTAAGACATAGCCAAAGTTCACAAATTTTAATAAGTTTAGCTACTTGAAAATCAACTTAAGATTAGTAATGTAATATTTAAACATTATGTAACATTTTTTTTATGGATGTAAGACTTTTTTTACACCGTAATGATAAGAAAACATTCTCAAAATCACAATATTTTGCATACATAAATAACAATTGCTCCAAATAATCATTACGCGCTTCATCAAACACAGTAAAATTCATGCATCAAATTGGCAAACTCGTTGTAAGATACGTGTCATGTATTTCATTGGATTGTTGTAAGCACCGAGCGTGATAAACTTGCTCAGTCTCTTGCTGTATTATTCATCACAACATTTTAACTTAATAAACTCAAAACATTTCTTTAAGAAGAGGGGAAAAAAGGTCAACCCGGTGCACTAAAGCTCCTGCTGTGCACGGAGTCCGTGGAAGGACCAAACTACAAGGATTTATTGTACGCAACCTTACCTTGTATTTCTGCAAGAAGCTGTTTTCACGGCTTGCACTCGTAACCTTTAGGTCACTGGTCACATGGCATCAACTTTACCAGTTACTTTAACTTGTGTAATACATTGAATTATAGCTCAATTCATATGTTTCCAAGTCCTTTATGTTGAACATCACTTTTTACACTTATATTTTCATATATGGTTCAAATATACATAGGAAAATCTTGAACCTCACTTGAAGAATTCAAGAACCAAAAGTGAAAATGTTCTTACATTGTTTGTCTTGGATCTTGAATCTTGCTAGTTGTGGGCAATGAACACTTTCCACTAGTAGAAAAAGACCTCTTCATACTAATAGGCACTTTTTGTAGTGAACGCCCAAAGGAAGAACTCTTCATTGCTTTATACAAACTTGAATTTCTATCTCCTCTCTTTGAACTCGAACACCCTTCCATTTTCCCCGAATTCATCTCATTCATCGCGAGGTGAATCACTTGAGCAGCAGAAGAATCCATTGAGACCGATCTTCTTGCTGGCTGTATCTCATTGCTGTTCACTTTCACTCTATGCTGATCAGCCAAATCACTAAAAACACGGGGAACTTTCATCGATAGGCCCATCGTTCCCCCCCTCTCCTCCTCATCATCAAGATCATCAACTACTCCACGCCTCATTTCTTGAATATTCCCCTCTTCATCATCCAATTCGATATTTTCCAACTGATGAACATCATTCAGACTAGAGTCATCATCGCCTAAAGTAGTCGTGATTGATACAAGTTCCACAACATTGTCCATTGGAGGGGCATTATCCATATCGGATACTATAGGAGCACGACACAACGGGCAATTCTTGTGTGACCTTAACCAAGTATCAATACAAGGAATATGAAAAGCATGACTACATTTAGGCAACAACCTTAAACTCTCATCTTCCTCAAATTCAGTCAAACAAACAGAACAATCAGTCCCTTCAATCAAAACTTCATCTTTCTTGTACTTAAACACTGAAATCGAATCGATTACGTCTTGTGAAAGTCCAACAGTACGTATGTACCAAATTGGATGATCCAAAACTGGTCCAAGATTCTCATCTATAACAAAATCCTCTCTAATTTCATCCAATTGTGATACATTTCTCCTAATTCTTGAATTGGACCTGTTCCTTTTCAGTACAATCATGTAACATATGAACAAGAAAACAGCCCCAAGAACACATAGCATTAAGATAAAATAAAAGGGCATATGATATTTTTCATTTGTGACATGAAGTATAGGAGGAGGAGGAGGAGGGGGGTAAAATGGACCATCACTAGGAACAAATCCACCACAATCATCATGACAATCATCATCTTTTGTACAACTCAAACAAGAAACACTTTTTTCTAAATCAAATATAGGTTTTTCTAGCATCTTTCTATCAAAAAAAGCCATCAAATAAAACAAGAAACCAAAAATATGATGTCCCTTTTCTTGGATTCAACAATACCTTTAAAAAAGCAAAAAAAAAACAAAGAATCTTATGACCCTTTTCTTGGATTCAACAATACCTTAAGATTTTCAAGAAACTATGAAAAATATGGTACCTTTTTTTCTTGGATTTTCATAGGAAGATGAATAGAGTATAAAAAAACAAGAAAATTGGAACCCTTTTCTTGGATATTTTTTTTTCCCACTCTACTACATCTCAAGAGGGGATCTTTCACACTATATTTGCTAAGATTTTCACTTGATTTTTTTGGTGAGGATTTGAAGGAATTAATTAAGGGGAAATTTACTAGAAATTTCTGTCTTTTTGGAGTATTTGTGGGAAGTCAATGACTTTTTAACGTGCTATACGCGTTAATTAAAAAATTGTGGGACCTTACATCACATAAAAGTCCAAGAGATGACTAAAGTGGGAAAAACAACAAAATTGATTGAGTTTTATTTTATTTCATTTTTTTGTGTGTGTAACACAACGTAAGTGTTACACGAGATAAGATGAGACCTACCTCAAATCTCACCTCGGAATTATGAGGTATTAAATAAGGACTATAACTAGTAAAAATAATGAGATATAAAGATTTAGTAATGGAAATGAACTGTCTGTTTGTTGTCAAGCTTATTGAATAAAAATACATACAATTTCATTCTCTAAGGATAATAATTGAATATTACAAAGACCTGTTACAAGTTAATAAAACTATTATTCATATTTGGAAAGAGGCAAATTAGACAAAAAAAAAATTGACTAATGAAGGTCACATACATATAGAAGATTTGTTTATATGAAAAAAGACAAATCAAAGAAAGGAACTAAAGTTTTTGCTCTTGCCTGATTTTAAGTTGTGTAGCTTATGAATGAGCTTAAATTTTTAATTTTTTTTAGTATTTTTCATTGTAACAAAAGAAAAAGTAAATGTTACTTTATAAAATGAGATAATATTAATTAGGTAGTTAGTAAAGTAAATATGAGTTTAGCTTCTATTTATTCACAGTGTAAAAGTATATCTATATATTAATTGATTATTTATCCGGTAATAATAAATAACTAAAAGAAAATTGATATGGCATGATTTACTTACTTTTGAAAGGGATTTTTTTCATTAAATAGCTTAATCCTTATATTGTTTATCTTGTTCCATGTTTTATTCTGCATATAATTAATAATGTATAGCTATCTCATAACTTAATAAGATTATTATTTAATATCACCAATAACACACAATATCAAAATTATACAAATGATTATTTTTTCTTATGCAACCAACTAAACACTATATTTCCTTGTTAAGAAATTCTATGAATGAGATTAAGTATTTTACTACATTATTATAACCCAACGACCCCTTAATTAATGTATGACTTCAACAAACTAATATACTTATTATCATAGCTTGACTTATATATAGAATCATATTTGGTTTTTTTTTTTCTTTTAACTTAGATTTGGGATTGTAGTGGCTCTAAAGATTTATCCTTTGTTTCAACTTCCTATGGAAGGTACAACACTTAGCTTGATCATGCCCGTTATTAACATCTACTCAAGATCGGTGTAATGATGCAATCCAGCCTAGCTTCGGCATAACATAACAGAAAGTGCATCCGTGATCGATCAGCATAAGTTTCTTCAGTAGTCGGTCTCGAATATCTCGAGATTCGCTTCAGTAATTTCTCAATCGTGTACGTAATATATAGCTCAAGCGTGCATATTGTGATCACTGCGCGAAGCTTGAAACACGTAAGACATTATTTAAGATTTAAGATTTAGACTATAAATATATCTCTTTTCCTCACTTATAGGTCATCTGATTTTCATCACAAGCGCTACATAGTATTATCAGTTATAACAAAAGCACTAAAGCTCTTACTTTTTCGATAATGCTGCTTGATAGTTTCGTCGAAGACAATCCAATGAAACCTACTTAATCTCTTTTATTTATTGTTTTATAATCTACTGTTCTTACATATTATTTCCATCTACATTCATTAGCAAGTCATTTAGCATTAAAAATATAATATTTGGTCATTAAAATTTGCGTAACCTTAATCCTTAACTACAAATTCAATTGATATTCTAAATCACATATTGTAGAAGTGTGCATATAAAATATGGGATATAAATGTGTGTATTAAATTTTGTTAACAAATAATATATTTTGTGTATCCAAAGGATAATGACTTCGGATTTTGTCATAAAAAAAATACTAGAGTATGGTAGGTAACCTTTTCTTAATTTTAAAATAAATGTTTGGACTATATATGGTAGGTTATCAACTTTTTCAATCTTTGGGAAAATGTTCAAATGTAACCTTAAGACTTTTCTAATTGTCTGAATTCTGAAGTGTTCAAAGCTTTTAGCTAGCCTCCCATTTTAGGATGACCAAAAGAGACACTCTTTTTTTTTTTTTTATCTATTTTGACAAATTAAGAGATTTATTATATATTTTTAATATTATCTTTATTATTAAATAATTATACAAATACTAATTTAATATTTTAATGTCTAATTAACTTTTTTTTAATAAAATAAATCCTTAATAATTTTCTTTTAAGAAGAATATTTACGATCAAATCGATATATGTCAAGTAAGAAGGAACAAATGGATATATATCCTTTTCAATCAGAAAACAGTAAAGGAGCAAGTGATTGCATTAAATGTTGCTCTATTAATGCAAAAGCTTCTCAAGTCAAAGTATTTTACTTCATAGTGACCTATTTGAGGGATCCAATTCATTCACAAATTTCACTTTTATATTATGTAAAGGTGATTCAACTCGACATTTATTCATATTTCACGCTCAAATTACATCAAGGTGACTCAACTCAATATTTATTCACAAATTTCACACTAATATTATTTCAAGGTGATCCAACTCAGCATTCATTCACAAATTTCACGCTCATATTACGTAAAAGTGACCCAACTTAGCATTCATTCACAAATTTCACGCAAATTAATGAATTTTAATATGCACTAGCAAGTTGATTATTATTTTTATCAGATAAATTAATATTCATCAAGAGATTTACACTGTCAAAGTATAGAATTTAAACTTTAATAAAGAGTATAGGTGTGTGTTCTTTGTGAATACAATTGAACTTTCTTCTTTGGAGTGAGGATTATTTAAACACATAACACATTATAATTAATTCATTAGTTTGTAGTTATGTAATTTATATTTCAAAATGTATTAATTTACACTTAAAAATTTCATAAGTTTTGACACTCAATTCATCTTCTATCTTTTGAAATTCATACGTTTTGAGATACATTTGTGCTATTATTTAAATTATCTTCTTTAGGTAGTCATAATGTCATATATATGAGATTAAAGATTTGTATATTAGTTTATTTGGAAGGGAATAAATATGCCTTTTTTTTGTACAATATGGTCAAACTGTGTTAGTACTATTTTTAATTTCCATTCTTGATTACTTTTCCACTTCCTTGTTGTATATTAGTAGCTTTTGATTAAAAAAAAGATAATATTTTTTGTGGTACTTAAGAACATTATGTTTATATATATATATATATATATATAAAAGAACTACTTAATTAATTTAGGGAAGTTATATCAGTCAATTAATTAACTATGCCTTAATTCTGAACTCCAAGAAAGCAACATACTTTGATTAGTGTCAAAAATTAATTTTCTGTTACTCGATTTTGTATGCTATGATGTTTTTTCATCGATCCTTTTTATTTGTCGCTTTAGCTAAACAAATTTAATTCAAAATAATTGTCACTTCAAAAACTAACAAGACATTCATTATTTTGATTTATTTTTTTTTCAAATTGATCTAACCTTACTCTGATAAATGATTTATACAATTTTCTAAAAGGTCTATCGCAAGTTTTAGGAGAGATAAAGAGTAATTTAGACAAATAATCCTCACGGTTAATGCTATAAAATAATTTTCTTAATGAGTGTGCCAAAAACGACAAAACTTCCCTAAATTAATTAAGTAGTTCTTATATATATATATATATATATATAATAACTACTTAATTAATTTAGGGAAGTTATATCAGTCAATTAATTAACTATGCCTTAATTCTGAACTCCAAGAAAGCAACATACTTTGATTAGTGTCAAAAATTAATTTTCTGTTACTCGATTTTGTATGCTATGATGTTTTTTCATCGATCCTTTTTATTTGTCGCTTTAGCTAAACAAATTTAATTCAAAATAATTGTCACTTCAAAAACTAACAAGACATTCATTATTTTGATTTATTTTTTTTTCAAATTGATCTAACCTTACTCTGATAAATGATTTATACAATTTTCTAAAAGGTCTATCGCAAGTTTTAGGAGAGATAAAGAGTAATTTAGACAAATAATCCTCACGGTTAATGCTATAAAATAATTTTCTTAATGAGTGTGCCAAAAACGACAAAACTTCCCTAAATTAATTAAGTAGTTCTTATATATATATATATATATATATATAATAACTACTTAATTAATTTAGGGAAGTTATATCAGTCAATTAATCAACTATGCCTTAATTCTGAACTCCAAGAAAGCAACACACTTTGATTAATGTCAAAAATTAAATTTCTGTTACTCGATATTGTATGCTATGATATTTTTTCATCGGTCCTTTTTATTTGTCGCTTTAGCTAAACAAATTTAATTCAAAATAATTGTCACTTCAAAAACTAACAAGACATTCATTATTTTGATTTTTTTTTTTTTCAAATTGATCTAACCTTACTCTGATAAATGATTTATACAATTTTCTAAAAAGTCTATCGCAAGTTTTAGGAGAGATAAAGGGTAATTTAGACAAATAATCCTCACGGTTAATGCTATAAAATAATTTTCTTAATAAGTGTGCCAAAAACGACAAATAAAAAGGACCAAGGGAGTAATCACATTATCGTTTTATTTTCTTCATTTTTTCATAATTCCATGAACTTTCCATATTTTTCAATATTTAAATATCTCATTTTCTTCCCTCCTTTATTTAATCTAAGGACAACAACATGATTTTCAATTCTTTGTTTCTTCTTGAATCTTTTGTTTTTTCTGTTACAATCTTCTTCTCTTGCGCTCCGATTATTGCACTATTTTATTATAATTATGCTTTTCTTTCTTTCTTAGTTGTTTTGATATGTTTTTCTTTGAACCGAGAGTCTAATAAAAATCCTCTCTACCTCCCAAAATATGCTTTGTACCATGCTTCCTATAGTATTTGCCTTGATATATTTTTCCTTCACGAGCCGAGAGTCTATCAGAAACAACCTCTCTATCTCCCAATTTAAAGGTAAGATATGCGTACATTATACCCTTCCCAAGACACCACTTGTCGGATTACACTAAGTATGTAATACTTTTCTTAAATCTTTTGTTTAAGATTGTGGTTCACACATATTTTGCTTAAAACAAACAATTCTCTATTAGAACCCTTGCTCCTTTCTTTAAACTAAAGATAAATGGAGGAACAAATAGAATCCATTTTTTCTTTCAAAAGCAAATAGAATATATTGACTTCTTTTAAAAAAAATTTTGTATATTATCTTTGCTTATACTCATAGGCAAAGAATTTCTTCACCTCCCCCCCCCCCCCCCGCAACAACCCCCACCCCCACCCAATCCATTCTTACACGCATCATATTAAATATATGTTAGAAAACTGAAACGTTATCTAACCAACCAGATTGTGCCTCTTCACCAGAAATTTATGCCTATCAACCAATCAGAAATCTTTCATCTTATGGCCTCTCTTTTTCACTTTCTTGATCATTTTGACAACCCCCCTTATATCCAACAACCACCATCTACCAACTTCCCTTCTCCCCCTTTCTTGAATTCTTGACATATTTCATCAAATTTTTGCAGAATTAGCCAAAAGAAAATCAAGAATTTGGGGTGATGGCAGGATGGTTGATGAATAACCAAAAGTTAAGTCATATGGGGTTGATGATCAACAAAGATGAGATGAATATGAGTTATAATGTGTTTGGCCAAAAACAAAAATCAAGTCTTGATCTTATGCAGAACTGTGACTTGCCTCCACCTCTCAAGGTTTTTTCTTGCCCTGATAAGTCGGCGGTGCTGCTATCACCGATGAATGATAACATTAAGGAGGCGAATATAGAGGTTAAAGAAGAACTAGGGAGTGATAGGTTGGAGGTTCTAAAGGCGTTGAGACGATCACAAACACGAGCAAGAGAGGCAGAGAGGAAGTACCTTGCATTGCATAAGGAGAAGGAAGCTCTTTCGAGTTTGATGTTGGATGAATCAGCGCGATCGCTTGCTTATAGGAACTGGATCAAAGTTCTTGAGCTACAAATCCTGCAGTTAAAAACACAAAAGCAGCAGCAGCAGTATGAACATCATGACAGATGGAACAGGACACAAGAAGATGAAGATAAAAATGCTGCAAATGGTTTAACTTGGTTCATGGCTGTTGCTTTCTGTTTAGGCATAGCTGCAATTGGCTGCAGATACCTCCTTTGACGGAGGGCAGGTTGATGAGGACGGGTCAAAAAGGCACACGATAATACCTTAGGCATGATGGACCAAAGCGGACAATACGTGTCATTGGCTTGGGCTATGCCAGACTTTTTTTCTTCTTGTTTCTTTTCTCCTATTCTGAATTGCTTTTCCTTCTCACATCCACTTAGTTTTGCAGTTGAGAAGGTTAGCTTTATCAATCATGTTATATAGGTACTATGATGTTAGAAACACAGAATTAACCAAATGCCACAAAATTAGACAGAAACTATGTACTATTGTAATAGAGAGCCATTTTACTATAGGCAAGAAAAGGGTTCTGAAAACACAGATATATTGCTGTTTCTCTGCGTGTGTATACATACAGGAGAAAATAGTAGTTACTGACACATAAGTGGGGGTCTACTACATAAACATAGACATGTACAGACATAAAAAAACTCTTACACGCGCAAATATTCACATGAACGCGCTTACATAAACTATGGTTCCCTATTTCTCATGTAATGGACCCGTGAAGAGACCTCAAATGCTCATAGCAATTATCACTGCTGTCGAAGAAGAGCAAACAAACCCAGCAAACATGTTTCCCACACTTACACTCGATATGATTGCAACCATCCACCTTCTCAATTGTAAAGCTGCAAACCGGACATTTCTTTACGTTGTCTTTCCCTTTGGACCATTCCTCTAGAGAAGAATCTGGGTTGTTTTTAATCTTCTGGTACGTCTCACATGAGAGGTACGGATGATACTCCAGGTGGCAACTCGTACATGTCTCCACATAGCATGCACCACAGACAAAAGGTGCACCAACCATATCAGGATCTGCAATGCGATAAACTGAAGGGCAGTCTGGTGAGGGGCAAAAGCGGTAGGTACCCCCATTGGCTGCCACAAAAGCCCCCAAGGAAGCCCTGAAGAGTTCTTCCAACTTCTCAATTGACAACAGAGACTTCAAATCAATAAGCAAAATGGGTTCCCCACAACCTTGATGCATACAGCACATGGGGAAACCTTCCCGGCTTTTGATTGCAGACTCGCACTGCTCTAGCAAGCATGACCGACAGAATACATGGCTACAAGCTTCAAGTCTATAAGGATCCTCCAGTTCACACAAGCAAACAGGACAGTCAGCCTCATCTCCCGTCGTTTGAGTTGGAGAACTTCTTTGAGCAATTTCAGAGATTATGTCCTCAACGCTTTGCTTCATATCTTTAGTACCATTGATATAGATGCAATGGCGCTTTGTGTTCAGAGAGAACTCTGCCCCAGGCACCTTTTCTTTAAGCCCACTAAGATCTGGTCCAAATGTCTGAACAACTCTTTTCATCAGGTCAGGAGGCATAAGTTCTCCACGAAGATGCACCTCAAGTTGTTTACTTCCATGTAGTGCCAGAAGGGAATCAATAAATCTCGGCTGAGCCCTATCAACGTTGTCTGAAGAACCAAAGATTCTAACAAGCAAGCTATGCTTGTCAAAAAGAATATAGGTTCCTGTCTCCCGTTGAATTGTCCTCATAATGTTAATTCCTTCTCGAGAGAACAGAAGTTGAACAACCGTCGGAGTAATGTCCACGTGATCTACAATCTTGCCTTTCATAAGTTGCTCCAATGGCCTTCTCAACTCAGCCACAATTTTGGTGGCAGTGGCAGATATCTTAACTATATAGGAACCGTTATCATTTCTCTGTAGCTTGCACTCCACATCTGCAAAACAATCACAAGTTTCACTCAGCTAACAATTAAACAAATCAATGTCCGAATTCTGGATTTTTTTTGTTCTGAATAAGGGCCACTTCTTAAACTATAAATGTAAAACAGAACATTTTAGGTTCAGTTTAAAACCAAATTCGGCACTTCACATAAGCAAACCTAGTTTGACACAGACATAACCAGTAGAATCCAGTAAATGATGAATAAATAAGCATCTAGTTTTAAG
Source organism: Jaltomata sinuosa (assembly GCA_003996215.1). Lineage (NCBI taxonomy): Eukaryota > Viridiplantae > Streptophyta > Magnoliopsida > Solanales > Solanaceae > Jaltomata > Jaltomata sinuosa. The sequence continues at coordinate 1,905,288 of QJPP01007213.1, read as the reverse complement.
GAAGATATATATAAAAATAAGTAGCACAAGATACCTTTTCTTCGGCGGAGGCTAGCAAGTAAAGAATCCAGCTGGTTCCTGATGACATGATAAACTGATCCAGGACAGGAAACAGAGCTGTGAAACAGTTGCTGACATCTTATTTTCTGCCAGGGAAGGCATCCAGGCAAAACCATGCCATCAATTTGCTCCAAGGCCTTGGCTGCTTCAAGATGAAGAGATCCATCAAATATTATAGCTGCTCTTGTGAAACAGTCCTTTAGTTCCGGCTGGAAAACCTGGACACGAACAGAGTTAACATATGGAACCCTTTTAGGCATGAAGGGAGATATTTCTTTCCGAAGTGCTTCTTCATAAGTAGCTACAGGAGGATTTTCTACAGAATCTCCTCTCACCAAGAAGAAATTCAGAATTCTCCTATTTGCTGCTTCCCTCAACTCCTCGAGTATCTTTATCTCATCAATGTCCCTATCAAGTCCAGTAATGACTATGTTGTCAGGGTACTTATTGCTTGCCTCACAACGGATACGATTTTCACCAATTACAAGATCACAAAAGTCATCTAACATAAAATCAACATCCCTTGGGTCACATTTCAGAAAGCCTACTCCTTTACTGTATCTACGAGGCCAAGAAACTTTAGCTCTGAGAACTGAGCGAAACATCTTTTGATCACTACCGTGTATGCTCCTGGATGGAACCATTTTCAGAAAGCCACCATTAAATTCCACTTCATTTAATAATGTAGCCTGTTTTGCAGCATCAGGGGTAAGAAATTTTACTGTGCCCCACTTGTTCTCCTCTTTGTCCTGGCCCACTCCAGAGTACTTGTGCACCATACAAATATTACCGGACGTGGCTCTCTCCAAAAACATCAGCAGTTCCTTATCATCAATGGCATTTCCATCTGAACGAAATATGTCCACAGTCAAACATCTCTTCTCAAGCTCCAAATGTTTTATCATAGCACCAGCTCCAAAGAGGGCAACAGAGGTCGAAGCTGCTGATCCTCCATTGAATAGACATTTCTCTAAGCATTCGTTCCTCAACAGCTTACTTTCATACTCTAGAGCATCATTTACCTGGAAGGTAACACTCTCCATGTGTCTTGAAGAAGCATATAAAAGAACCTCATTCTCATCAACATTAACTTGAATGCCTATCCTTTCATCCATATAAGAAGTTCTAATGCGCGAGATAAGATTATTAATGCTACTGCAAGATTTTCCACAAAATCTTTTGAGTAGCATGACTCCAAAGCCTGTCAAAACCTTCTTTTCTAGCTTTTGCGCATCCATCTTCAGAAAATCAAACAAAGGAGCAGGACTGACGCTAACAAGAGAACTAAACTCAAATGCAGTAACACAGACCAGATACTCATTCGCTGCTGCAAGGACTTCCCCAAAGACTACCCAACGCGGTCGTTGGTCAAAATTCAAAAGCGAACAGGAAGGATGTAGTTGAACACACTTCCCAGTTAGCGCAACCTCATAACCAAGCTGATCATAACCCGAGTACATAGCAACATTTTCCGCAAGTGAAGAAAGAATTATACTTTGCAATACTTCGTCATACTTGTTATGCCCTTGAGGTTGCCAGCGCCAGTAACTGGCTATGATCATATTTAGCTCGTTCTGAAGACAGGCTTCCATTTCCAGCACAGTCTCATGGCATCTCCTCATGGATTTGGCATTGATACTATTATCCCAACACCAGCTATTCTTCTTTTCCCTAGGCACAGTCTCCCATTCCCTGTAAACAGCTAGTAAAGTAAAAAGGTCACCATTTGGATGGCAAAATTGCACCTTACGGCAATCAGATTTTAGCTTGTCTCCTTCAGAACCGACCCTACAGAAAATGCTACTGGAATTTGCCATAACGGCAGCAAGCACAACACCTTCTTTACCCAAATGTTGATCACAGCAACTGAGGATCATTTTTCCCAACCGAGGTTCAATACCCAACTTGACCAGTTTTAGTCCTTCTGCAGTTAATTCACATGCATCTTCTCTTTGTGTAACAGCTCCTAGTTGAACCAGATTTCTTGTGGCCATCTCAATAGCTTTGGGGCTAGGTGCATCAACAAAATCAAAATCCTGCACATTCTTGATACCTAAAGCAAGAATCCTCAGCACTGCAACACCAAGATGAACTTTGCGAATTTCAGGTTGCTGATGACAAGGCATACCCTCAAAATCACTTTGAGAGTAAAGCCTGTAACACTTTCCAGGTTCAGTTCTCCCTGCACGACCAGCTCTTTGGTTAGCAGAACTTTGGCTCACACTGCATATCCTGAGAACATTCATGCCAGTGCCAGGTTCAAACCTGCTTTCTTTAACCATGCCAGAATCAACAACATATTTGACACCGGGGATTGTCAGTGATGTCTCAGCAAGATTTGTGGTGAATATAACCTTTCTCCTCCCTGGATAGGGGAGAAACACTCGGTTTTGGTCATCATAGGATAGTTTGCCATGTAAAGGTAAAGCGATGGCCAGAGGTTCTTGAAACTTCTCACAAGCCCACTCAACTTCGCTCTGAGATGTCAAGAAGGCTAGAATAGCTCCCTCTCCCTCAGTTCTATGGATCTCAGTCACCATCTTGATAACATCGTGGACATAAGAGGCAATTGCACCTACAGCAGGATGGACATCAGATTCACAGGGGACATACTTAATATCAACCGGAAAAGTTCTACCCGCCACATGGAAAGTTCCACAACCAAAGAAGTAATCTGCAAGCTGGTTTGCATCAACTGTGGCAGACATAATAATAAGCCTCAGATCAAACCTCTGATGAAGTAGATTCTTAATCAGTGCTAAAAGAAGATCGGTGTTAAGGCTTCTTTCATGTGCCTCGTCGATTATGATGCATGAAATCTTGGACAAAGTCTTGTCACCCATATAGTGTTGTAATAGGCAGTGATCTGTCATAAAAATCACCTCTGAATCAAACTGTTGACAGGATGAATATGGTGGATTACAGGAGATTGAACTACCATCATAGCAGCCCTGGCTTTCCTCTCTAACCCTACTTGCTACCGAGTTGGCAGCAAGTTTCCGAGGCTGAGTGCAAATCATAGAACCATTGCCAGCTATTCCTGAATCAGCAAGGAATTGCACTAATTGTGTACTCTTTCCTGATCCAGTCTCTCCAACCAAAACCGTCACCTAAAACATAACCATCAAAAATTAGAACACATCGAGAAAGAGACCAATACACCCAATAAAAACGAAAAATCATCCCATTCAAATCACCAAGGATGCATACAAACAGACACAAAAGCTCATTACTCAAAACCATGCACCGTTGAAAAGTCAATTCTGAATAACATATTTGTATAATCAAATGACTAAAATTAAGAGCAATAATACAAGGAGAGAAAAAAACTTTTAGCACCTGCAAACAACAAGATAAAATCATCTAAGCACAAGTTATAGATCCTCTTAATCAGTGAAAGACTAAAAGCAATTTAAAACTCCTTCACCAAAATGTTCAAGTAAGGTTTTTACAAAAATCAACAGAAGCTGCAAACTTGTTTTTGGGGTGAGCGAAAATAGTTGCGATTTCAATTGGTATATATCTATATAGCAGGAAAAAAAACAGCATAATTGTTACTATACCATTACTACTAATAAAGTGTACGTGAGTATTAGCAAAATGTATTGCAATGACTTGCAGAAGCAACATTTAAGCGCATTAATCCATCTTTTTACAAGTAGTCCTTTGTTTCAACTTGTTGTTATTTACTTTTCTTTTTAATCCGTTTCAAAATGAATGTCTCTTTTAATTTTTTTTGGCAACTCTTTAATCCTAACTTCCCACATGGCATGTTTAAAAAAACATGATTAAAAGGCATTTTGGTACATTATATGTATCTTTAGTCTAAGACCACAAGATTCAAAAGTTTTCATTACTTTCTTAAACTCCGTATCAAGTCAAAAGAATCACAAAATTTGCTGATACTAATATTTAAGTTTGTTATCCTTTTACCAAGAGGAGGGTAAAAGCCTTGACTCAAGGGTGAAAAGAGACAAGTCATTTCTATCAGTAAAAGATTAAACAAATCTGCTGCCTAAAAGCATAAATTGGTAAGCCATCATCAAGCCTTTTAAATTCTCATCATCAAAATATTTGAGCTCATTAATCCATCTTTTTTACAAGTAAAATGAAACACAAGATTTGCTGATACTAAGCTTCCGTTAGGCCATAGATTTTGAAGTTGAAACTTGAAAATTAGCTGTGATTTTTGTAACTTGATATTTGAAATAAATTTTTGGATATCCAAAATCTATGGTAAGCTTGTTATCCTTTTATCAAGAAGAGGGGTAAAAAGCCTTAACTCAAGGTAAAAAAAACACAAAAAAAGACAAGTCTTTTTTATCAGTAAAAGATTACAACAACAACAAAAACATATCCCGTGTAATCTCACAAGTGGGGTCTGGTATGGAGATGGTAGCGTGTACGCTGACCTTACCCTAGTAAAAATAATACAAACAGGTTTGAAAAAAAAGAAACAGTAAAAGATTAAACAAATGTAACTGATAGTTTTACCTGTTGGCAATGAATCTGTTTAAGAATCTGTTCTCTGAAAGCATAAATTGGTAATCCATCATCAAGCCTTCTACATTCTCTCATCATCATATAATGAATTCTATTCCAATCAATCTCTTCATCACCAAATCTAAATACTTTAACCCCCTCATTCTCCTCTAAACCCTCCAAATAATCAATTATACATTTAATCCCATTCTTGAATTCACTAATCCTCAATGATACCAAATCTCTTTCTGCTTCAATACCCTTTTTTTTCTTCCACAACTCTTCATATACTCCAACTCTATTTGGTTTACTCAACAAAAACCCAACTTTATCAATTTCACACATCAAAGAACCCAACTTTTTCTCCCATTTTGTTACTAAAACCCCATCATCAATTAACCTATACAATTTTTCCAAGAATACCACTTTTACCCTCTCATTCAACTCAACTTTATCAGATGGAACTTCAACTTTCCCTTTAACAAATGGATTATAACAATGCCCACCTGCTAACCTTATCTCCCACAACTTCACCATAACTTCTAATGCATGATTCCATTCAACATAAGACAAAGTACCCACAATAAAACTGGAGTTTTCAACTGATGGGTTTAAGGGGTTGAATGGTAATTTCGCTAATAAACCGTTCAGTTGTGTCCGGTTCAGTTTCCAGTTCTGTGGGGTTGCCCGGAGTTGGATGGTGAAATTGGGTGGCCGGTAACGGGTCGGGTTATTCCGGTGAAACCCATGACCCGTTTGGGTCACCGGCCAAGAAACCCGTTTTTGCATTGGGAAAAAACAGTGTAGAAGAAGAAAAAAAAAAGTGTGCAAGAACAGAGTGATCCAACAACTGATAAAGACTGGGGTGGGGTGGGTGGGTGTGAGGGGGGGTGGGGAAGAAAGGGACGGGGTAGTACGAGAAAAAGGGTGTATATATATGTATATTATTTGTATATGTATATATATAGAGAGAGAGAAAACAGAGCAACAGGTAGCAACAACAGAGAGGTAAAATAGTAAAGAGGAGAAAGGAGAAAATAGTAAAATGTTGAAGATGGAAAGTTTTGGTTTTTTTTCCCCTTTTCCTACGCAAGTTAGGATTTGGAATGGGACTTTTTTTCTTTGTTCTAACTTCTACTTGTTTGGGTTTGGGGGGGGGGGGGGGTGATTAAGGTGAAGTAGGGTCAGGAACGACGAATCTCGAGGTTTATTTTGATTTTATTATATAATATTCAAATTTTGAACAGAAAAAATTGAATTTATCTATATATATAGAAATGTAATAAATCGGTCAAGATATTTAGAGTCGTTGCAGAACGAATTTCGAGGTTTATTTTGACTCTATCGTACAATATTCGAATTTTGAATAGAAAAGATTTGACGAATTAATATTTTGTCTATATATAGAAATGTGATAAATCGATTAAGGTATTTAGAGTTGTTGCACGGTTAGAAATGATGAATTTCGAGGTTTATTTTGACTCTGTCGCACAATATTCGAATTTTGAATAGAAAGATTTGACGGACTAAAATCTTGTTTATATATAGAAACGTGATAAATCAGTCAAGATATTTAGAGTCATTGCGGGGTCAGAAATGATGAAATTTCGAGGTTCATTTTGACTCTGTCATACAATATTTGAATTTTTAATAGAAAAGATTTGACAGACTAATATTTTGTCTATATATATAAACGTGATAAATTAGTCAAGATATTTAGAGTTGTTGCAGGGTCAGAAATAACGAAATTAAGGTGAAGTAGGGTCAGGAACGACGAATCTCGAGGTTTATTTTGATTTTGTTGCATAATATTCGAATTTTGAACAGAAAAATTTAAATTTATCTATATATAGAAATGTAATAAATCGGCCAAGATATTTAGAGTCGTTGCAGGACGAATTTCAAGATTTATTTTGACTCTGTCGTACAATATTCGAATTTTGAATAGAAAAGATTTGACGGATTAATATTTTGTCTATATATAGAAATGTGATAAATCGATTAAGGTATTTAGAGTTGTTGCACGGTTAAAAATGATGAATTTCGAGGTTTATTTTGACTTTGTCGCACAGTATTCGAATTTTGAATAGAAAGATTTGACGGACTAATATCTTGTCTATATATATAAACGTGATAAATCAGTCAAGATATTTAGAGTCATTGCGGGATTAGGAATGATAAAATTTCGAAGTTCATTTTGACTCTGTCGTACAATATTCAAATTTCGAATAGAAAAGATTTGACAGACTAATATTTTATCTATATATAGAAACGTGATAAATTAGTCAAGATATTTAGAGTTGTTGCAGGGTCAGAAATGACGAATTTTGAGGTTCATTTTGACTATTCGCACAATATTCAAATTTTAAATAGAAAAATTTTGACGAACTAATATTTGTCTATATATAGAAACGTGATAAATTGGTCAAGATATTTAGAGTCGTTGCAGGGTCAGGAATGACGAATTTTGAAGTTCATTTTGACTCGATCACACAATATTTAAATTTTGAATAGACAAGAATTGACGGATTAATATTTGTCTATATATAGAAATGTGATAAATCGGTCAAGATATTTAGAGTCGTTGCGGCATTAGGAATGACAATTTTCGAAGTTTATTTTGACTCTGTCGCACAATATTTGAATTTTGAATAAAAAAGATTTGACGGACTAAATTTGTTTATATATATATATATTTATATAAATGTGATAAATCAGTCCAGATATTAAAATCGTTGCAGGGTCAAAAATGAAAAAAAAATTAGATTCATTTTGACTCTGATGCATAATATTCGAATTTTGTATAGAAAAAGATTTGACGGACTAATATTTATCTATATATAGAAACGTGATAAATCGATCAAGATATTTAAAGTCATTGCATGGATCAAAAAATAACGAATTTTGAGATTTATTTTGACTCTGTCGCACAATGTTTGTATTTTGAATAGAAACAATTTGACAAACTAATATTTATCTATATATAAAAACGTGATAAATCGATCAAGATATTTAGAGTCGTTATTATAGATTAAAATCTCGAGATTCATTGATAAGTATAATATGATCAATTTTATAATCGTTAAAAATATAGTAGAACAAGGACTATCGCATGTCTGTAGAGAATGCAAAACGGTAATTCATATTCGAATTTTGAATTGAAAAAGACTTGATGAACTAATATTTTTTATATATATAAAAATGTGATAAATCAGTGAAAATATTTAAAGTCGTTATTATGGACTAGAATCTCAAGACCAATTGATAGATACAAAGTGATTGACGAATTTCAAGATTCATTTTGACTCTGTCGCACAATGTTTGAATTTTGAATAGAAACAAATTGACAAACTAATTTTTATCTATATATAAAAATGTGATAAGTCGATCAAGATATTTAGAGTCATTATTATGGATTAGAATCTTGAGATCCATTGATAAGTACAAAGGGATTGATTTTATAATCGTTACAAACACAGTAGAACAAGTTTTGACTGTCGCATGTCTGTAGAGAATGCAGAACGATAATTCATATTTGAATTTTGTATTGAAAAAATTTGACGGACTAATATTTTATCTATATATAAAAATATGATAAATCAATGCAGATATTTAGAGTCGTTATTCTGGACTAGAATCTCGAGATCTATTGATAGATATAAAGTGATTAATTTTATAGCCGTTATCAATCTAGTAGAGCAAGTATTGACTCTGTTGCTTGTCTGATGAGAATACAAAACGATAATTAATTAACGATCGAATTTTCAATTAAAAAGATTTGATGAACTAATATTTTATCTACATATAAAAATTGGATAAAATGACCAAGATATTTAAAGCCGTTATTATGGATTAAAATCTTGAGATCTATTAATAGGGTACAGAGTGATCGATTTTATAATCGTTATAAATTTAGAAGAACAAGTTTTAACTTTATCGCTTGTCTGCTGAGAATGCATAATGATTATTAATGTTCAAATTTTGAATTAAAAGATTGAACGGATTAATATTTTATCTATATATAAAAATATGAATAAATTGATCAAGATATTTAAAGTCGTTATTATGTATTAGAATCTCGAGATTCATTAATAGGGGTATAAAGTGATCGATTTTAATCGTTATAAGCTTAGTAAAATAAATTTTCATTCTATCGCTTGTCTATTGAAAGATTTGATGGACTAATATTTTATCTATATATAAAAATATAGATATATCGATCAAGATATTTAGAGTCGTTGCTATGAATTAGAATCTTGAGATCTATTAATAGGTACAAAGTGATTAATTTTTGTAGTCGTTAGAAACCTAGTAGAATAAGTTTGATTTTGTCGCATGTCTGTTGAGAATGCAGAACGGTAATTAATATTTGAAGTTTGAATTTTGAATTGAAAGATTTGACAAACTAATATTTTGTCTATATATAAAAATGTGAATAAATTGATCAAGATATTTAGAGTTGTTATTATGGATTAGATCTCGAGATTCATTAATATGGTACAAAGTGATTAATTTTATAGTCGTTATAAATTTAGTAGAATAAATTTTAACTTTATCGCCTGTCTGCTGAGAATGCAAAATTATACTTAATAATTGAATTTTGAATTTCAAAGATTTGACAGACTAATATTTTATCTTATATAAAAATATGATAAATCAATATAGCTAATAGAGGTGTTATTATGTATTAGAATCTCAAGGTTCATTGATAGGTACAAAGTGACTGATTTTTTAGTCGTTAGAAATCTAATAGAATAAATTTTGACTTTGCCACTTATCTATTGAGAATGCAAAACGATAATTAGTTAACTATCAAAATTTAAAACGAAAAGAATTGACTGACTAATACTTTATCTTATATAAAAATGTGGTAAATCGATTTAAATAATAAAGACATTATTATATGTAAGAATCTCGAGATTCATTATGTACAAAGTTATCAATTTTACTGTCAGTGATTTCTCTGTCACGTGTCTCGCACGTGTAATCCCTATAACTATTATAAGAATTATATTTAAGGATGATGATTTTTTAGCACAATAAATAATTTTAAAAAATATTTTTTAATTTATAAGTAAAAGATTAAAGCATTATAAACATAGTAGAACAAGTTTTGACTTTGTATATATGTCTGTCAAGAATGTAAAACATTAATTAATGTTTAAATTTTAAATTGAAAAAATTTGACAAACTAATAATTTATATATATATTAAGACGTGGATAAATCGATCAAGATACTTAGAGCTATTATTATGTATTGAAATTTCAGAATTCACTAATAGTACAAAGTGATTGATTTTATAGCTGTTAAAAAATTTCATAGAAAAAGTTTTGACTATGTTGCATGTCTATTGAGAATGCAATATGATAATTAATTTCAGAATTCACTAATAGTACAAAGTGATTGATTTTATAGCTGTTAAAAAATTTCATAGAAAAAGTTTTGACTATGTTGCATGTCTATTGAGAATGCAATATGATAATTAATTTCAGAATTCACTAATAGTACAAAGTGATTGATTTTATAGCTGTTAAAAAATTTCATAGAAAAAGTTTTGACTATGTTGCATGTCTATTGAGAATGCAATATGATAATTAATGTTTGAATTTTTTAATTGAAAAGATTTAATGAACTAATATTTTGTCTTACATAAAAATGTGATTAATCGGTGAAGATATTTAGAACCGTTATTATGAAGTATTAGAATCTCGAGATCCATTGATAGATACAAAGTGATCGATTTTATAACCATTATAAACTTAGTAGAACAAGTTTTAACTTTGTCGCATATCTGTTGAGAATATAAAACGGTAATTAATGATCAAATTTTAAACTAAAATTTTTTGATGAACTAATATTTTATTTTACTAATGTAGGATACGTGTGTTGCACGTGTGTGTCACATTTATACGAAAAATTACATACAAAATAATAAAATATATTAATTTATATGTATATTATTTGTACGTATAAAGAGAGACAAAGCAACATGTAGCAACAACAAAGAGGTAAAATAGTTACAGTAAAAAAAGTGATTTTTTTGAGATTTTAATGGTGAAAAAAGGGAAAAGGGGGAAATAATAATGTGAAATTGGAAATTTTGATTTTATTTTTCCTTTTGCTACACAAGTTAGAATTTGGAATGAGACTTTATTTTTTGCTATACTCTTATAATGAATTATTTTTTTTTTGAAAAAAACAATTAAGTTGAACCAGGATCATGAATGATAAATTTTGAGGTTTATTTTGATTTTGTGGCACAATAGTCAAATTTTGAATAGAAAAGGTTTGATCGACTAATATTTGTACATATATAAAGTGATAAATCAATTAAGATATTTAGAGTTGTTGCAGGGTCAAGAATGATGAATTTCAAGGTTCATTTTGACTCTATCACATAATATTCATATTTTGAATAGAAAAGATTTGACGGACTAGTATTTTGTCTATGATAAATTGATCAAGATATTTAGAGTCATTATAGGGTCAGAAATGACAAATTTTGAGGTTCATTTTGACTTTGTCGCACAATATTTGAATTTTGAATTGAAAAAATTTAATGAATTAATATTTTGTCTATATAAAAAAGTGATAAATCAATCAAAACTATTTAGAGTCGTTATTATGGATTAGAATCTCGAGATTCATTAATAGGTACAAAGTGATCGATTTTATAACCATTACAAACATAGTAGAATAAGTATTGACTATGTCACATGTCCGTTGAAAATGTAGAATGACAATTAATGTTTGAATTTTTAAATTGAAAAGATTTGACGGACTAATATTTTATCTTATATAAAAATGTGATAAATTTGTGAAGATATTTAGAGCCGTTTTAATGTATTAGAATCTCGAGGTCCATTGATAGTTACAAAATGATCGATTTTATAACCGTTATAAATCTAGTAAAATAAATTTTAACTCTGTCGCATATCTGTTGAGAATTAAAACAGTAATTAATGGCCGAATTTTGAACTGAAAAGATTCGATGAACTAATATTTTATCTTGCTAATGTAGGATACGTGCGTTGCACGTGTGTGTTACATTTGTACAAAGATTGTATACAAAAAAATAAAATATATTAATTTAAAATATATATCATACTTGAAAAAAATTATAAATTTAAGTACTAATTATATATTACTTATAATTGTAGATATTATATGAGATATATAGATGTTATATTGATGTATCATGTTTATATAATATTTTTAATAGATGATATTTTTGAAATATGTTCATTTCTATCGTTTTGATTGATTTATTATGATTAAATTTTTGATATTCCTCTTTCAAGTGAAACATATAATTATCCTCGTGCAAAATCATGTTGCGGTAATATTTCTATTTGTTGAATCATTAGTCTTTTTCATTTTTTTCTCTCTTTCTTTCTCTTATATTTTAAAAATAATTTCTCAATTATTAAATGTATGTTATTTTCTAAAAATATACTTAAAAATTTGATGAATAAAGAGATATTGCTTGAGAAGGAAAGTAGTTCATTCAAATATAGTGTGAAATGAAATATATATTAGTTCATATGTATAGTTCAAAAGTTAAATATATTATATATAGTTAATTGAAATTAGAACTTTAAAATCAATTAACTATAACTTAAATCTTAATATTTAGGACCTTAGAATTAATCAATTTTTTTAATTATAGTTAATTATATTAAATGTCCAAAATATCAATATTATTAATTCAAATATGGAAGAACTTAATAAAAGAAATTTAAAAAATCTTAAATATTAAGAAAACTTTTATGGAAGATATTATAATTATGATTATATAACTCAAGGAAGAATTTATAAGGTCAATTTTCAATATCTGGGGCGTTAGGATGCATGCACTTCAATGTTTTTTCATGTTTACTTGCGATATTTAATTTGTATCATCTTATTAAAAACTTATAGCACGTGGATAAATCAATAAAGATATTTAGAGCCGTTATTATAGATTATAATATTAGAAGATTCGCTGGCAAGCATGAAACGATCAATTTTATAGCCGTTATAAATCTGAATAATAATTAGCTAAGTCAAACGTCTGCGGATAAGAAAAGTAGGTATAACGATCAAAATTTGAAACTAAAAGATTTAACAAATAAATGTTTTGTCTCAAAAATAATAAAAATGTCGATGAACTCATGAAGATATTTGAAAGTTATAATTATGAATTTAGCATCTCGAAATCCATCTACATGCATGAAATAATTGTTTTATTGTCGTTATAAAATACATTGAATAAATGTTAGCCACGTTACATGTCTGCGGATAAGACAAGTAGGCAATTAACGGACAAAATTGAACTTATAAAAAAACTTAACGATTTATGGATGAAATACTTTTGTAATGTAGAAAATTAAGAAATAAAAGACTTATAAAATCCAAATATTAAGCAATAAAAGATTTATAAAATGTAAGGTTAAATAGATAGAACAATTGTAAATTAATTGAATATAATTCTAAATAGTAATTTTGTAGAATTCACATAATCAATTACTTAAAAGTAAATTTGAGGGGGATAATGCATGAGCAGGAGTGACACGTAGGACAATTAAAAGATTATTTCACAATTTTAAAAGAAAAAATAAATAAATTTAGTTATAATAGAAGGAATAGAATATGTGTTAGCTAATTTATATGTCTACGCTTAAAGGTAAGTTCGTAATTGACAGTCAAAATTAGAACTAAAATGATTTAACGAAATATTGCTCTGTCTCATATAGAAACGTCCATGAATCGATGAAGATATTTGAAAGTCATTATTATGAATTAGCATCTCAAAATTCGTCTACATATATGAAATAATTATTTTATAGTCATTATGAAATGAATAGAACAAATGTTAACCATGTTACATGTATGTGGACAAAACAAGTAGATAATGAATGGTCAATTAAATCTAAAAAGACTTATTAATGATTCATCGATGACAATGTTTTTGTAATGTTGAAAATTAAGAAACAAAACACTCATGAAATCTTCTAAGAGAATTACTTGGAGGTCAAGATTGATATTATTTAAAAGTGTATCTTGTACGTTCATATTTCTAAGATTTTTTATAGGTACTTTAAAAATCGTTATTATGAATTAGCATCTTGAGAGTTTCGTTGACATGCGTGTATAATAATTTGTCCTTTGAATTTATACTTAAAAGGTGTCTCGATATGTGTAATGTGCATTTCTTCTTCAAAAACTTATCTTTCGTTATATGAGCATCACAAACGTCTCGACATGTGTAATGTGCACTTCTTCTTGAGAAATTTATTTTCCGTAATGAGCATCACAGACACATAAGATAATTGATAAAATTTATTTCACACTTTTAGAAGAAACTAAAAACAATTTCATCTTTAATTAAATGATGATTATTATTCAACTTGACTAGTAGTTGCAAATTTGACAGTTGGTGAGTATTTGGTAGTGGATAGAAAGTATGTTATTCATGAAGGACATTTTTCATAACATTTTAAAATTATTTTTAAAGAAAGATACAAAATATAATAAATGTCCTTAATAAGCCGTTTGGTATGCCCGATTGGATGTGATATCCTAAAATTAAATTTGACATTAAATTTATATCATATTTAATTGATTATATAAATTTATCTTGGAATTAATTTATATCATCAACTAAACATAATATATATAAATTTAAAATTAAATTTAGTCTTGAATATTCTATTTTATCTCATCTAATTTAAAATTATTTTATTTTACCTTGTATCTGAGATAAATTAATTTAAAAATTATAATTTTAAAATTATAATTTTGAGATAATTTAATGTGCATGCCAAATTAACGTACAATTCTTTCCTGATTATTTTTATCCTAGTACTATAAGAAATAAAGTAAAAAGTGTTGTGATAAACGTGTCTTCATACTAAAAAAAAGAAGATATTATTCGTCCTGTTACTCAAGATAAGGATTCAATATTTTAAAGTAGTTGGTGTTTTTCTCTTTTACCAACAATTTTAGATATGTTTGCTTTATCACTTTTTGGAATAGTTTGAATGGAGTTGAGCATTCCTAATATATACACACAACCTTTCCTTTTCTTAAATCGATAAAGTTTTAATCCCCCCAAAAAAAAAACTTTGTTCAAATTTCATTTCCCTTCATTTCTTATTCACATCAACTTAACCCCAACATTACTTAGTTTTATTTATATTATAAAATCTTTATGTTAGTATAATAAATAAATTAGGTAAAGAAAAGTGGAATGGGATAGTCAAACATCCCTAAGTCTTTAAATATGTTTAACTTGAGTCTTTAAATAAGTATGATAAACAGATAAAGCACTTTTCAATTGACTAATTAATTTAATCAGTCTTTTAGTACTCCCTTCGTCTTATTTTGATTAGGCATAAAATTAAAAAAATAAAGAGAGATTTTAAAATTTTATGGTATTAAATTAAAGATTTATATATTTCCTTAAATCTTGTGATCTTTGTAACAATCGGGTCCGTCGTTATGGGTAGCCCAATCGTGCCAAGTTTTAGAGTTAGAAAACTCCGGATTTGGGAGTTTGAAATTCTGGGCTAGGCTAACCTCGGCAGGAATTGGAGCGAGGTGGAGTCTAGGGCAATCCGGGTAAGGATTGGGTTGGATGTCTTGTGGTGAGCGATTTTTCCTCGTAGCTAACACATAAAGGGGTCCGGGGGACTTTTCAGAATCGAATTCGGGTAAGTAGAACTCCCGAAATCGAGATTGACGTGAATGGATTGTTCCGGGACGTCGGAAAAATAAGTGTGTTGTAAAATGAACTAGTTTTGGAGGTTTTATAACTTTCTGTCTCGTGTCAACTGCTATAGCGGTTGACTCTCCGCCATAGCGACCTCCGCTGTAGCGAAAAAATTACCGCTACAACGAAAGTCAACGCCGGTCAGCCTCCGCCATAGCGGACGACTCCGCTATGGCGGTACCGCTATAGCGGAGCGGACCGCTATAACAGAGCGTGACGGGATTTAATGAAACTTCCCCAAAACAGTTCAGTTTTTCTTGAAACATTTTGGGAGAAGAAGGAGGCGATTTTGAGCGATTTCTGCCTGTTTTTCACTATTTTTCATCCTAAAGGTAAGGATTCTACTCCCCAAACTTCGTACTACTTTTCCTACGAGGTAGAATTGCTAGGAGGGAACTTTGAGAAAGGTTGGAATAACCTAGGGATGGTAGAATCCGGGGAAGAAGGGGGATTCTAGGCATGAAAGTTCTTGAGTATTGTTAAGAGTAAGGTATTATGATCGTATGTTGTTAAATTCTCTATTTTTATCCATGAAAATGATAGAACTAGGGAAATTAATGGCGGGAAGCCCGAAAAAAAGGGTAGGATGATCATGAGTGGCCTGGGGATCTGGGATTTGGTGTAATCCGAGTAATGTGCAGGCCTTGTTTGTTAATTTGAGTACTTGTATATTGTTTAGACCAAGAATGAGAAAGGAATCCGGAACACGGGAAAGCTCGGGTTGAGTAGAGCTTGGATCATTTCGAGGTAGGTGATGGCTTATGATTCCTGTGAATGTTGTATATTTTATACTCTTATCTAAGTGTTTGTATGAATTGCATGGCTTAGAGAAATTGTGTCGAATGTCTAAGGGTCTTGTTTTACAGTCTGTGAATCGAACGGAGTGTTGCTTGTTGGTTTACAAGTTGTTTGTTCATTATTTGACTGTGGATTGTTGACATTCGGTTGGCTCGGGTACCACGCCTGGTACGGATATACTAACGGTTGGCACGAGTACCACGCCTGATATGGGTATAAAAAATGGTTGGCTCGGGTACCACGCCTGGTACGAAATACTAACGGTTGGCTCGGGTACCACGCCTGGTACGAAATACTAACGGTTGTCTCGGGTACCACTCCTGGTACGAGTTTATTTTACTGCATCATTGCATTGATATTGTTGCATTGCATTGACTGTTATTGGTTCCGTGAGTTGACCGAGCTGTTTTATTGAATTGTGATATTCGTTGGTGGTCCTTGAGTGACCGAAAATCCTATTATATCTGTTGAGTTGGTCTTGGATTAGGCCGGGTTGTCTGTTTAACACTTAGGTGTTGTTTAGAAGGGATCCCAGGGTAGGTCCAGGCTAGACAAAAATGATGATTTATTGATTCTGTGATTGTTGTTTAGAGTTATAAAAGGTGGATTTCATGCAGGAATAAGCTAGGTAGAGACTTGTAGTCTAGGGGAGCCTATTGACTTGTTGCATGTTTTCCGTACCTATACTTGATTTCCTGTACTGATTATACACTGTTTTATTTGGAACTGGCTGATGATCCTACCAGCACACGGTGGTTGCGTACTGATACTCACTTGCTTGTTTTTCTTGTGAGTACAGAAAATCTTCCGGCGGTTGACGCACGACCTCACTTGTAGGCCGGACTGTTTCAGATATCAAGAGTGAGTTATTCGACCAAGCCGCCTTGGTGTTTCTTTGAGTTGTAGCCCAATTCTTTCTGGATTAGACTATCTCTTTATTCTTTTAAGTTTTGGGGTTGCATCCCCGTACTCTAGTATTGGTAGTATTTGGTACGATGACTTTCAGATTCTAAGGAAATTTCTGCAGATTTTATTTCAATGAAAGGTCTTTCGCATTATTTGAATTGCTAGTTTATTTTCTGTTTGCTGGTTTTAGGCTGTTAGTCTAGGCTAAGCGTTGAACTGTACTGATTCGCTCATCCGGGGGTTGGGTGAGTGCCACTCACGATGATCTGGATCGTGACAATCTTCAACTTGTTAAATAGAAATGTTAAAATTAAAAAGACTTACTAATCCTTTTCCTTAGGAACATTCACAATAGATTCAGCGTGCTTAACAAAATTTTGTTCCTTAATAGCAATATCACTATCAAAGACAACAATTCTACTCTTTCATATAATAAAAAACATCTTTTGAAAATTGTAATTATTGTACTTTTGATTCTTTTTTACTACTTAGAAATTTTAATTAATAATTAATCGTTTTGATTGACTGATCGATGCAATAGGACTAAAAAAAAGATCATGAATAAATTATTTTTTATACTTTTAGTCAAGTAAGTTGATTTTAATAAGTAGGCTGTTTCTTAAATTTTGTGTGACCACAACAGCCGCCACCTTTATGTCAAAAATCGACTGCTATAAATTTGTAATTTTTTTTTTATAATCGTGGTGTCGATCAACTTGCAACGCCTCGACTAATTCATGGGATAACTATCACTTCCATCAGCAATAGGTGTCAGGTAAAATTCTGTTCACCAAGACTAAAACAAATGGAAAAAAAGTCACCTAGTATTTTATCGAATTTAAACCTGAAACCTCAAAATGCTAATCCACTTTATTGATCGTTAGATCACAACCTTACATGGATATAAATTTGTAATTGAAGAAAGTGATCTCATTTAATAATAAGGGTAGGGAAAAAGTTACATAAACTTCTTATTTTTTTTTTGGAACATCAAATATTTTGAGCAAGATCAAAATAATGTACTTAAAGTGCAAGTTCAATAACGTAACTTACAAGGCAGATGTAAAGTGAGTATTAATACACAAGTCATTTCGAAGAGAGAAAGTTTCAAATATCTCTAATCAACAATCTAAGAAACTAGGTGGAAACTGATGATGATGTTACACATCGTATTGGAGCAGGATGAATGAGATGGAGATTCACATCTAATATCTTGTGTGATAAAAATATGTCACCGAAACTTTACCAAAACTTAAAAGTAAATTTATAAGCTGATGATAATGTTTCACTTTGTATTAACGAAGTGGATGAAGCAAAGGCTTACCTTCGGTGTTTTGTGTGATAAGAATGTGCCACCAAAACTTAAAAGTACATTTTATAGAGCGGTCGCTATTCAAGTTGATATCTCTTTTAACTACGTGAAAAGAGTTCTATTCAATTAACTACGTCTCGATCCCAAACTAGTTGGAGAACAACTTTACCTACAACACAAATTTTACTTCAAAACTTCTGTAATCACCTTTCCTTTTAACTCTTCTAGAAAAAAGAAGAAAAAAAGGTACATTTAACCAACAAGGCTAAAAAAATGTTTGGAACAAACTACCAGAAAATGCAAAGCCATAGAATTTGAACCTCAAATCAGTTTTTTTTTTTTGCTATGGATGTTTAGACGATCTTCAGTCAGCATTGTATTCATCGTGGCTCGTTACCATTAACGTGGCCATTGGCATCGTTGTTGGAGTCATATACGTGCCCCAATTTCACGCGTTTGGTCTCTAAGTATCTCTTATTTTCTGTAGTTATAGGAGCCAACAGGGGAACTCTACCTGCAATTGCAAGACCATATCCTTTGAGTCCAACATACTTCGCGGGGTTGTTTGTCATCAGCTTCATTGTACGAACACCCAAATCTCGTAGTATCTGAAATCGAATCAACATGTTAATGTTCAATCGTTGAAGTTAACAGAAAAACATACACAGAAAACGAGAAGAAAAGCCCGTGTGAGGGTTAAGGGAAGTTGCTATTAACATGTACCTCAAGAAAATCGCAATTGTTTCACTACTAAGCCGACATTTATGGAGATATGGGAATGCTATGAGAATGATATAAAGTTGACGGAACAACATATGTACAAACTAATAGCTCAGGGATCAAATCGACAATTTACTATAGAAATATAAAGGACTATACTGACAATTGTATAGCTCCCTCTCACACTGTTTAAATATATGATCAACCTTGTTAAAGAAACCGTAAGATCAAGGAGGGCTGGTAAAAATGTTAAAAGTTAGTTTTATAATCAAGAAAATGACGACTTTTTTTGCAGTCAATACCTGTGCACCAATGCCATACTCCCGTGAATCAACAGGTAATCCCAGCTCTTCATTAGCTTCAACCGTGTCGTGCCCATCATCTTGCAGGATGTAAGCACGAAGTTTATGTCCCAAACCTATCCCCCTTCCTTCATGTCCACGGAGATAAACTAATACACCCCTTCCAGCTTGCTCAATTTGGTTCATTGCAAGCGCCAACTGCTTACCACAGTCGCATCGGGCTGACCCAAATATGTCACCAGTGAGACATTCCGAGTGCACCCTGACAAGGACATCTTTCCCATCTCCGATATCACCCTATTGAAATTGAACCTTGTCATGATTGTCAAGAATAATCAGAAGGATACTCCCTACTCAAATAAATCATGTATTCACAGTATTACAAAGTCTTCTTACAGATTATTCAGAGAAATGGAGCACGGAATTATAGAAAAGTTGGTGATTATGGTCAGGTCGTGTTGCCAGTGTTGGGCTGGTAGAACTAGACGATCGTTTAAACAGAGATAAAACCATGTGGAATATGAAAGAAGCAGCTTATTCATCCCTATAATCACAACTTTGCTTACTTTGACCATGGCAATATGCTCAATTCCATCCAAGACAGACTTAAAACAGTAGGCTTTAAAAGGTCCCCACGTTGTTGGTATTGGTGCAGCAGCAGCGAGCTCCACCAGTTTCTCTCTTTTCCTTCTATACCTGCCATAGGATATGGAAGTCACTTCTTCTCATTTGACACAAGACTAATCGGGACACAAATAAGTAATAGTTGGCTTTACAAAGTACTATCTGAAACTAGATATTCATGAACAAATGGTTAGTATTGTTATCTTAAGAACAGTTATTAGTATACTTCAGGAAACTGGAAAGGTTTAGACTTGTCCAGTTTATGCATGACCTATACGTCTATTCGATTTGCCCGATTCATAAATCATCATATTGTCCTTTCAACCGTGTTTCTCATTAATATTGTCAACTCATAATACAAGGCAAAGATTCAGAATCATGCAATTGAGGATAAGACGATCCTGACATTAGAAAGATGCATTTTATTTAATTCTGCAAAGTGAAATGACAATTAGAGCGATTCTCATCCACTCAGAATATTCCTTGTATCAAAGAATTGGCATAACCAAACACCAAACAATAAAGAAAACAGTGTCTTTCAGACTAAAGGAGCAAGTGAGAGTTATCCATCGCCTCTCTTGTTAAAGGGATTCCAACTTGCAAAAATAGGTACTCCCCTCATTCCCATTTTATGACAGTACCCTCAGTCCAAATCTATAACTATAAGACAATCACTACTTGGAGAGATGCAACTTTTCCTAAAGTACGATTTTCTTAAAAAGTTTTTAATAACTTTAAATATTTGCAAAATCCCTGAATATAGTTCTCCTTATACGGTGTCTGCATGTATGAGACTATTTTCAGGAAAAGAAACCAATGAATCAATGTCCAGAATCAACTTTGAAAATCAGACTGGTTGACCCTTGCGCTTTGAATTGTGTTATTCTTCCTTGAGGGAGGTTTTTTCTTCACTTTTTCTTTGAGGGTTGGGGGCTTCTTGGGCGAGTTTATATGTTAATAACCAGAAAAATTAATCGCTAGTAAGGTATTTAGGTTGCACCATTCCCTCAATATTCCAAGGAACAACATTTTCAGACTTCATGAGTACAATCTCAGTTGAATTTACTTTTTTGAAATGCATCCATTTCTCTAACTTGTCTATCGGAAACAGCCTCTCTATCTTTACAAGATAAGGGTATGGTCGCCGTACACTCTACCCTCCCCAGACCCCACTTGTGGGATTACACTGGGTTTGTTGTCGTTTTTTGTTGCATCCACTTCTCTAATTTGACCTGCATTCAAATTTTGTTACTTCAAGTAACAGAGGGTCATTATCAAACTCTCAGTCCCCATTTTCTTTATAGTTGATTGAAATACAAAGTATCAGCAGCATCTCAGGAAATTCCTCAATTTCGTCTTTGACATGTCAAAAGGATGTTATCCAGGATTATTAGTGTTTTTTTAAACAAGCGCAGGATTACTAGTGTTAGAATGGTGAAAGCTGTTAAAGTTATTAAAATACATTTATCAAGTCTTTACCTGATCAAATCGGCAATGGATACAATCTTCAAGTTCTCAGCCTCAGCAAATTGACGAAGCCTCGGCAACCTGGCCATGGAACCATCATCATCCACAATTTCACAAAGAATGGCAACAGGGTCCAGCCCAGCCAATACAGCAAGATCAACAGAAGCTTCAGTATGGCCAGCTCTTTTTAGCACCCCTCCTTCTCTATACTTGAGTGGGAAAATGTGTCCAGGTCGGTTGAAATCCTCAGGTTTTGAATCAGCAGATGCTAAAGCCAAAACTGTTTTTGCCCTATCATGAGCTGATACACCTGTCGTGGTACCATATTTTGCATCCTATCAGATCCAACTAATTAGTGTCAATGGCTGAGACAAAAATGAGTCGTGGACACTAAACAAATATCAGCGCAACATGCCCTAATAGTATATGCTTTTGACTTCTGAACATGGTGCAACTCAAACCAAATTACGAACTGCTAGCAGACAAGTACAAAAGTTTTTTCAAGCTTCAAAAGCAAACTAATATGATTGGAAAAACAACTGCTTTCGGCCATTATTTCAATAGATTTCCCCTGGGTTTTGCCCCAGCAAGCCAATAAAATGAATATAATGCATGTGTCTCAAAGTAATCCCTTTCAGATAGATGTTCACTTTTGAGATCAATCAATCCTCTCGAATAGAAAAGGCAAACTGATCACAAATATATTCAACAAAGCCAATCGATGATTTTTACTATCAAGTATCCAATATGGATATATGACAAGCATTGTTTTTGGACCAGCTCAAGGGAAATCATAAATCCTAATGAACATCACCCTCACACAATTCGAATCTTATTCTTAATAAAAGATCTGTCTTGAAGAATCTAATCATAGATATGAAGTAATCTTTTTTTTATCAGGCCGAAGAGTAGCTTCTAGAAGTACAAAGAAAACGTAGTGGACATACCACAGAAACAGTGAAAGCAGTAGAGAGTTTCTCCTCATTTTCCTTCGGCGGCACCATTAGTGGAAGTTGAAGCCTGTCTAGATCTTCACCTTTCATACTTACGCACACAATTCCAGTTCCATGTTTAACAATGAACGCCATTGCTTCAGGTGTCACCAATTGTGCTGCCATTATTAGATCACCCTCATTTTCTCTGTCTTCATCATCTACAACAATTACCATCTGCATGTCTTTTCCCAAATTACTAAGAGATGAAAGTAAAAGTTTCGACGTGTCTTCCAGAATTGGGGGGGGGGGGGGGGAGAATTAGAGAGTTTTATACCTCGATGGAAGGATTTAGAAAATGTACAAAACAAAAGAAGTCCACGTCTTAGGAGCAAACAAACCTTGCCCTGACGAATGTCCTCAATAGCCTCCGGAATAGAAGAGAATCCTTCAACAGCATGATCCAAGTCAAATTCATCAACACTAGAGAGAAACCCACTTCTGTTTGGAGTTACTACAGCAGCAGGTGTTCCAACAGCTAGTTCATCAGGTTGTTCGGCTCCATGATTAACAAAAGAACCTTTTTCTGCACCTTGGTTGTTAAAACAAGACCAGACATCATCTTCTCCTGATATTAATGTAGCCCGTAGTATTCCCCTACCACTTTTGAAGCTGAAGGGAAACTTTCTAGCAAAACTTAGCGAGGACAAATCTGATTTATAGTTTGCTGTTGTTGGATTGACAAAATACAGACCATGGTCGGATCTAATAAGAAAGAGAAAATGAAAAACTATTATACGTGAAGTCTTACATCAAAAAACGAGATGGCAAGCAAAAGAAGTAAAATGCTTGACTTGTTATATGAGCTGAAACATTAAACATCTAGGAAGTAACACCCTTTCACACAACTTCATCACATACCAATATGCTCATAATCAACTAGTCAGGTCCACACATTCTGGAGCATCTTATGAACCTATTACGTTTCTCCATTTGTCAAGTAAAAACGATCATTTCCATATAAGCACTGCACAAAACAACGTACCAAAAAGTTTGGCAAGTAAAAACGATCTTTCCATTTCTCTAAATGATTATTGCAAGTATTGGCAAGTCTGCTTCAACAATCCTCTAACCAAAAGTTTTGCAATACCCAGTCATCTCAGGAACTTTACACATATGCCGGAGCAAATTGAAGTTGTCAGCCTAACGACATAACTTGGAATCCACACTCAAAGTTTGCCGATCTACATAAATTGAAATGTTTAGTCTAAACTCTAGAAGTTGGATAGCCAATATGGGCAAAGGCGTCATATTTGGATCCCTAATTCCAGAGTCCAGACCATATTTAATTGACAACTCCACCTCAACCCCTAGCTATTTTGCCTAGGCAATATGAATCTTCATATCCGTTTCACTCCATTTGGACCTGTTCCATTCCAATATTCAGTAATTTGTCTTTTAGGATAAATCATCCGTTCTCTAAATCTCAAACTTATCCAAAACACAGCATACAATCTCTAAGAAAACTAAAAAGACTTGTCAAACAGAAAACCTAGTGTAAGCGTACCAAAAGAGTCTAAACCAACCAATTAGCCGATTTTAGATACTTTGTTTCCATTGTGTTCTATTCTTGCTAAGTCATCATAGTCCAAGAGATTGTAGGTCTTTTTGAGACAACTTCCGTCCGTGAAACTTTAGGCCTACCTCAACTCAACACTCACAATGTCACATCTATGAATCGGTATATTTGAAGCTCTAGAAAGAACATGGCCAAACCATATAAGGTGTCCTCTCATTTTTTCTCCATGTGAGTGCTCTGCGCACCTTCAATCTAGAGTGATCATTTCAAATTCTATTTAATCTTATATGATTTGCACATTCACCCTTAACAGCTTTACTCTTGGCAAAAATGTAAAGACCTTTTTACACTGCAAAAAGAAAAGGTTGAGATTTTTTTACATGGCATGTCTAACTGAGTAAATTCTATGGTAACTCCACAAAGAGAAATATATCACAGGGACCTAACGAGTGAAGTGAATATCAAACTATTCTAGATGTGTGGTTCTTCTACTCTAGGTTGTTTACAACTCTAATCACTATGGAAATGAAGCTCCATGAATGAGTGGTTTCTGGCCTCTTTATCTTGAAAATTGGAGGGTGATACTGAAAGTATATGAAACAAGGCAAATCCCAATAGATTCATCAAGACCTTGACCTTTGGAATAACAAAATGCAAGTTAATGAATCTCTTTCTACCAAAAAAAAAAAGAAGAATCTTTTCTATCAAAGTCAAATTCTGGACTGCAATATTGTGCTGTAATCACACAACTCAAGTAGATTATTTATAATGAAAACACTACTAGGTAGTTATCTTGAGAACAATAAACAACCATACCACTGTTTTCCAAACTCTGAAAGTGTCTAATCACAACATCGACTAGCCAAACCATGCCACTGCTGCGGTAGCAATATTTTATCTAATATATAAAAGTTAATGGAATTTTAGTAATTTAAGTATTTGTTACTTCTAAGAAAATAAAAACTATTTGTTAGACAAAGAACATCATCTAATGCAATTTTCGTCTCTAGAAAAGTCAGCAGAACAAGTACAGCAAATGCAGCCAACCAACCCCCCCCCCCCCCCCCCCAAACAAAAAAATATTAAGAAGCTCGAACATACAAAAACCAGCATTTTAAAGGTGTGCTTGAAGTGCTCTTAAGTCCTGAAGCTCAGTTGCAAATTGGTGTCTCACTTAACTTAATCAGTGCTTTAGCGTAGGCGCCAAGGTGATAATTGCAGCATAGTATTGGCCCAGAAGCTCAGTTCAGTTTATATGTGTTTATACCTTTTCGTGATTACTACGAAATAGATGGCGGACTCAATTCATCAGGAACTGGAGGACGACATCTCTCTCAAAAGAAAGGGAAATAAAAGATGAGAGAATCCTGCCTTTATTTTGACTACCCTAGGCTAGAGGATTTCACGGACCATCTCAGAGGTCGGAAGAAGATTCTTGGAGACTACGGCAACCCTTGCAGAAAGGGGTATGGGGGACAAGGAGGGCATATAGCCCATAAAGAGGTGGAACCCATTCGTTCATACACACACGACATTTGCGCCTTTCTACACTATAAAGGAGGCACATTGATTGCAGTTTGCCTTAAACCCCAAGAGACCTTAGAAGCTTTTCTAGACATCTCGTCTTTGATAAAATTGATGACAACAATATAAAAACCAGGTTTTCGTTTATAATGTGCACCAATGACAGCTCAGAGAATAAGTACAGAACTATAGCTGTAAATTCTCTGTAATATGGTTTTGCTGCTTTACAGCATTCAAACCCTGTCTCCTTCAGTAAGCAAATACACCCTAATCCTATCCTATTATTTTATTCAACAACATACAAAATTTGTCTGTCTTGGTTTCTTAAGCTGAATATATTAGTACCATCTAAAAATGTACTCCCTTCGTCCCATTTTAACCGTCACTTTAGCTCAAAAGAAATGTCACTTCACGAATTCGAGACTAAAGTTGACAATTGTTTCCAACTATACCCTTTAACATCAAAGAATAGTTCTTTTTAATACTACACTGTACATTGTTTTTCTTAATGGACGTGAAAAGAGCTAAAGTAACGAAAATTGGACAAGGGAGTATTTCTCTTATCTTGTAATAATCACAATTTTCTACATAAGCACATTATTCAAATCAAGCAAACTCACTCACAAAAAAAATAAATACATTAACTAGGTCTAACATGTTCCTAGAATCCACCACACACAACCTAAAAAGGAACAAACTTTAGAAGATTCTTGGAACTAAATACAGTAAAAAACCGGAAATGGGGTCAAAGACAACAACAACATACCAGGTCTAATCTCACCGAGTGGGGTCTGGGGAGGGTAAAGTCTATGCAGACCTTATCACTACCTTGGAGGTAAAGAAGCCGTTTCCGATAGACCCTAAGCTCAAGGAAAAAAATACTCCAAAGGCAATACAGAAAAAGAAATAACGGAAATGAAGAAGCCATGGCAGAAGACCATCAACGTGACAAATCATTAATCAGAACAAAATAATACGATAAACAAATGGGGTCAAAGAAAATGGTCAAAATTAACCAAATTTATAGTGATCTTTGCAATTTTCAAGCAATAAGAAGAAAAGGGCGTTCAAGAAAACTCACCTCAAATGAGAAAAAACCATTGAATTTTGAATTAAAGCCATTATTGTGGTGACCCAATTGAGTACAAAGCTTTAACTTTTTTGATAAAATTGAAGAAGGCTTACAGAGTTATGGATAAAAAAAGCAGCTCACTGAGGTGTTAAAGGCCACCACCGCCACTGTTTGGGGATCATGAGGACTTTGAATATGAACCGTTGGATTAGAATGTTTTTTTGGATGTTGGAATTTTAGGGTCCGCTCGTAGCTGATTAGACTTATGTCGGTATTAGTAACGTGATTATTTATGAAATTTTTTCATTTATATATTATTTAATGTAAATATTAGGAATCCAGGATTTAGTTATTATACACTATTCCACTTTATATACATCATAAAATAATACAAAGATTTCTCTTAGATATATATTAGTTATTTGAATTTTTAAATTATAAATAAATATCATATTAATTTTATACATGAATTACTTACCTTCTAACCAGCTCTCAAAATAGAAAGGTATTCTAACTCTATTGAATCAAGTCATAACCTAAGCCTTCTACAAACGTGATATTATTTATGTAAAATTTAATATATGTATAACTCACCTTCATACTAGCTACCACAAGACCCTTTAGGGATCGTTTGGTTGGAAACAAGTTATCTCAAAATTAGCTATCCCGAAATAAGTTATTTCATCATGTATATGGGATAACTTATCTCATCACTATAGTATAAATGGTGGGATAAGTTATCCTGGACTTGACAATCAAATAAAATATCAAAATTTTATTCCTAAACTATTTATTTTTATCCCTCACATCAAACGACCCCTTAGAGTTAAATTTGACCTATTTATATATAGTGTAATTTTTCAATGAAGGGATGTCGCTTGACACTCCTCGAGCAAAGGTAGCTCCACCCCTGCTAAGGTACACGTTTTACTAATCTCACCCTTGAATCATCTCTGAATAATATCAAAGCAATATATTGATATTCTTGGACTTTAAGTTTTCTATATTTTACTAAGTGTTAGCTTTCAAACATTTTTCATATTAGTCTATCCACATATTTAAGACCGATTACACTTTAACTTCTCCGAATTCAACTCAAACATCAAGAAAGTAAGCTCTACCTTTCCATTCAATTCGATTTATCTTCTTTTTTTTTTTAACTCAACTGCATTATACTTCATACTGACACGTCCATAAGATACATGTGCATCATTTACGATCCAATCTAAAAAATTAGAATTACAATAAATTTTATGTAAAAGCAAAAGAGAGAATTTAGCTATATCATAAGCTAACATATTTCATGTGCGAGGGATATATACAAAAAAAAATTATTTAAAAGAATTCATCAATCTTCATATATCCTCGCAAGTAGTATTTATTTCCCAAAATACTATCATTTTTTTTTGTAGCATTTGTACCACATTCTTTGTATCTAATAGTGTATGAATTTTTGACCAGCGATTCTGTAAAACTCTTTTCAATATCTGTCGAATTGTTAATGCTTCAACGGTGATGACCTTTCTAGAAATTCAATTATCTTTTATTACTGTCTTTATTTACTTCACTTATAAATATATTTAATTACTAATATACATAATCAACTAGTCAAATTGAGACGTGTATTTGACCTTGTAACATATTCATCAAGTGTAACATAATAAAAGGAACATAAATACTTATCTTTAGGTGCATGAACTTCTAATGATTGTTAGGATAAATAGCTTCAATATTTGCAGCTATGCCTAAAATCATCCGCTGCCACAAAAATAATAATCAATAATAAAGATATAATTATCACAAAAACAAATGCTATGCATTTCCAAAATAAAGATATAATTATCACAAAAACAAATGCTATGCATTTCCAAAATAAAGTAGTTGACAAAATTAAATAAAATTGTAAATTTTATAATATTTATTTATAAATAGACATTTGATTATTTTCTTAATATTTAAGAGTCCTTTTTTTAAAAAAAAGTATGTCAATTTTTTTTATGTAATTTACATAGAAAACTTTCTAATATTTAATTTAGCCTTTTTTAGGCGCAATAGTTCTTTAATATTTAACTTTTTAATTTCTTTTTTTGTCCTTTCAAAATCCGTGTCAAAAGTTTTCATGTAATTTACATAGATTTGTTTTTAAATATTTAGCCTTTCTTTTTGGCGTGGGAGTTCTTTAATGAGATTAACTAATATGCATTGATAGTGAAAACTTATTTTACACAGTCAACTAATTCTAAGATTTACACCACGTAAATTTTCATTATTTTACCTTTTAATGTTCGAATACAAACAAGGAAATTAATTAGTATTATAAAATAACTTGATTCTAAATTTAGTCCATTAGAGTTTATTTAAACTTATGACCTATCTTATCAAATATAAGAAGGATGTAATGGCTTTTATCATCAACTTCATTAGTTTTGATGTATCATTGTTTTTTCAATATTATTCAAATTCATTAAAGTCATTTGAGGCAATCAGTAATACAATTCAACTAAAATCGAAAATTGAGATCCGTATATAGAAATAAAATAGGAGGAGAATATGAAAACGAGTATTTCAACAATCTATCTATCTATCTATCTATCTATATATATATATATATATATATATATATATATATATATATTAAAAAAAGAGGGTTATAGGCTTGTTGATATGGCACCTCTATATGGCCAGCATTGGTATTTATCTTTTTTCTCCTTTTTTTAACATTTTTTCCTCCATTTCTCTATTTTTCTGCTTTCTCCATATATCTACTGCAATGAATTAAATTTGTTCATTAATTTTTACCTTAATTCTCCTTAAAGTCTTTCTCATATAACTGTTGAAACATTAGTGAAAGAACCAAAGAGGCACCTAAACGTTACTTATTTCAAATTAAATGTCTGACACTAAAAAAAAGAGCATTAACTACTAAAAATACACTATAAAACTTTCCCAATTATTTCTACACATAACATGAACATGGACTTCCAAAATAGAGGAGACAAAGAGAGACAGAAAGTCCAATGCGAAAGAAGAAGTGAAGTAGTTTGATTTTTTTTCCTTCTTTTATTTGTTTTGCTTTCTTCAAAGTTCTAGAAGTTTTTTACCTCAATTCACAACATGAATAGTTTTGCAAACATAAAAAGCCCTCTTTAAAGGATTTGCAAAAACAACAACAAATTCAATCTTATTTTCTCCTTCTTTTCTTTTGCTTTTCTTGGCTGCTTGCAATAAAAATCTAATTATGTACAATTAATGCATTTAATACTCATTTAATTATAATAACTTAAATTGGTTCCTATTCCACATCTTTCTATAATTAATAAAAAAAAATTATTCCTTTTTTGGTAACTGGCAGTATATATTACCAAGTGAAACAATACAACTCAAAGGGACAGTGCATTATGGACAAATGTCCCATGCACAAATTTTTTCAACTGACGAGATTATCAGTCATGCAATGTCTATATTCAAGCTTGAAGAATACATTGTCATTAACGATATATCAAATTTTGTTACTTTTTTCACTTATTACAAACTTGTATATAATTTTAATGTGAATATATATATAATAGTATTAATGTGAATTCAAATTTAATAATTTAATAGCCTATTATCAAATTTTGTTACTTTTTTTATTTGTTACAAGACTATACGTAGTCATGTTATGAATGTAATTATAATATTTTTATCGTTTCTCGGGTAAATGTCTATTAAAAAATTTAAGAATTATTGTATAAATCTCATATTGAATTTTCGTTATTCTTTTAATAGTTATACATAAATAAAAAAAATGAGTTTGATTTTCTACATGCTCCCAAAATAAATGACATCTTTAAACGATAATTAAACATGTAGGTATTATTCTTTCATCTCAAAATAATTAAATATAAATTGTATTGTACTTGCATGCAAACAATAAAATAAAAGAAACCTTAAAAAATAACTCAACTTCCTCACACTTGCTATAATTCTTTTAATTTTGAGAAAGTTTTATTTCATTTTTAGCTCAATCATGATTTTCTGCATGGTTATGGCTATGTGTCTCTGAGCTTTGTTCTCCTTTGACTGTTTTATTGAATGTTTAAAGAACCTGATGGGTTTATCGTAGTGGCCAAAAAGGTATAAATATGAGGGGAAAAAAAGAAAAGAAGCAAAAACAAAAATGTGTATTATAGTAACATATTTTTCATAAGCTAGATAAAAGAAAAGTGATGTGACACTTCTCTTTGATAAATTTTTTTACTTTTTTCCTCTCATTTATTTATTTATTTATTATTATTATACAAAAATGAATGTGTCAATTACTACTCTATTTATTCATATTCTTTAATATACAAACTTAATGGTCTTCATTTTTATTACTCCCTTGATTTTTGATGATCATAACTCCTAAATCGTATTAATAGTAATATCATTTGGTATTTCATATTTTTATTCTATAAACCGAGGCATTATAAGATTTTTTTGCAATCAAATCTCTCTCTCTCTCTCTCTCTCTCTCTATATATATATATATATATATATATATATATATATATATATATATATATAAAAGCTGAAAATGAGAAAGGTGATATGACATACTTCTTTGGCCATAATTTCTATTTATCTCTTTTCTCAAATTTTTGAATATTTTCTTTATTTTATGCTTAAATAAAATTCAAAAAAATAAGTGCACTTAATTTTCTCTTTCCTCATTATTATTACTATTTATTTATTTTCCAAGAACTCTCCTTTTGCCTTCTTTGTCTTCCCTTTTTTTTTTCAAAATAATTCTCTATTGTCTTCTCCTCTTCTGTAATTAATTTAATATACTCACAAACATAATGATAATTAAATTTAAATCTATCTATCTATATATATATTATATATAGTAAAACTGAAAATAAAAAAGTGATATGACACTTCTCTATGGTCAGTATTAATATTTATCTTATCAACCTTTTGATTTTTTATCTCATTTTTCTGATTAAAAGTTATATAAATTCATAGGAAATACTGAATTCAATGCAAACATAAAAATATTACTCTTGATATTAATAATTAGTACGTATTATTGATATTAATAATTAGTATGTATTAATGTCCATGTTTTTTAATCTTCTTCCATAATCTCTGTTTACCCTGAATTAATATAATTAATTTGCATTAAACATATTAGTTAAAGCAAAAAACTTTCCCTCTCACCACCACATCTAAGAGCTACTCCAAGTTTTTCTTTTTTGTTATTTAAGGAGATCATCTTTCAATGAGAAGTATTAAGACTTTTGTTTGTTTATTTTGAACTTTTTTAAAATTTGTAAAACAAAACTTAATGATACTTTAATGCTTTTATAATTATTAGTGTTATAAATAACGTATTTATTTAGTATATTACTGCTATTTTTACATTGTGAGATATTTCATACACTCAAAGAAAAAGTATACAGAGTATATGTTGTAGATTAAAAGTTCAACTTCTTTGGATGTGCAACAGAAATGCAACAAAATTGCAATTAGGGGATAAATTTTACCTTATTGATAAAGATTATTCCTTATTTAATAGATTTGAAATTTGTTAAAATTTATTTTCTTTTATCGTTTGAAAACAATCTTCATAATATAATTAAATCAAATGATAATATTATGATTAGACAATAGAATAAAAAAAAAAAATTCGAATAAAAAATATTGATTCTTAAATGACCGCGGCTAAATTTCCTAGTTAAAATTAAAAGAAAAAGAAAGAGATGTGAACCCACAAAATCAAAGTTAAAATTAGCTAACGGTTTAAAATAAGTATTTACTGTCAGTGAATATTAGTTAACCTGACTGTGTCAAAAGTTTCCATGTAAATTGGTAGTAAATTTCCTACTATTTTGCATTCTTTTTAGGCACAAGAGTTTACTAATATTTAGTCTTTCAGTTGCTTTGAGTTACTTTTTGATTTAGGAGTTTTTTTTGTGTGTGTATTTGAAAACACTTCTATAAAAATAAGTTATTATTCCTCCTATTCATGAACTTTGGGTAAAAGCACCTCTGTAAAATTCCAGGTTCTCTTTCTTTTTCATATTTTTTTCTTAATAAGTAGATGCTAGTTACTTTCTCCCATCATAATTGCAGATTCTTTTCCCATGCTCTATCATAATTGTAGATCCATTAAGTTAAGCATTTGATGGACAAATTATACATAAAATGAAATACGTACATAGTAGATTGAATAAAAAATTAAAATTCCATCTCAGTCTACCTCAATTACGAGTTTTTTGATCAAGATCTTCTCGCCTTACCCGTTTGAAGTAATTATGTTGTTTGAGCATTTGAAACTGTTTAATCTTTGAGACTATTATTTGTCATTTAATCACTACATCAAATATTGAAATCGAAACTAGCAAAAGAATACCCCATTTCATTTCTTTTCATTCTCTTTGTTGTAATGTATAGCATATTTGTATTTGTTTTGTTTTATTTTTGAGAAAATTATATGGTAAAATCGTTTTTAAGATTTAACTACATAAATAATAATATTTTTTTAATAATATAGAAATAAAGGTTTTTTTTCTTTTAATGTATATAGCGGTTTTTAAAAACAAAAAAGATAATTATAATTCCTTATTTAATGAGATAACAAATTATCACTTTACCTTAAATTAAGGGATTCATTTTTCATCCTTAAAAAGATTACCATAAAAGAATATCATAGCTTTCAAGTGTTTTGGCTACTTTTGATATATTAATTTTTATACTAAAAATATATAATGTCTTTTTTAATATTACATAGTTATTTTCCACATATTTAGCTAATGAAAAAGAGTCATTTCAACACATATTGCTATCCATTATAAAAAGGAATTTCCACTTAGTATCAAATTGCCAATTGAGTGGCTAGTAGTAAACAATAGATTCTTTCACAATGTCAGTGGGTGCTTTGGACTTAGATTTTTGAGAAACTTTTTCCCCAAAAAAGTTATATTGTGTTTGCTATTATTAGGATCGTCGGGTAGATGATTAAAGTTATATACAGATATTAGTAATACAGAGATTAATTATGAGAGAATTTATATATTAATTCATGTAGAATTAATTGTTCATGTATTAGTTATTTTACCTTTTATCCCGCATAACATAATACATAAAATTTTCTCATAACTTATTATGTATTAATTATGTGAATTTCTAAATTACAAACCAAACAACATATTAATTTTATATATGCAACAACTTATCTTTAATCAGCAACTAAATATGATATTACTTATATAAAATTTAATATCTACTTAACCCACCTCCAAACCACCCATCAACATAAGACATAAAGTAGGAGTAGTGGTGGTGTCAATTTCCCTAGTAAAATGCTCTTGACCTTATCCTTAGTTGAAAATGACTTGGAAATTATTGCCAACTTGAAATGAAATTTCAAATCATAGATAAAAAAAAGAAATAGACACGATCTTTGGTGTGAAAGTTTGTGTCCAAAATTTTCTTATTTTGTTATTTAACTATTTAATATTCAAAATTCACTAATTTAATTAACATAAATTCACATTAAGTCGAGGCATTTAAAAGTAAAACCCTCTCTATATAAAAAAGTTTGTGTATTTTCTATGGAAACTTGTTGATTGCTTGTGCAACTTAAACTGTGTCTAAGAGTTTATGTGGGGTGATAACTTGACATGTCCATCTTTTTTATTTCGTTCTTAGTCTTTTGGGGTTCGATTAATTAAGATTTGTTCAAGAAAGTTTCAACTTGGGAGGAAAACTGTGATCCTATCAAAGATGACTAATTCGTTCTTAGGGCTCGAACCATAAATCTCTAATTAAGGATGAAAAAATTTACTCCAACCTGTCGAGAAATTCAAACAATTATTCAATTGCTTGGATGTAGTGAACATGTAGTGCTATGATTACAAGAATTGATGCACAAAAAAAACTAGGAGGATTAAAATAATAGTGTAATGAAACATACCATAATGTATAAATAGTAAAACGAAAAGTTGTTGCAACACAACTTTTTACTTGCTTCTTAGTTCTATCAACTAGTTTGATTAATTTTATTTGCACTAACAAGTGAAATTGGTGAAGGGAACATCGTTGGTGCAATTGTAACAATTGTTATACCATGTGATCGAGAAGTTAGGGGTTCAGATCGTGAAAATGACTTATTATAGAAATGTAAATAAAGATGTGTACAATAGACCTGATTTGATTCTGTTTTTCTCTGACTCCATATATACATTATTATTTTTTTAAGAATTTATCCCTCCGTAGGAGTTTTCATCTTTTTTCTCTCTTAGTGACTTGAATCCACAATCTTAAAGTTGAAGATGGAGGCTGCTTACCACCTGAACAACCCCGCTTATCGACTCCATATATGTGCTTAATGCAATGAGTTGTCCTCCCCTTCCTTTTAACAAGTGAAATTGACAATAATTATTTGAGTGAAGATTTTCTGGTTTCCCAAACATTTAAGCTAAGTTACAATGATTCAGATTCAGCCCATTAAGTGTATTTATTTGTAAAATTTGAATCTTAATTATTCAAATTCAGCCTAGTAAGTGCAATTTTTTTGTTTTCGTATAAATCCTCTTAATGGATTTGAATGAATCGAGAGTCTTAACACCATTCAAACTCATTTAAAATAACACACTTTATTTCACAAAACCTTTCACTCCTCCTGCTTCTCTTCTCCGCCAAGTTTTCACGCTTTTCCCTCTCCTTTCTCAAGCAAATACCATTTTTTTTTCTTGAATTGGTAAGTTTTCATAATCGTTACAAGTATTTTAATCATTCAGCGTTTAGATCTAGAAACAACATTTCTAATGCACATCTTAATATTCAGATGCTTATTCAAATTCAGACGTCTTTATCTTAGTGGAAACAAATGAGGCCTTAAATAGTATGTTTGAACATGGACAGATTCATAGTTATGATTACGATTTCACATGAATCCAATAACTCTTGTCTAGATTCCATATATATGTCTAGAAATTCTCTAAATATTTATAAATATTTGACCGTAAAACTAAATATAAAATCACTAAAAAGAACAAGACAGGTAAAAAGGCAGAGAATAAAAAGTCTGGTCACGGATATGTAATACCAACATATCACAAAAGTCCATATGTTTGCCTTCAATTGTCCTTTTCAATCAAACAACAATATCCAATTACCTTTTTCCTTGATTAAAGTGACTTAAATTATTAAAAGCATAAACTTAAAAAAGAATTCAGTACATAATTATTAATTTTTTGGATTTTTCGCCCGGTGTTCAATATCCATATTGGAGCCCGAGTATATTCGGATCGCGCGTTGCAGTCCCCATTCCGGGGGCGGAGCTCCCAATAACATTTTTCAATAACACTCAGGATTCGAAATCGAGACATCTGATTAAGGATGGAGGGACTCCAACCATTCCACCACAATCCATGTTGGTAAAATGTAGTGCCTGAGATTTGAACTTCCATTACATAAAATCCAATTCAAAAAGACATTATTGTCCCCACTTTCCATTCCCTCCACTTCTCCCTTTCCATTTATCTCTCAAAATTTCTTCCTCCCACCACTTGCCACTCCCACTCATAACAATAGTCATAACCATAGACACAACCACCATTTTGCTTGCCTTGATAATGTGTTCTCCCTGGTCGAAGACGAGAACTTGAAATTGAATTATTCGATATATAGTAAGATTTTTACAAAATAAAAAGCTTTTTTCGCTTCAAGAGTGACAAATTTTACTACACGACTTCAATAAATTCGGTTAAGGTAAGAAGATTCGATCATATATATTGCGTGATCGCAATTGTTTTTGTGTTAATGCATGAATTGCTAAATTCTTGACTTTATTGTTTTTCTTCTAATTTTGTTGTGATATATTAGCAAGTTCATTCATTATTTCTTCTCTACTATCATACATGCTTGATGCTACATTTCATTTCCCCCCTATTTTTGGTGTCACATTGTACCTTACATTATATTCGTTAAATTAAAATTCTGAATATGTCTATATGATAACAGGTAGCTGATAACTTGATGTCAACTCCGAATACTGACCTTCCTACCCACACTGCTCCAACCACCACCACCACCAATCGTCGTCGTCGCTTCTCACTTCCACCATGGAAAGGTGCAAAACCAATCCCACTAGTCATATCCATCTTAATAGGCCTAATTTTCCGTTTCGCGGTCCCAAAACCCCACCAACTCTCCACGAACGCGTGGCAACTCCTAGCCATTTTCCTTACAACTATCTCGGGCCTCGTCCTGGGCCCATTACCCGTGGGTGCGTGGGCTTTCTTATGCCTCACGGTCACCGTAATCACGAAAACTTTAACATTCGCCGCGGCGTTTGCTGCTTTCACTAATGAAGTCATTTGGTTAATTGTTGCATCATTTTTCTTCTCAAGAGGGTTTATTAAGACTGGGCTTGGTGATAGAATTGCTATGTATTTTGTGAGTTGGCTTGGGAAAAATACATTGGGCCTATCTTATGGGCTTGTTTTGAGTGAGGCAGCAATTTCACCAGCAATTCCAAGTACAACTGCAAGGGCTGGTGGCATTTTTTTGCCAATAATTAAGTCATTGGCTGTCACTGCTGATAGTCACCCAAAAGATGGTTCTGCTAAGAAGCTTGGGGCTTATCTTGTTCAATCTCAGATGCAGGTTAGCATTAACGTTTTAGTTATATACATCGTCAGTATATAATTTTTTTTTATATCATCAGATCACTTTTACCTGTTATAGTCGATAATCTATCTTATTTTAAGATTACAAGGAGGTTTACTTGCATATATTCTTTGGGTGACATGATAGGATAAGGGAAAATTACGCTCTTATGTTCAATGGAAAAAATATTTACACGCTTTAACTCATATTTTGAGTTCGTTACCTGATTTAGCCTTTATATACGTATAAATACTTTTTATATATTAGTATACACTTTTATACAAGGCTGCTACATTATGTATAATGTTTTTTCCCATGTATAATGTTTTATAAACTGAAAATATGGCTACGTGACGTAATATTTTATGTTGAGTTGTATATTTTGAAAAACTTCCCTTTTTATTATACTTTTTGTATCACCCAGAAGATATTTACATGTAACCCTAAAAATATGATAGGTTATGTATGTAAAGGTGATCCGATAATATATTCTTTACATGATACTAAATTGTTTAATTTATTCATTTACTAAAGTTTCTTTTGTTAAAGAGCTTGACTTCTATATATTATATTCTAAAAGTGTAAAAGAATTTTTAGGCTATTTGATCACCTAATGACAACTACATATGATCACGTACATACATGGGTTAGCAATTTGGAATAACAAAAGTATTTAACATGCTAAGCAAGTCAAATAACACTAATGGTCTAATATTACGAAAATCAACGACATTTCAAATTTATAATAATGATATACATTAGTTACTATTTATATTAGGTTGTCACTTAAAGCCTATCATATTACATGACTTAAGTCTTCTCAAGAGTGAAGATTTCAAAGTTTTAAATAGCAAAATGTACACAACTTTTCAGTATTTCACCAAGGACTTACATCTTTATGTGTATGTTTGGCATGATAAGTAAAAAATGTCTATATTGGAAAAGTTTAGGTGTTTGGCCAAATTTTCAGAAAAAAATAAGCATTTTTCAGTAATAGCAGAAATTGTTTTTTAGAATGGGAAAAAAGTAATTTCAGAAGCACTTTTAGAACCTTAGCCAAACAAAAATTACTGCTCCAATATTGATAAAATATTTTTTAAATTGATTAGCTAAAATACAAATCGTTACTTTCCAAAGATACATTTTCGGAAAAATATTCCTGACAAAAAATAGATTTTGAATAGATATCAGATGTTTGATATTATGCCTGTTACATTCAAGTTTAGTTTCTGATCATTCTTCTCATTAATGCAATTTATTTTGTGATGCATTTACAGGCTTCTAGTTGCTCAAGTGCCCTGTTCCTAACAGCTGCTGCACAAAACCTGTTGTGTCTGAAATTAGCTGAGGAATTAGGTGTAAAAATAACAAGTAAATGGCTCACTTGGCTCAAGGTTGCTTGTATACCAGCAATTGTGTCTGTTCTAGTAACTCCAGTTGTACTATACAAGATTTTCCCTCCAGAGATGAAAGATACACCAGATGCTCCATTAATGGCTAGAAGGAGGCTGGCGCAGATGGGTCCAATCAAAAGTGATCAATGGGTGATGTTGATAGTAATGCTTGTAACTGTAGCATTATGGATTGCTGGGTATGATCAAAAAAATTTCTATGTTTTTCTTTGGATGTGTTTAATATTCCTTTTGGTTGTGTACTGTTTTTTTTCTATCGGTCTCAAAGATCTTTGTGTTAAGTGTTCCCCGTTGATTGAGAGAATGGATTGTTTCTTATATGGTTTTAAGCAATTTTTATGAGCTATTTTTGGGTTGGGCAAGTCAAGCAAGTCCAAGAAGGAGTGAATTGTGGAATAGACATAAATAACATGAAGGTAATAGCCTTTGGGGTCAGAACAACAAGCCTTTGGTGCAGCTACAGCTGACTGAGGACATGACCTTAGAAAAGAGGGTATGGAGGTCGGATTAGAGTAGAAGGTTAATAACTTAGTTGAGCGTTGTCGTGATTTTCAGTGGGATTAGGCTCGGTGGTAGTCTGGAGCACTGTGTATGTCATAGTATTAGCGTTATTCATGCAGTTTCTTGCTTTTTGATATTTGTTACCATATGACGTTGTTATTGTTCCTTTTTTGTATGCTTTGTATGCTTTGTATTGCTTTCCGTATTAGTTGCCATATTTTTTCCATTATCTTCCTCGTTCATAACTATTTTGCTTTGATGCACTTGAACTGAGGGTCTTTCTGAACCAGCCTACCTCCATGAGGTAGGTGTAAGCTCTGCAGACACTCTACCCTCCCTAGACCCCACTTGTGATATTACATTGGGTATATTGTTGTTGTAGGAAGAGGGGAATGGAGACAGAGCTGAGGGAAGCACAAAGTCCATTTTCTTTACAACAATCTACTTAATTCCTGGTTTTTCTAATGTTGGATCCCTTTGTTATATTGTCCCGCACTATATGTTCAGCCACAGGCGTGCGGAGGGGGAAAGGGAGTGTTAAGTTTCCACATTGGTCGAGAAAGTGGACTATTGTCTTTTTTTATGGTCGGATATCACTCATCTTGTGAACTAGCTTTTGTGTTTGGGTTAGATTCAATGTCCATTTTCCTTACTATGTGAATTTCTCTGACGCATTAAATGCAATTCTTATCCTCAATGAAGCATAAAGGTGCAGAATCAAGTTAAACAAACTGCTGAATGTGATATGACTAGATTAGAAGGTGCACCAAACCACTTATAACACATAAAAAAGAAAATTATCTATATATACCCTTTTTCTTGAATATTTTTCTAGTATGCCTATCTGTTCATAAGCTTGTTTTCCTGTGTAGGTGTAATTTTCTACAATCAGATACTGTCTAACTTCTTACAGAAAAAATAGAGAACTCCTTGTAGTTTTTCTTTTATTTTTTATAATATTGGTCTCAAATGAGCCTAAATAGAGCGACATGGTTAGTGAGAATTTATTTGGTCAATCTCAACTTGCTTGGGATTGAGGCATAACTATTATTGTTCAAACTGTCTACTGTTTGATTGAGTAACAATTTCTTGGATTATAGTTGTCACGTGTTGAACATTTTCTATTCACTCATGATCTGGTTGATTCAATCATGATACTGAAGGAGGGGAGCATTTCTTGAGAACTCTGAATCCTGAATCATGTCCTTGTCTTGGCTCTTGAACATATTGCTGATGTTGCGCCTTTTTTCTTTCTATTTATCTATTTCGTTATATAGACGATGCTTGATAATATATTGCACCAACTTTTATCTTTTTGTACAGAGAGTCTCTCAAGCTAGCAAGTGTTATCACAGCAATGCTGGGATTGTCGTTACTTTTGGCTATAGGAGTACTTGACTGGAATGATTGCTTGAGTGAAAAATCTGCATGGGATACCTTAGCTTGGTTCGGGATTTTAATAGGCATGGCATCACAATTAACAACTCTGGGAGTTGTTGCCTGGATGTCGGATGCTGTGGCCAACTTCCTCAAATCTCTTTCACTACATTGGTCCGGAGCGTTTTGTGTCCTTCAAGCAGCATATTTCTTCATCCACTACTTGTTTGCTAGTCAAACTGGTCATGTTGCAGCATTGTACTCAGCATTTCTTGGAATGTGCTTGGCATCAAAAGTTCCCGGTCCCTTTGCTGCATTGACTTTGGGATACAGCACAAATCTTTTTGGCGCGTTGACACATTATAGTAGTGGTCAAGCTGCAGTATACTATGGAGGTAATTTTATTGAAGCATTTATGTCTACAACTTCTTAAGTCTTTTTTTTCATCCCACTACAAGAAAAATGCAGTAAGAGTGGTATCAATATTTTAATTCCTTTCTGTTTATCTGTATTCAGTATTTCGATAACTTATTCCCCTTTTCATTTATTTTGAGGAAGTCGAATTGATCTCATTTTCGATTTTCTTCTTTGAACGAGCAGCTGGTTACGTGGAACTACGCGATGTTTTCAAATTGGGCATCATCATAGCTCTTATGAATATAGTCATCTGGGGATTACTTGGAGCTGGTTGGTGGAAGATTCTTGGCCTTTTCTAGTACTTGAAATAAGTAAGTGAACTTCTTAGCTAACATTCTTCTAAGTAAGCATTCTTTGACATCACATCTTTAAACATCAAAAAGAATGCAGCTAAAAAAGTTTCCTGTCAATTATGAGCCTGGACTATCATAGCATTACATAACTGAAGATTAGTAAAGTCGAAGTCAACGGGGTACTACTTTGAAGAAATTGAAACCTCGAGCTCAAAGACATAGTTTTCCGATAAAAAGATTGAGCACACATTAATAATCTTAGTAAACAGTTTCTATGGTAGGACTAACGAGATTGCTGTCAAATTTGATTCATTAATCGTTACATAAGAACATAATATTGAGCTTACAATATGTAACAGGAATTTTCTGGTGTATGAACTTCAGGATGGACTGCATTAACTATATCATGCTAAACTTTGTCGATGGCGGAGCAAGGATTTTTAGTTTATGGGTACTGGACAACAGTTCTTCTTCGTTCTGAATAGATTATTTTTACCTATGATATGAATCTTTTAAAAGATAAATACAGAGTTTGAGCAAACGTTTGGATCTTTTGAATATTAATTATATTGCTTTGAGAGTATTTTTTTTTTAACGTGTAGGAATAAAGCGGTGGGACGATGTTGAATTTGTCCTCTTACTGCATCTCAATATCATCCCTTGGAAGGAAAAAAAAGGTAGCACCGACGAAAGAAAAGAGCGAGATGGTGGATTTTTTTTGTTTCCGCGAAGCGAAGATCTTTTTTTAATGGGTGTTCATGGTACGGTTTTGAAAACTTCAATTCCGTAGATACATGTTCTATCATTGTCATACCAAATTAGTTCGGTATGCTTCAGTGTTTTTAAGTTCGGTTTCGGTTTTGTCGAGTTCAATAAGTCGGTAATCATAGTTTGTTTGACTTCGACTTTCATACATTGGAGAATTGTTACTTCTACAATGACAGAAACTCTTTCATGCTTGGAATGAATGAAATTTGTCCTGAGTTAGCTAGAAAATCACATATGTTCGAGTAATCTGCTCATTTTTTTAGTTTCGATATGGTTTTCGATATTTCTTCTTTTTTTTTTCGTTATAGATCCAAATACCATACTAAATATCAACTTTAAAAAAAAAAAAAGCATACCAAGTATCGTAATGCCAAAATTGAAGTATCAAAAATTTCGATTTCAATATGACAATTCGGTATTTTCCAAAGTATGCACACCCCTATATCACACAAATCAATCATTTTTTTTAGCTCAAATAAAATAGCAAGGATTTAGTTGATCACAAAACTCACTTATATATTTATCTTTGATGTAATTTTTTCTGTTTTTATCATCAAATATTTAAACCTGACTCTCTTTGATCCATGACAGGTTCAATAAAAGATTGATCATGTTCCTTCAATTGATGTATTCTCTAATGTTGCCCCTCGGACTCTTTAAAAATGTCGCTGAGTATGTGTCGGATCCTCTAAAAGTAGTGCATTTTTTAAGGATCCGACACATGCATACCCAACGACTTTTTAAAGATTAAAACTTCAGAAAAATGAAACATCAGGTTAGTAGGTGATTTATCTGTACATTCATGTAAATAGAAAAATGTCTTTGTGAATCTTCCTTAGTGAAGATGTTGTGTATATTATTTGAGGTTGATTAGTCCATCATATCACTACTGAAGAATTAGACTTTCTAACAAGTTATGCAATTTTTTTGTTAAGTTTTCCAGTTTTGTAAGTGTTCGCTTCAAAGTCAAAGATGGATTCGATACAATTCAACAGAATCTATAAAATGAATTTCGAATTTGATATAATTTCCAATTAGATAATCTACTTATAATCAAAAAGATGGTTAGTATTTTTTTGGTGCGCACATAAGATGTCAAATGGACAGATCAAACTGAATATGAACAAATCAAAAAAAGTTGAATTGATAAATGAGCATGTCATTAGACCGCTCAAAGATTACTTGCACTAAGATGGGCTAAATCATAGCCCACCCCTATGTGTATGTATACACATTTCTTTGTCTTTGTTGAGCCCAATCTTAGTGAATACTTTTGCTACACTCGACTTAAAGACACTTACAAACTCGCTCGTGAGGAAACTCATCAAGTACTAGGGGTCTTTTGAGTTTTTCAAATATCGATGAAACTTTAATCAAATTCTTTTATTCAAACGCTAAACAAATGTCTTCGGGGCGAACATGATTTCACCTAAGATGATGATAACTTGATTATACAACACTGAAAATGTGGTACTACTTTTGTAGCAAAATGTTCAACACTCAAAACTATTAATTCTATAACTACTTCAGATTTGAATTATTTTTTTTCAAAAAAAAAAAAATGTAAAGTGAAAGGAGTGAAATCCAAATGCCTCATCAGTTTTCTACTTTTCCTTTTTATTACTTTTCCAAGTTCTTTTTTGCCCCTTTGGACAGCACTCACAAAATAGGGGGGAAAAAGCATTGAAAGGAAAGTTGCCTACCATTAAGGGGTAAAAAAAGCCCACTTTTCATCAAAAATCTTTT
Organism: Jaltomata sinuosa; assembly: GCA_003996215.1. Lineage (NCBI taxonomy): Eukaryota > Viridiplantae > Streptophyta > Magnoliopsida > Solanales > Solanaceae > Jaltomata > Jaltomata sinuosa. The sequence continues at coordinate 1,861,600 of QJPP01007213.1, read as the reverse complement.
TTCCCCCATTTTTTACTTTTCCACTTTATATTTATTTCTTTTTTCCCTTAGTTTTTGATTCTTTAAACCATTAATTGTAAGTATCTCGTAAGAATGACTGAGTTGGTGAAGTAACAGGTGATTATCCAATAAGAGAGATCAGGGGTCGATTTCTCTTATCAACGTCTTCTCAGTCGAGCTTATCGCACAAAACTTATCTAGTGCAGCTAATGCATATTCAAAAGATAACAACTGCGAGTTTTCATGGAGTTGCAAAAATAAAAATTACTCATAGGCCATATGAGCTACCCCAAAAACAAAAAGATAACTCTCTTTTCCTACTTTCTAAAGTAGATGGAAAAAATATGTTCTTTATTTTATTGCTACTTTTGTTTTTTTCTTTTGTGTGACAGTCACTTTCACTTTTGAAAATTAAACTCAAAACTTAGCTATCTATCATTGTCTTCTGTAAATATACTGTATGTATAAATATTCCAATACTATCCATGTGATTCATGCAACATGTATAAGATCATATCAAGGTTAATTTGGTCCATTTTCACCATTTATCCTTTTTGGGACAACCGTTTAGGAAATGAACTTTTTTATTTTTCGTGCACTTTATGAACTTTTTTAGACCATAGTTTCAAAATATTCCTTTCAAGCAAACTGAAAATTTTATGAGAAAATATTAGATCACGGTCTAAAACTTTGTAAGTTATTGTAAACATTAGAAGACAATCTAATGCTTTGTCCGTAAGGTTGAGAAATATATGAGCAAATAATAGAAACTTTAAAAGAATAGGAACAAAATTTAAATGGGGGCCTAAAAAGGAGACATTTGTGTAATTCGGCCTAAAATGCTTCAAGTTTTGGATCGAACTAGTCCATTAACCCAAATAGTTCATAGGAGAAAATTAAGTTGAATTATTTGGTTCTTGGAGGAGTGACAAGACAACATCATTCTTTTCTTTCTTCAATTGTTTCGATCAGGATAAGTGGAGTGGTTCCTTTCATATCCCTATTTATGTAATTCTCCGTCTTCGTTCGTGATCATTTAGTCACGATGCCTTAATGATATGTGGCAATTACATATATCACAAGATATATGGTATTAAATATTAAATACTAATAGTAATCCCAAATTAATGGGGACCAATTTTAGGCAATATAACATGAGGTGTTTGGAAGCAAAGATTAATCACGAGGTTTTGTCTTGCTATTAATTATAATGTTAGAATATAATTAATTTAGACTGTCTCATTAACCAACTAATAAATGATTATTGTTTCATTTAAATCAATTAGTCTAGTACTTTCTCATGTCTTAATTATGATTATCAAGAAACAAACACCCACAAGATTTATGCCAGCATTTGGGGTACAATATTTGAGTTTTAATTAAGCATTAAAGTTCACATTTTCAATTATCTATGTATCTTCCTAGTAGTAACTAAATATGGCACATTTTTATTTAATGGGATAGGTTAATAAATAAATTATGATCTTAATTAGTTTCAAGATTAGCAAATTCACATGGGGAAGCAAGAATATTGGACCATTAGATGATGACATTCATTTCTATGTTATAATAATAATAATAACAACAACAACAATAATAGTAATAATAAAGTAACTTTTAATTAAAAAATGTTTTAAATTTTGTCACTCTTCATATTTGTTGAAAAGTATGATAAATAGCTAGTTTAAAATTTTGGCTGATTGTGTAAATTGACTACTGCTGTGCTCTTGGAGGCCTTCTAGAACTGTTCCATACTTTTTGAAATAAGAGTGATTAAAAGGTGTTTAATTTCTTGCTTAATTAATTAATTACATCTCCAGTATAAATTAATTAAATTAGGACAACTTTTTAACATCAAAGATGTAACCATCAGGAAAAATTACTGTAAAATTGCATTGATTTTGCAATTTTTCATTAGAAGTGAGTAGGACCTCTTTTTCGTTGATCAGTTCGCCTCCGCTCTATTAAAAAGTAGAAATTCCTACAATAATTTTGTCAATGATATTTGTTTTTGACTGATAAAAAGCATCTTTTTTTTGTCCTTCCTGACCGAACCCGCCAAAAAAATCACAATATAAATAGTTTTTTTGTATCGGTAGAGTAGCGTCGGAGATATCTTTATCCGAGGAGGAGACTTCATCATCCGGATCCTCATAAATGATGTTAGGATGGACCGGCTCATCCTCGAAATTCGTAAAGAAAAGAGAGACAAAATGAAATTACTTTGTTTCAATGATATATCTAATCAGACTGAATAGGAACTGAAGTTAGGACAATTTTTTAACATCAAAGATGTAACCATTAGGAAAATTTACCGTAAAATTGCATTGATTATGTAATATTATTTTTACACATGCGATTAGGGTTACTTGAGAATTTATTGAAGCACAACCAAGATATTACAACGGTAGATTAATTAAAGTTGAAGAGGAGCCTTCGAGCAATGTTAAAATTTTCCTGATATACCTATAGGTTACAAATTTATTAAGTCGTGAAATCAGTTACTAATACTTGCAACAACAATGTACCCAGTGTAGTTTCATCAAATCGAATTTAGGAAGGGTAGAATAGAGTACCCAAACTTGACCTCTACCTCAGAGGTAGAACAATTGTTTTCGATAGACTCCCGGCTCGAGGTAAACAATCTAGAAAAAATTAATGAAAATAAAAGAAATAACGGACAGTAATAAATAACATATAGTAGAAGAACCATACTATAACAAAATAATACTATAATCAACCTACACAAAACAACAGATAATAACAGAAAATCGAAGAACAAGAAATAAGAGTAATACTATGACTACACCAAAGTGGACAAAAAGCACCAGTTACTAATACTTGTAAATATGACAAGTTGAAAGAAAGTCTTCGAGCAACGTTAAAATTTTCTTGGTATGTCTATAGACTACGAACTTATCAAGTCGTAAAATCAGTTACTTATATTGGGGTAAATCTAAAATGCTTAATGTGTCGAGCGTACTCTTTTTACTATAAAGATATGGCAACTAGTATTTTGAAAACCAATCATTTTTTTTTTGTATGTATGTTTGCATGGATTTTGTTATAGTGGAGAATGGAGATGTTATATATCTCCAAAACCAAGAAGCTAAGGTGCTTTTTCAAAGTTGATGGCACATAATGATTAAATCATAGAAAGATGTACATTAAAAATAAAATGTTATGGGAGATTTATACATATACACTTTTGTGGAGGGTCAGAGACACTAATTAATATGTCCCATACTTTTTGATCTCTTATCAACTACAAGAAGATCCTCCTCTTCCCATACCCCTTTTTCAGTGAACTGAAAAGAAAGTTAGATCAGTATTCATTTTGAATATCATGACTCAACATATTATTATGAATATTTGTATAATATTATATATATTATATTGGTAAATGACGTCAGTAATTTTAACTGTCCTAAAGTAGTGAAATTTCTTGTCGCATAAGTATAGCGATCTGCACAAATAATGTAACGATTGCTCCGCAATCTCCGATATGGATCAAGTGAAATTAAATTCTCCATCAAGATGTAGAGTATCAAAGGCTAGATAGTAAGACCTCGTGTACCTTAACTATAACTTTGCAATATCAACTTTAATCGATGTTTAATTTCTTGTCGCATAAGTTTAATGGCCTGCACGAATGATGTAACGACTACTCCGCGATATCCGACATGAATCAGGTGAAATTACATTCTCTGTGAAGATGTGGAGTATCAAAGGCTAGACGGTAAGGCCCGATGCACCTTGATTGTAACTTTGCAGTGGCAATTTTTAATCGAATATGTATGATAGATGGGAAATAGTGACACAGAATGACTAATCCTGAAAGATCACCATCTCGTCTAATGGTAAACATACATATATATGTGTATATATATCAAATGACATTAACAATTTTATACCTAAAGAATTTTTCATATATTATTTTTTATGATGTGGCCATATGGACAGCTTTTGCTTTGCAATTTTATGTCCTCCTTGAAACCAAGCAAATGTCTCAATTCAAATATTTTGTTTTTTCCTTGAAACTTTTATATGTTTTCTTTTGAAACAAATGTTAGTAAACTCACATGCACACAACTCATCAATTCCCCTTTTTTGTTGTGGGGTTTCTCTTTGAGACAATGGAAGAAAACTTAACTCACACTAACACATGTTGTCCACATTATAAAAGTGAACAATTCCATTTTTTCAATCCCCCATGGCCATATTATAGCCATATAACAATATAACATAGAAGCAATCACCTATGTGAAGTGGTTTTGGATTCGAGTTCTGAGCATAAAATCACTTTTATCATAAAGTATTTTACCTTTATTATGAATTTTTTTATGCAAAATCAAATTTAATCAAACCCTTGTATGAGTACGGAACATCGGGCGACAAATCAAAACCCCTATCAAGAGAGCTAGGTCTTGGATTCTAGTCCTAAGCATAAAATCGCTTTTATCATAAAGTATTTTACCTTCAATATGAAATTTCTTGATGCGAATTCAAATTTAATCAAACCCTAGTACGAGTATGGAATATCGAGCGACAAATGAAAACCCCTATCAAGAGAGGTCTTGGGTTCGAGTCCTGAGCATGAAATTGCTTTTATCAGAAAGTATTTTACCTTCAATGTGAAATTTTTTGATGCAAATTTAAATTTAATCAAACCCTAATATGAATACGAAACATCGGGCGACAAATTAAAAAAAATATAAGCAATTGATTAATTTCAATTTTCAATCATCTTGGACTTACTTTTTGTTGCCTATGGTGGGCTCCTAGTTTTTTTAAAATTTTATTTTTTATAATATGATGAGAAGCTAGTAGAATATTACAGCTAAATTCCCACTTGCATGTCCCCTAGATGTCACAACTCAAAAGAAATGCCAATTTTTCTCCCATATACTAATCAATAAGACTTTTTTGAATTAGGTTTTTGAAAGTGGGGTCTCATTGCCATCAATTTAAAGTTCTCTAGATTTAATAGCGATCCGAAGCAAATTCAAGATTTAAATATTATGATGAGTTCAATATTGAGAGTTTTTCATATAGATACACATATACTACTTACGTTTAAAAAAATATTATAATCAATTGAATCTATAACTAGAACACTATATTCGCTTGTGATAATTACGTGTAATTATTAAATAGTTTTCCATATATGAAAACTATATAATAAGCTATTACTCTATAAGCTAAGAACAAAGTAACATTAGGACAATGTCCCACCTAATTATAATCCTAACAGTAGAAACTATACGTAGACTGTAGAGAAAAGTCTAATTTCTTGATTGAAAAAACTGATGTGAAATTACAACTAGTAATAAAAAAAAAGAATAAAAATATATATAAAAGGACAAGAGTCAAACAAGACATAAATTTGTTTTTGTGAAAATGTAGGATATGGACCCAATATATAAGTCTGTAGGATGTATTCCATCCGTTTTAAATGATCCGTCGTGTTTTTCTTTTACATGCTTTTAAAAAATATATTAATTAAGAGATTAAATTACACGTTTTGCTCTTCAAATGAACTGATCTTTAGTTTTTGTCCTTTAGCCATCGAACTAATTATGTCTAGAGGGAGTCTAAGTTCTTTAGAAACTAACATCACGTCTGGACATAACTTGAGAGATATTATGACAAGAAATATAAATTTATGTCCCACAAAAATTATTTATTCCGAGGGCCATAAATTAAAAATCAGCACAAAATGGAGCAGAAGTGCAAATGACCCTAATTTTTGACTATTTCAGTCTCATTTATGTCTTAATAAGATGTAATCTACGTTCATTAATAGTTACTTATCTATTGAGGTGTTTGAAATCTATAATAACAATTACTAGTATTAAGGATAAAATGAGAAAAAATAATTATTTTTATCTTAAACTTTTAAAATAATAAATAATTTAAGATAACTATTTCTAGATAAACATCCTCTTTAACTTAGTTTCAGTTGACATTTATTTCCTCCATCTTTGGAAGTGCACAAGAAGACACTTAAACTTGTATAAAGTTGAACAAGTAGACATACACGTCCTACATGAAGTCTCACGTGAATTATCACCTAGAACCTCACGTAGGATGTGTACGTTTACTTATTCAACTTTATACAAGTTTAAGTGTCTACTTGTGTACATTCAAAATTAAAAAACATAGATATCAATTGAGGCCAAGTTAAAGAACCCATTTATATATTGTGCTCTTTAGAAATTACGACCGATAATTTGTGAGAAAGGGAGTAACTTTTTTTCCCAGTGCCTACATGCTTGGCAAGCATTTAATTTAATTGGATAATAATCATTTTTCACATCCTTTATGGTTCTAAGTGCAGCCAAATTAGATTGTATTTTTTTTTCCTTAGATTTTTCAATCATGTTATAATTACAAGTAGGTTAAATCAACATTCTTAGATATGATAAGCAGACAAATTATATTCTTTTTTCACATATCAGGGCAAGAAGAGATTGGTCATAAACTCTTGAAACTGTCTGTGGGTTTGGATTACAAATCACTCAAGGAGATAAGAAATTATCATTACCCTATATACTATATCAAACTTACCTTTTATTAGGTATAAATAATGGCGGGATAGATAGAATTTATTTAACTCTAACTAAAAGTTTTGTTAGTGGAAATTGATAGATATCGCGTGAAATTAATCGATGCTGGTGCAAGTTTTAGTAAGCTAACCCAAACATCATAGTTATCAACAAAAGAAGTAGTTTTGAATTTGAGTTTCGATATAAAAAAAAATCTTAATATGTTATGAAGAAGACAAAGTGTTAGCTATGGGCTCGACAAAATCAATAGTTTAGACTTAAATTATATATATATATATATATATATATATATATATATATATATATATATATGTATATATATTAAAAGAATTATCTAATATACTGTATACATAGATGTTTATTTAGAACCAATAAGCAAAAATATAATAATTCTTAATCTAGGATTTAAATTTAATGAATTCAAATTTTAACATTTTAATGTTGAACTCATTTTAATATTCAACAATAACAACATATTTCGTGTAATCTTACAAATGGAGTCTAAAAAATGGTGTTTATGCAGTCTTATCTTTACTTCGTGAAGGTAAAGAAGTTGTTCCGATATGATTTCAAATTTACTACTATTTGTTAGCAGGAGCGAATATAGAGGGGTCGTCCCTGATAAAATATTACACTGTATATATAAGGTAATTTTTTTATTTTTATGTATGTCAAATTTTAGGCACAACATTTCTATTTTTTGAACTTACTAAATGAAATTTTTTAACTCTTAACACTTAACCCTAAATAATTAACATACATTTTTATCTCATTTAATTATTTAAATTATTTAGTATAAATAAATATGTAATATGTGTAAGTATTTACCATAATAAATTATTATCCTATATCTTTGTGATTTACCTTTCAATTAATCGGCGATGCACGCACCGACGACGCCGAGGAGATTAAATGGGGGTATGCTGACGTGTCAAATATCTTTAGCCAGCTCAGCTCCAGCTGAGCCAAGCCGTTTTCCTCTCCATCGTTCTGCTTATCATCACAATATATAGCTTATACTTCCATGTCAATATTCACTTTATTCTATCCAAAATTTTATTTAAAAGATAAAAATTATCCTGAAGAGTAACTGCTAGCGCGAGTTTTGATTGCATACGAAATTTAGAAATGAAAGAAAGACTTTTGAAATTCATGATTTAAAATAAGTGATAAATATTTGTACGATTAAAAATTATCTCATCAAAAGTAAAATGAAAAGTTTAAAATCAAATTATTATTAAATATAGAAACGTGTCTTTTTTAACTGTCCAAAACAAAAAAAGAATGTAAACAAATCGGGAACGAAAGACTTTTCTTAACATAATTAGTGCATAAAACTTAAACTCAAAAAAATAACCTAATGTGTGTACTAACATAATAGTATATAACAACAATATATCCCGTGTGATTCTATAAGTAAGGTCTCAAAAGGATAAAGTATACGCAAATTGTACCCCTATATTGTGTGAGGTAGAGAAATTATTTCTGATAGTCTCGGCTAAATATAATTATAATTTTTTTATATATAGAAGCTAAATCCGAAAGAATATCCCCTATTACAGGAATAGCCAGTGGCCAGTAGAGCAAAAACCAATTTGCATTTAGATTGAATTTGGATTTCATTTCATTTGACCCCCCACCCCCCCAAAACCCACCCCCACCCTCACCAAAAAGAAAGTTTGCAAAGTGCACCTAACCCCAGTCAGATTTTAACCCTACATCTGACTCAACTTTGGTTTTATTTAAACTGAGAGAAAGTGTTAAGCAAAGGGCCAGCTGGTTTTTTCTCATCTCAATTTTTTTAACTCTCCCAAAATTCCTTCCTTCTTTCTCCTCCCCCCAAAAAAAAAATCCTTCAAAAAAAACTTTAATGGGGTGTTCCAAGATTTGATTGTTAAGTTAATGATGTAAATAGAAAGAGTGTAAAAACTTACCCTTTTTGTCATTTGCTTTCAATTTTTTCTTCCTTTTTTTAAGTTTCTTGATTTTCTTCTTCCCATTCTTGATGGGTTGTGAAGTTGAGGAAGTATATAAAAAGGAGAAAAATGAAGGTTTGGTCACTAGAGAAGAAAAGGGGTTACACAAAATCAATACTTTCACTCAAAACTTTGCCATTTTGGTTAGTTTTAGTAGTGAAAGAACCTGTTCCCTTGTCTTCTTCTTATAAGTGAAGGGGAAAAACTCTGTACAAAATTTACTCTCTTGCTCACTAAATAAGCTTTATAAGAAATCAAGAAGTGAACTTTGATCCCAAAAAAAAGGAAACAAAATATTGAACTTTGTTACACAGTTTGGATCATCAATCATGAAAAGACTTGGTAGTTCTGATTCTTTGGGTGCTTTGATGTCCATGTGTCCAAGTACTACAGGTATAAATTGTCTAAATGAACTATATATGATTAAAGTTTTGAACTTTTTTTTTCTCGTAGTTTCTTTCTTTCTCATAGATCCCATAAAGAAAAGAAAAATAAATAAATCCCCATTTCATGTTTTCTTGTCTTTTAACATTTTTCCATGCTCCAATCCCCAGTTTTAGCTATAAAGAAACTAAATGAGGGAATATTGAAAATTGAATTTTTTAATTGAATCAAGAACAGGGTGGTCTTTTTTCCTGTTTTAGTAAGTTTTTGTGCTTGACTCATTATACCATTTTTAGCTTTCTTCAAGGCAATTATGTTTTAGCTCTCTTTATTCCGCTCCCGTTTGACCATAGATTTTGAAGTTGAAACATAAAAATTTGAGCTTCTGAGTTGTGTTTGAACGTGCATTTTACTTGAAAAAACATATATTTGAAGATAAATTTTCATCGTGTCTTTTCTCATATTGTTGTTTGTATCTCTTTTAGATGACCAGAACCATGGGAATAGCCATGTGTACTCAACAAGGGACTTTCAGTCCATGTTAGAAGGTTTAGATGAAGAAGGATGTGTAGAAGAATCTGGTCATGTTTCTGAGAAGAAAAGGAGACTAAGTGTACAACAAGTGAAAGCCTTGGAGAAGAATTTTGAAGTTGAGAACAAACTTGAACCTGAGAGGAAAGTGAAATTGGCTCAAGAACTTGGATTGCAGCCTAGACAAGTAGCTGTTTGGTTTCAAAACAGACGTGCTCGTTGGAAAACAAAGCAACTTGAGAGAGATTACAATGTTCTTAAAGCCAATTATGATTCCCTCAAACACAACTTTGAATCTCTCAAACATGACAATGATGCTCTCATCAAAGAGGTACTAATACTTATAAAACAATTTAATGAAAGCTTGTTATTAGTTATAGTATAGAGTAAGTTTAAGTTATATGCATTTGAATTCGAGTCGTAAAAATATTTACACAATCAAGTGACCTATGGAGGGTCCAAAATTTAAGCTTTATGTGTCTAGTTAGAGATTCTACTATACAATCAAGTGACCTATGTTACTACTACAGGTTAAAGAAGGGTCCAAAATATAAACTTTATGTGCCTAGTTCGAGATTCTATCATAACTCATTTGATATACGCAATCTAGTGACCTATTATATGACTACAAAGGTCTAAAATTTGAATTTTATGGGTTCTAGTTCGAGAATCTGCTTACCCCTTACCTCATTTGATTTGCTGACTTCAAAATCAATTAGTACTTAGCTTAGTACATTTTGAGTCAAATTGATAGTTGACCCTCTACATCAACCCCTTGGTACAGATAAATCTGTGTTAAGCTGTAAACTAATCTATGATTAGTGTCAAGAATCTTTACACGTAGTATATGAACTTAAATCCATGGCATAAAAGTACTAGATATTTGTAATAACGTTTAAAGTTTGAATCTTTTCTATCGGAAATAATCTCTCTACCTCTCAAGGTAGGGTAACGTTTGCGTACACTTTGCCCTCTCCGGAGTTGTTTAAAGTTTGAATCTTTAAGGGTTCTGTGCTCTGATAATGTGTCTTTTTTTAGATTCGTGAGCTGAAATCAAAGGTGTATGGTGGTGAGAATGGAGAAAGCAGAGGAGCTGTTGTTGTTGCAGTGAAAGAGGAGGCTATGGAGTCTGAAGAAAGTGATGACAAAGCGATTGACGAACAAAACAAGCCAAACTATGACATCAACAACAATAACAATCTTCTTGAAGAAGAAGAAGATCAAGATGATGAGGAAGCAGAGATCAATGATGCCACTCATGTTGCATCCACCATTTTTGCTGATTTCAACAAAGATGGTTCTGGTTCCTCAGATAGTGACAACTCAAGTGCAATCTTGAATGAAGATAGCAGTCCAAATGCTGCAATTTCTTCATCTGGTGCTTTCTTGATTTCTAATGATGGTGGGGTTGGATGTTCATCTTCAACTTCATTGAATTTCTGCTTCCAATTCACAGAATCAAGTCCAAAATCAATTCTTGGAGATGCCCAGAAAGCTAATTGTTGTTATAATTACCAGCCACCACCACCAACACAGTATGTGAAGATGGAGGAGCACAATTTCTTCAATGGTGAAGAATCTTGCAGTACTCTTTTCTCAGATGAACAAGCTCCAACACTTCAATGGTACTGCCCTGAAGATTGGAACTTTAAAGACTCCTAATTAATCTTTCTTGATCAAGAAGAAGAAGAATAAAGGAACTTATCTGTTGGGGAAAACAAATCTTGTATAGTGGTTAAAAAAATGGCCTAATGGGGTAATGAATATCAGAGATGACAAGAGAAAAGCTGAAGTTTTTGGATTTTGCCCAAGTTGGGGGGGGGGGGGGTTCAAGGGGGGGGGTAGGGGGGAGAAAGAAAGAAACTTGTGAGTTTGGGGTAAAGGCTGTGGCTATTGCAGCAGGGGATTGATTAGGTAGTTGTTATTGAAGTCTCCACAAAGATCTGATCTTTTTTACTGTTAAGAAGGGAGGGGGGTTACTAAGTAAAAGAGGGAGGAGAAGGGTTCAAGAAAATCCATGATGATGGTAAGAAAAAGTTTCTCTGTAATGGCAAATAAAAGTGGCTAAAAGTACAAATAACCAATGCATTCTATATTTGAATGGTTTTAATTACATCTTTTTCCATGCATGAAGTGAAAAATAAGAAATGATTTAAGACACATATAATAACTTTCAATAAATTGAACCAAAACAAAATCTACACGCTACCTTACAAGATTAGGTGAGCATATTTAATTTCAATTATTTACATCATCAATGTAAGAAGGTTTGATATTTTTAGGTCCTTTTTATTTTTTGTAGCGGATAATTAGTCGTATTTTTAAGATTACAAATCTCACATTTAATAGAGGTTTCTTGAAAAAAGACGGATCAAATTACCTACTACAACAATCAAAGAAGATTTAAAAGTATAAAAGTTATTTACATTGCAGGTATATATAACTTAAACTCAAAAAAATAAAATTATTTAATTAGATTTTTTTAATCTTCTTATATTTGAAATTCACTAGCCTTGCTAATTTAAATTCAAAGAGTCTTGGACAAAAGGGAGGGGACGGAGACGGAGCTTCCCGAATGCAGCATACAACTACCCGTTAATCTCTCTCGTTACTCAGGATCTTTCTCAGTTGAGCCGATGCGTCATAGATAGAATGGAGTGGACTATACGCCGACTCACGTTAAAAGCTTTCTTCTCTTATGAAATTTCGATTGAATAGCAAACAATGATTATTTCAAACACCGTCTGGCTCTTCAATCGACGATCTACTGCTCCCTCTTAATAGCAGATGCCCATGCTTTAATTTGAAAGCCCTAGCCATCACCAGGTATTCAGTGTCTGGTTCGATAGGACCAAGAAGAGAGGACTCTTTTTTTTCCTCCTCCCTTCAGTCCAGTTTGAACTCGTCCCAACAACGAACACCTTCCTAAAGGTGAGGCTCTGCCCTTCCCCTAGAATCCAGTTGTACTACGCCCTCTAAGTGTGCTTGTTTCCCCCTTCTTCCTTACCCTGACTAACATGTCAACTATTTAACAACTTATTAGAAATACAAGACAACCAATCAGAAAAATCACGAAATCCCCCGCTCTTTCTGTCCCAATTCAACATATTCCTTTTCTTACTCCTTCTTGGTAGCAGACTTGTGTGCGAGCTTTGTTCTGAAAGTACGAATCGCGGTTATCTCATATAGCTGTCAGTGATGAATCAAATCATTCTAAAAAAATAATATGTTTAACACAAGCTTTTCTTTTTGCCTGGTTCCTCCTGCGATTCTCTTTTTGGTCTGATAGTCTTGTACTACTGCTATACTTTTTTTTTTATTTCCAAATTTCAAATCTAAAATCTTTGATTTAAGAATAAAAAGATCTCATCCATCCCGCTACATTCTTGACGTTTTATTAAATATTAATATAGTAGCAATGTATTTGTTTGGCCAAATAAAACCTGCCTAGATGAAAGCTTCTTTTTTTTCCCCAGATCTGGCCTGCCACTATGCTTGTGTGTGAACATTTATATAACCTTCTGTTTTGTGTCTTTCATTGAAAATGACAATTTTTTTAATGTTTTCTTTTTTGGTTTAGGTGTACTTCTTTAATATATCCACATTTGATAAATCTTGAAAAGAATAATATATTGGAATAATAATATAGTAGTATGTACGACTAAATTGATAAGTTGTTAAAATTAAATAACGCAATGTAAAAATTTACTTATATGACTTGAATTCTGAAAAAAAAAAAGTGAGGTTTAAAAATTATGAATTTAAATCAGTTGTTGATTATTATTTTAATAAATTTTATATATAAATTTATGTTTCATATTAAAAATACAAATAAACTCGATACGATAATAATACATTGCCTCTTCTCTATGAGCCGATCATGAAAAGATAGTATAAAAGTTTCATAAATAATATTTAATTTTTAAATCTTCAATTAATTTTCTATATTTTAATTTACTTGCAAATGTTATATTTATTGTAAAGAATATTTTTAATTTTAAATTTTTGAGAAAAGTATTAAGTTTTTATCCCCCTTATCTTATGCTTGTTTTTTTTTCCAAATACTATTGCTAAACACTTCTCTTTCTCCAAGAATTTATTATGCAAAAGTTGCCCAAAGATTTTTAATTTTTTTTTTAACCAAAACTTCTCTCCAAGACTTCTTAATTTATTTTTTATTTTCCAAAAAGAAGAACAAAAGGAAAAGACGAGCATTTATAAAAAGAACAATATGGAAAGAAGTGCCACATGATTGGGATTTATAAATATGCGTCCCTTTTTTGACAGCCGTAGCTTTTTGCACATCATTTCATTGGTAACTTTTACGTGTTTAATTAAAGTTAGCATTTTTTTCAAGTCCTCTCGGTACGCATTTTAGGGCTCGATTAATTTAAATCCACGCTAAAAAATCTCATTTTGAAAATAAAGTATTTTATATTAAAGACATTTTTTTATTTAAAATTTAAACTTGAAATGTTTAATTAAAGATGGGGAAATACTTGGCATTTCATGCTTTTGCATTTGTTCCCCTGTAATTTATATAGTTATTGTCAATCCACCTCTCCATTTGTATTATTATTTTGGTTTCTCATCTAGTGTTTTGGTATTTATATTGGAGTTTGACTAATTTGAATTTGCGTTATGTAGGGCCCATTCGGAGAAAGCGCTCCTTACTAAGGATTTCTTCATACCCATGGCTCGAACCCGAGACCTCTGATTAAGAGAGAAACAACTCCATCTACTGCACCACATTAATTTAACTAAGCATATTTATGAATCGGGATACTTCCAACCTCTCCCACCTCAATCGGTTTGCGACCGGAGGTACTCCCCCCCTCCCCCCATGGGGTCCACATCTGATGAGTTTGGCTATGATACCATTTCAAATTAGGGGTCTAATTCACACATTAAAAGTTAACTCAAAAAAGAGGAGAATTGTCCAAACCTTATAAGGAGTTCATGCATGAATCTCAACCCTCGCCGATGTGGTACATTTCTCTTTAACACAATTTCATTACACTAATCAAATTCGTTCGATTTTATATCAAATATCTAGAATATTTTCCTCACCATTTTCAAACCTACTTCAAATTAGTAAGGACTCCAATACAAATATGAAAGGTGAACCCAAAGGAAAAAGACTTTGCTTGTATTTGTGTGTTGGACATAGTCCAAAATGTACTACACCATAAAAGCAAATAGTCTTTTTCTTCACCCTTTTTCTGTTTCCTCTTCTCACATTTTTTTCTGCAGAAAAGCACATGCCCATCAACTGTGAACACCTGCACTATACACACTTGTGACTTTGTGTGTCTGTGTGTGTAAGCATCTCATGACTTTTTTCTGATAAACAATGTGCCTAGGAGTTAGGTAAAAACCAAATCTATAGCCTTGTGACTTTTTGCTGAGACACTGAAATTAACAAGCTAGGGTAATAATAATATATATGTATGTAACTAGCTTTGCTATACCTATGTATATTCCTTGTTTGTGATCAATTGGATAAGAACATTTTTCTTGGAAATTGTTCTCTTCTGAATGATTGAAATACTTTATAGTTCATTCTTTCTTCAATGCTACTAAAAATAAAGATTTTTTATTTTTCATCGTGAATCAGTGATAAAATTATGTTGTAGAACATAATTTTTTCACTTATTTCTAATCAAATCAGCTTACTAAGAAAATGTACGGTACATAGAAAACAGATTCTCACTGAAATAATGAAAAACTTTCTAATTTTTTCATATGAAAATAGTATTATTTTTTCTTTTTCCACTAATTTAATCAAAATATGCGTGAAAATAGCACCGAACATTTTTCAGTGAAAAAATTTTCAAAAGAAAAAGTAGTGACTTTTTATTAGTGAAATTATCTATCATAATTCTTTTTTATACGCTCTTTAAGAAACATAAATAATATGAGATGGAGGGAGTATATACTCCGTTCGTCATTGTTCCCTCTCATGCGTCCATAGAGGGGTTAATCAGTGGAGAAGACATGATTTTCACTAAGCAAAACATATAATGTGATTTTTTGATGAATAATATTCGAATGACCCTCTTTCACCTTTCTAGCTCCGACGTTGAATGCAATATTGATCACTTTTTAGGGAGAGATTGCAAGTATATATAGGCAAGAAAAAAAAAGAAAGAAGAGAAAACACCACCTTCTTAACTACATAAAACAACAAATTAGAACCCCTAAATAACACCTACATATATGATTCTTATATTATATCGAACTATATATGATGAGAATATTAGTAGTTGTTGTACTTTTTGAAAACTTAGTATATAAGGTGTTTGGTGGAAGACAATATATTGTAACAAAATTAAATTAAAGTAGATTCCTCCATTTGCTTTTCTTCCCCTATACCAAGGGCATATAGTTGTTAACGTTATAGAGATGGTCCCCTCCATCTAAAGGGACCCAATTTCTAAACTATATCAACAACAATAATAATAACAATAACAATATACTCAGTAATCTCACACAACCGATCTAAAAAGATGGTGTGTATGCAAATTCTTTCCCTATTTTTGTGAGGTAAAGATGTTACTTCGAAAAACTTTAGAGAGTATGGATGGAAAAGAAGTTCTTTTTGAACAATATAGTATCCAAAATTTACTGGTCTGATTAGTTCAGATTTATGTCATGTAAAGCTTATTTAAGGGAAAAAAAAGACTTCGTACGATAGATTTATCCATGTTCCTCAGAGTTCAAATAAAAAATCTCTTATTAAAGACAAAGGTATCTCATTTATCCCATAAAATTCCTTGTTGGTGATAGAGGGAAATAAACTCATCACTCAGTATTGCAATGGGATGTGTAGGCTTTAAGATATGAATTTGGTAGGACCTAGTAATTTTGGCCTGAACGTTATATATGTGTCAGAACCTAATTATTTACGATTAAAATCACAAAATTAGAATTCCAAACCAATAAAATTCAAATATTGAATTCGCTACTGCCTATATATTGCTCCATCCTACATCTTAATTAGCTTAGGTGCTTCTCATAAGCCTATTTTAATCAATGGTGGTCTCTACCTCCACTTAATTAAAAGGAGAGATAATGATCAATTAATTAATAAATCACCTACTTTAATTATTAATCACTTTTTAGTATGAATATCTTGAATTATTTAAGTTCATATATATATATATACTGCTCATTTTTTCACAGTTTATTGGATAGTTCAAGGCAGATACATATATAACACCTAAGGTGGCATGCTCCACTTTCTTCACTCAATTGCTTATACTATGTTTTTTTTTAAATCATTATTATATATAGGAAAATTGAAAGTTATAGTCCTTTAATTTGCTTTTGGTTTCACATTTTTACTTTATGTCTTTTCAAATTCATGTAAGAAAATTATTTTATGTTATTATTGCATGTACTCTTTTTAATCTGTACGATGATAGTGCATGTCGGCAATACCTAGATTTTTAGTTGTACATAGCGCTCGAGTCAATTTGTGTGATACTGTTTGATTAGATATAAAATTTTAAAATAAGAAGAATTTTTTTTATTTAAAATTTGTGATTTAATAAAATAAATCTTAAATATTTATGTGATTATAAATAATTTATTAAGGTGTAAAAAAAAATTAAAATTAAATTATTTTTAATTATAAAAGATTGATAGTTTTTTAAACAGCCAAAAAAAAGTGTGTCACACCAATTAAAACGAAAGAAAGTACTAAAGAGTTTTCAATCAACAATGATAATTTGTGAAATTTGAATATGACAATTACTCAAGTTAGTCTTTATAAATATGCCCACCTGTGAAGTTATATGACATATTTTATATCATAAGATTTAAAAATTTATTTTTTATTTTTAAACTTCGTGTTTAATCAATCAATATTTTCACATGAATTGAAACATAAAAAATAACATATAATGAGTGAGGTTTGCTCTAATGACAAAGTATCTCTACCACCTATTAATAAGTTGAAAGTTCGAGTCACATAAAAAATTAGTGAGAATTCTATATATTGGTCCTAAGTCACATAAAATAATACGAGTGAGGTTTGCTCTAATGACAGATCACCTTACAACTTTCTAATAAGTTGGAGGTTCAAGTCAAGTTAAAAGAATTAACATAAGTGATGGGAGCGAGTCAGCATATTAATTACGAATTCGAACAAACTCAATAATTTTAATTTCATATTTTATATATATATTTAAGAATTTATTATTAATAACCTAAAAAATTTGAAATTTTAAATTCCAGCTCAAGACTCTAGCAAGTGAGAACTCTTGGTTTGCTCTAATGAAAGAGCACCTCTACCACCTACAATCAAGCACTAATAAGAGAGGAAGTTAAAAAAAATATAGGTCGAATTATTGCGCAGAAGCTCTAGTGTGGGACAATCTACTTTGACTCGTTTTTATAGTTTACACACTTTTGTATTGCCGCTTTTTACTGCCGTATTTATGTTAATGCACTTTCCAATGATACGTAAACAAGGTATTTCTGGGCCTTTATAGATAGATAAAATAAAAATATATCTTAAATATTTGTAATCAATCATTTATCACTTGGTGGAGGAATATATAGGATTTCATTGCTACAAGTATGGATTATTGAAAATAATAAGATATGGATTTGGATATTTCCCTTTAACTATTCATGTCAACTAAACGGGGGGATTGAAGAGAATTTTGTGAAGAGAAAATGGATTATGGGAGTGTGTGACTTGACTATTGATTGGTCTGTCTTAAAATAATCAATGTAAAAATCCTAATTAGTTATTAATTAGTTCCAAATTTTTAAGATTTCTTTTTATGACTAATGTCAACTAATAAAAACAGAAACTAAAAACATTGAAATCCTAAGACGGCAATTTTTTCTTCCTATTTATAAAAAAAAAAAATGTTAGGTTTTGCGCCTGATTTTTTTATCATCTTTGAATTATACATTTTCTTGAAGGAAGTGCAAAGTGTTTACCATATAATTGACGTTTACTTTTCGTAAAAAAAAAAGAAAATAAATTTTTCATATTTGACTAACCTTTTACATGGAGGAAAAATTTTGGACTTTTATAACTTGAACATCCTTTCCGTCTGAGTCTGATATAGAGGGAGATTATTCTCTCAATAATCTTATAATTTCTTTTTTAGTTTTCTCATATCTAGGTCAATTGACCAAATTGTATATATTAAATTATTATATTATGTTTCTTCTAGTATAGTTGTTTTGTTATCTAATTTATCATCGTTCAAGGTTTGCAATTGTTAGTTTTTCCATGACGCCTTGTTATTTTGATCTCAACAAGTGAGAAAACTAATATCACTTATTGAGATCGAAATAACAAGACATCATGTGAAAACTAACAATCACAAATCTTGAATGATGAAAATCAGAAACAAAAGAGAAATATACTTTAAAGAGCATAATATTTGATATGATTTAGTCAATGGACCTACATATGAGAAAACTAATTATATAAAAAGAAATATAAAATATGGAGAGAATAATCTCCCCGTAAAAAAGACTCAATAACTCTAAACAACTACACTTGGAAGCTATTGTATTTTTGTGAGAAGAAAGAATCATCAATTTATAGAAGTTCAAAGCCTTTTGCTCCAAGAAAAGGTTACACAAATACGAAAGATTTTTTTTTAATATGAAAAATTTGTATTTTTCTTTTGAAATAAATAAATAAATTATGACATAATTCAAATTAGATAAAATAAAAATAAAAATAGGCAAACCCTAAAAAAAAATTGTCCACACGCCATATTCAAAGTCAACTCTTGAGATCCCAAATATTTGGAAGTATTTTATTCTCCTTAACATAGTGCAACTTAATGTGGTAGTTTGTTATTCTTTTATTTAAGGAAAAATAATTATTTTTGTCTTTGTGTTAGTGTTTTATTATAATTTTAATTCTTGTGGTATTTGATCCTTCATATTTAATTTTTAAATAATTTAGTGTACGTGCGTTGTACGTATGCATCACGTCAATAAATATAAAATGTAAAAAATATATATATTGAAAAATAGCAATTCACGTTAATCAAAATACAAATTCTTTTATATTCTTGGTTACTAAGTAATATTACAATGAACTTTAAAATATTGGCACTAATAATAATAATATTTAAAAATAAAATAAAATAACGTATATATTTTATGCATTACGTTATATAGGAAATTTCAATAGTTTGGACCTAAAACTAAATCTAATCTTTTATTAGTAAATTTCAAATGTACGTATACACTTTATTTACGTTGAAACTTTTTTAAAGTTATTTATTATAAAGTAGATAATGAATATCCTTTAAAATATTCACACCAAAAAATACTAATTTATAAAACAAATCAAACCATAAGAAGTTCTAACTGCACAAGACTTTATTTTCTCCTTTCTATTCATTCAATTAATTTTAAATTAATCGACTATAATTCTACAACAAAAATAGAGACTTCTAAACCTAAAAGAGTGTGCACGTTCCTACTTTGATTGTGCTGCTGCTACTTCTTTTATAAATATGTTGTAGATTACATACTTCAAATAAGAATAAATTTAATTAATATTAAAGTCCTGAGTTATATTATTCGTCATATAAAAGAATTGGCACATGAATATTATCCAGATTTTTTTTTACATAATACTGAAATAATACAAAACTATTATAATTTGGTGATGCCTACTTCTTTTTTGTGTGTGTCAGCACTCATCGAAGTATCTTGAAACAATACAAAACTATAGCTTGCCCGAGATAAAATTATAATTTTACAAAAGCACCAATCTAATTGGCTTAATTTCCTTGGAGTCAATATTATTTGTCTACGATATTATTTTCAATGTTATTTAAAAAAGAAGAAGAAATAAACCTTTGATTTTTTTCGGCTATTTCATTCAGCGGCTTGCTTCGTCCAATTTTTCAATCTGAAATTTTCACCTGAAAGAGAAACACGAGAAATTATTAAAGGGGAGAATCCATAATCAATTATTGATTATGTATAATTTTTATATAATCTTTAAATTTATTAACTAACAGAAATAAAGAAAGACAGAAAAGATGATGATAATGAATACAAAAAGACGACTTAAATCAAATCAAAATAAGAAGAAAAGTAAAAATAGAAGAAGCTTAATGTAGAAAAAGATATGTTTCTTGTAGAGGAATTGTAGATTTATATATATATATATATATAAGGTATTTTAAACCTAAAAATTAAATCTTAAACCTAAATATGACCAATATATACGACAGTGTCTTGCCGTGGAATACCCTAAACCTAGTCATAATTAAATATTTATTTTTTAATGCTAGAATAATAGTAAAAGATAATTTTATATTAATTGCGGAGTCTTTGCACGTGTGTATTGCGTTACAGAACAGAAGCTACAATAAAATAATGCGATAATTGAGATATAATTAAACCTCCGCAAAGCTCGATCGAACATTCATCCACCACATGTATTAAGCAGAAAAAAAGTAGATAGTAACAGAACAAAAACTACAATATATCAGAACAATACAGTGAAACCTAACCTTTACAACAAAATTCCTCAAAATTCGATCGAATATTCATCTACCACCTGTATTAAACAGAAAAAATAGCAGATAATAACAGAATTAAAAGTACAACAAAATAATGTGATAGTCGAGATATCAAAACAATACGATTAAACCTAATCTTTACACAAAAATTCCTCAAAATCTGATCGAATATTCATCTATAATCTGCATTAAACAGAACAAAACATTAGACATAAATCAAACCCTAATACGAACCAACACAAAGATTAGCACTAAGCATGTGATAAATTGAATAGCAAAACAACTATACAAAAAAGCAAAAAAAGACAAAACAAAAAGTAAATGATAAATAGAAAGAAAAAAAAAGACGACAATTTTGTTTATTAGACCTAATTTTGTATGGACACATATATTAATAATAAATGTGTACGGTGAATTGAACAAATAAACCTAGATAAATTACAAAATAAAAGTTAGCTCTTACCATATATTTGAGGACTCCTAATCTATGGAAAATAATAAATAAGAGTTCTTGTCTATTATAAATAAATAAAATATTAATAATTATAATTATAATTAATTTTAAAGTCCTCAATATTAACATAATAATTAAATCACATTAATTGGAGAAAAATAGTAAAAAGATGTTTTTGTCTAAAGCAGAGTCTTTTAATGAAGGACAAAAAGTTCAAATCACATTATAAGGTCCTTCACATTTTTAATATAATATAGATATAGATTAATAAAAAATGAGTGATTTTAATCCTCTTACTAATGGTGATTACCAATATAAACATGTCAGTCACTGCTGTCAGAAGCAATTACGATATTATAACAAGAAGCACTTTTGTACGAACATAAAAAGATCTAAACATACGTACATATTTAATTATATGATGAATTCTCTTGAAAAATATTGGGCACAATGAAATTTCAAATCGTGAAAATGTACATTCATAAAGTTTTTACCAGGTAAATAACAACAATAATATCATTAATAGTGAGAAACTAGCTCAATTTAGATAAAAGTATACAATTTTTTTTTAAAAAAAAATAGTCAACTTGTATTTAAGTAATTAATTATGTAATAAACAAACTATATGGCATATGTAAGAGAACAAAGACTAGTAACCAAATTTGGGATTAAGCAGGTGATAGAAAATTTTCCCAAATAGGGGGGAAATGATTATCCAAATTAATTAAAATGATAAGTCATACTTTTTGATTTGATTTGATTTTTTTGGAAAAGAAATTAAGGCTTTCACTTTCAACTTTATGGAAAGTTTAATTTGTTACTTGTTTTTATATGTAAGATGGGGACATAACCATCCACATAAGAAAAATTTGCCAATAGAAAATAGCATGTTACCAATTATTCAATATTTTTATTAAAGAATAATAGGTGGATTCTTTTAGCCTATGGACTAATCACAATTTTCTATGCCACTTATAATTGGATAATAAGTACAAATGATAATATATTCACGATAATTTCACAAGTGGAATCTAAGAAAGGCAAGATGTACATAGATTTTGATTCACAATTTATAGAATTTTTTGTCGATTATTTCTTTTTGAGATAATTGCCTAACAATTATTTTTATTTATTTCTTTGTAATTTATAAATCTTTTAAACTATCGTTTAAATACTTTTTTGAATAAACTGAAAATTTTATAAGAAAATATTAAATTATAATTTATATAAAATTTTATAAACGTCAGACCATCGTCTAATGTTTTGTTTTCTCAATGGCTATGCTCTCACAACTTCTAAAAAAAAAGACAAATTTTAAACTGTAACCTAAAAAAAATATTTTCCTAAATCAACCAACTTCACATATTCCCTCCTTTTTAATTTATTTAGCCTATTTTGACTTGATATGGAGTTTGAGAAAATAAAAAAAACTTTTAAATTTTGTGGTCTTAAATTAAAAATATGTTAAATGTACCAAAATGTATTTTAATCTTGTAGTCTTAGACATGCTATATGAAAAGTTGAAATTAAAGAATTGATAAAAAGGAAAAAATCATTTTTTTAAAACATATTAAAAAGGAAAGTAAATCAAACAAATTGAAACGAGGGATTATATTATTTGGAATATTTGCATTAATGATAGGCCTAAAAATTATGCAACCACAATTTTGAAGGACCATACCACTAGTTTTCCCAAAATGTTCACAATATTCTTGGTGTTATTAAGCTATCATTTTTGCTGTTGATTTGATACTAAAGTAGAATATTTATGTCCCAAAGACTTGGTACACTATGAGTTGGCAAAAGTTTATTGGAAACTTTATAATAAATTTAAATGGTTAATTTTGACAATTATGCCAAGTATATTATATATATCTATATTGGCTAAAATGTGGCTAGTTATATTCTTTTTGAAATATTGTAAAAATCCCACATGCATTGATAGGCTATTATGTTTACACACTATAGCAATATGTGCATTATTTGAGAATATGGTGCCGCAAGATAGGAGACAATTTCGATTCTTCTCTCGGTATCAATATTTCGGCTACTCAAACTGGTACAGATACAACACATTAACTTATCGATTTTTTAATGATCATTCATTTTTTAACTTTATAATTAGTAACAAGTTGACCATATGGAGCCCGCCCAAAGGAGAAATCCGTTCTTCATTTAAAAATCTTTTGATTCATTTCTAACTAATCAAATTCTCAATCGAAGATTTTATGGGCGTAGTGTGATGGATGAGATCCCTCTATCTTTAATTAAAGGTCCCAAATTAAAGCTATGGGAATGAAAAAGATTTCTAGTAGGGAGCGATTCCCTTATAATGATTCCTATGTGACGCTAATTAATCTGAATAAATTGGACAAATTGGTACCTCTAGCTCTCCACTAGGGACTTCTTCATTCACCAAATTCCAACACAAAATTTTTGATTAAGGACGTAAGATCTCATCCATTCCATTTCACCCTACTAGCTTGACTAATCTGAATCTGCATCGCATAAGGTTATTAAACAACAAATAAGTCATGTAACATTAGAGAAACTTCCATAACTAATGTTTCGATTTTTTATAATCACAATTTTGTTCAAGAGAAACATCCTCCTATTCAAAGGCGAATTCCGATTTAAAGTTCTATGTATTCAATATTTAAGATTTTAATATTAAATTTATTATATATTTTAAATTAAAGATTCAGATATATTATATGTTATAAATTTAAAAAATTTACACTTTACATGAATACGGAATTCAGATGAATTTGATGCTTCAATATTACATTCGCCTCTGCTAGAATTAGTGTATATGTTTTTTTTATGTTGAGGAAA
This sequence comes from Jaltomata sinuosa, assembly GCA_003996215.1. NCBI lineage: Eukaryota > Viridiplantae > Streptophyta > Magnoliopsida > Solanales > Solanaceae > Jaltomata > Jaltomata sinuosa. The sequence continues at coordinate 1,837,326 of QJPP01007213.1, read as the reverse complement.
AGTTGTGATGATTAAAAAAGAAAAGTAATATAATTTGATAATGGTGTCCTATATTTGCATTAATATTTCAAGCACATATTTTTATTTCATATTATCTGACAATACAGATCCTAGTGTCTGATAATTAGCAGCTGATCCTAGGTTTATTCCTTTGAATTTAATAAACACAACCCCATGTGAAATCCAAAACATGAAAACATAAGCTAGTACAATTTGTAATTGTTTAAAGTTTTGTTTATGATGAAGAAAAATAAGTATAATTTTTTTTTTGGATTCCTTGCTTGGTCTTCCTATTTCATATTTGTTAATTGTACCATGTTGAGAAGATGAGACAATTAAGTTATATCACCACCATTTGAATTTTGTAAGACACTCACCCCCAACCCCTCTTAATTTAGTCAATCCATGTAATAACTTTCTTGAAAAAAAAATATTTCATCACTAAAGATTACGGTGGAGCTATAAGTACTTTTTCATCTTTAATTAAAGATCACATATTTAAGTCCCGACCCTTGGATATGAAGTTATTTTTGACAAAGAGAGCTTTTTACTTCCTCCTCAGAAAGTGAGACTTTCGAGACGAATTTGAATTTGTCCTATCCAAAAGGCAAACACCGAACATTGGATGAGAAGCTAATAAAAAACAAAATCAAAAAGTACTTTTTTGTGGAGGGTGGGGGAGGGGGGGAGGGTTTTTTGTTTTTGAAGGTAAGCCTTGAAGAAACGGTAAAATTGTCTCAGTGTGTCCTACAGATAACGGGTTCGAGCCGTAAAAATAACCACTGATGATTTGTAGCCAAGGAAAAGTTGTACTCGCCTGCCTCCTCTACAAGTGTACTCCACCTTCCTATTAGAAGTTCAAATTTGATACTTCTTCCGTCTTAATTTACGTGACACAGTTTAAATTTCGAGAGTAAAATAGTTTAATTTTAACCATAAATTTAGAAACTATGTAAAAAAAATAAGTCACAATAATTGACAATTCAAAATATATATTAAAAATTACCGTAAAAAAAGGACTTGTTTGAATTTTGAAACTTGAAAGGTGTCACATCAATTAAGACGATAGAGCATTATTCTTTTGCGGAAAATATCGACAACCCTTAAACCTTACCAGTAAAATTCATATAAGATACTCAAATGGTGATATGTTCTAATTATAAGCACCCGAACACATGATAAAGTGTCCAGATGTCTATTACGTAGATAAGCTAACCACTTCATTAAAATATATCATCTTCTTTAATTATACGCATCTGCCTAAATAAGTGATAAAACCCCAAGCTTATTCCAATTGAGGCTGGTGTATATAATTAAAGGAAGTGAAATATTTTATGCAGTTAACTTATATGTAATAGACATTTGATAACATGTGTGAAATCTTTATTCAAAATTTGAACTGAAAGGTTTTAATACGAATAGTTTATCATGTGTTTAGACGCTCAATTAAAATAAATTGTTGGTAAAATCTAAACAAAATTTATTAGCAAATTAAAGTGACACTATTGGTTGGAAAGTGGTGAGTCACATGGTTGGTGGGAAATAGAGCACACAAGCACCAATATATGTCATGTCTTAAATTCCACATCTTCTAAAGACACAAAGGATCACACATACGTTAAACAAACAGCAACACTATGGCTTTTTAAATCCTTTTTTGCAGATGAACTTAATGAATTTTGATTCACAATTCTTTCATATCTTATTTATTAATTTACTGGACTCAAAATTTACTATTTATATACTTTTAGTGAAGTTTATAAAAACACATTGTATAACTACAATAACAATAATAACATAATTAATATAATAAATTATTATGAGGACAAGAAAAGAGACTTACATATGGTATTGATTAATCTAGAAAATACATATGCTAAAGTTCTCAGGGAGGTTCTTTGGAAATATTTGAAGTCTAGAGGTTCACCTGTTGTGTATATTAGGGAAATTCAGACATATACGATGAAGTCAAGACTTGATTAGAACAGTGAGAAGTGTATGTACAAGTAAAATTTGAAAAGGATCGAATGCATACAAATCTTATATCTACCAGCTTTATGTGATAGAGAGATTGTTTTCGATAGAGGCTTGACTCAAATTTTAGATCAATCTGTAACTTATTTGCTAAATTCACACCCTACCGATATTTGTAAAGATAATTTTTACAGTTTGAACCCATATAACCTTTTGATGATATAATAATAACTTTATCAGTTACGTCAAAATATTCTTTCGAAAAAATTTCAGATATGATGAAAAAGAAAAAGAAAAGAAAAGAAAAGAGAGGGATAAAGTTAGGGGTGTCAATGGTACGATTCGGGCGGTTATTTTATAAAATTTATATCATACTAATTTTTCAATTATTTTATTTTATATAACCAAAATTAAACTTTTCAAAACTATTTCATCACCTCGGTTTTTCTTCGATATCGATACGATTCGGTTAATTTTCGATATTTTTTTCTTAAAAAAATATAATAGTTAAAACATTTTATCATGTATACTTGTGTATGACTTTGAAAAATACTCTTTAGGCATTTTTATTGTTTAAAAGGTGATTAGAAAATAAGAATAAAAATTCATCCCATTATTTTATGATAGTGTAAAATAATAGTATTAAGTATAGATAAAAAATATATAATGTAGATTACACGAGCGGGGAGAAATGAATGAAGATGAAACTCAAGAATTGAATCGTACCTAAATTAATTATCGAATAAGAGAAATTTAAATCATAAGAGAAAAAATATATTTAATAACATGTAGTTTGTTATCCAAGATCATTAGAATACCTTGTAGCTTACTAGTTACTACTCGAAAGTCAAAATCTTAGAATAAATTTAGTTTTGATCGGAGTAGTATAGTAAGTTTTAATATTAGGACTTTGAGTATTAATTATGTTGCCGCTTTCCATCACCCCGAATTCTAAGTAAAAAATTTGATATTTTATTAAAATTTCATATATAACAAATATATATACACATATATTATTCGGTATAGCTCGATATTTTTTTGATTAATTTTTATAATAAAAAAATCTATTCAATTATTTGATATGATTATAAACTTATATAAAAATTATCAATTTTATTAAAAATAACCTAAATATTAATTCGATACGATTTAGTTTGATTGGTTACATCAATTTTTTAAAAATCATTGACACCCTAGATAAAGTGTTTGAGGTCACTAGGTAAGGAAATATGGGTCCTAGTTCTGTAAAGTTGTCAGCCATATTTGACTCTTTTGGCCTCAGAATCTTACTCTACAAAATGCTCAAATCCCTATATTTTCATCTTTGGGAACCCCTTTCCTTATTTAGCCTAGTATTTGATCATATGGCAATAAATTTTGAAAATTTATCTTTTATTTATTTATTTTTATTTATTTATTATTTTAAAAATAATTTTTAACTTTCATTTATTATTTTTAATATATTAAGAAAAAAAAATTACTCTTATTATTTTTTATGTTTTTTTTCTCTAAGTTATTTTTTTAAGACTTAATATTAAATATCAATTAATATGAGTATTATAATAAAATATTCATATCAATCATTATCTTTTAAGGGGCGCGTAAAATTTAAAATGGACAAGTAAAAGTGAACGACGGAAGTATTTATTTTAAATATTTTCAAGAGTTCTCGAAAATTAACGCAGATTAATTCTGAAATTTCAGAACTTTCATTCACAAAACTTCAAAAAAAAATTAAATAGAATATGTATCCAAAACTTTAAAAATTCAAATTTTTAAGTTTCAACTTCATAATCTATAATAAAACAGGAGTTTATTTTCTTTTGTGGTTGAAAATAGAAATATATTGAAATTGAGGTACTCATTTTTAAAACTACGAAATACGTACAATTTTATTTTTTGGAGCCTATTAGCCATGCAGACACATAATACGATATTTGACTAGTCTTGGTCGCATTTATTTTTGAAAAAGTACGTAGTGACCAAGTCAACTTTGGCATGACTAGCTATACCATAAATCTTGAAACTTTTAAAAAGAATGAATGAAATTTACAAAACATATATAGAGAGAGAGTTAATTTTAGGTGTTGTGTAGTTTCTACAGATGAAAATCCTGGATAAGAAGGTGTAGGGGTGGATCTAGCGTGTCGCAGGTATGGGTTCACGAAAATCTAGTAATTTTGTTCAAATTTATATATGCATTAAAATATTTATATGTGAATCAAGTTATTATCGCATATTCACTTAAAATAGTCAAAATAATATGTAAGCTTTGAATTCTGAATGTGCCTCTGTTTATGGGTTATAACTTGGATTAAATACACAAAACAAGTCAATTTTTTCGTTCATATTCATCATTTTGAGACGTCCTAATCTACTTCATGTTTGACCGAGCTTTCAGAATTTATTTTAAAAACTACTTTTATCAATGGACTTGGTCAAAATTCAAAAAGTGCTTATAGAGAAAAGCTATTTTCAGCTTTTAATTAAAAAAAAACTAACCTCATCCTTAGATATTTTCAGATAAACAGTAGTAAGACAAGAGAAAGAATTCAAAAAAGTCACAAAATCGTTATAACCCGATAAAGAAAGAGTAGGAACAGCCCCCGTACATCAGAGTGAACTAACTCAAATAGTACACTACAATGACTCTCACTATAGGAATATTACTTTAGAATATGCTTACTTCTATTAATATTCAAAAATATTATTTATTTTTTAAAAAAAGTTTCGCCAAATACCTCGTCTCCCTAAAATAAGCTATAAGAACAAGTACCCAAAAACACTTATATGATTTTAACAATCCTACAAGAACCAAATCCCTAAATTTTGTGTAATAATTAAAAACTAGAAACCTAGGTTGAGAAAAAGAGTAAAAGACAATGAACACGAGTTATATTTTTCTTATCTATTTGATCACCATGCATGTACATGTCCTATAATATCTATATGTTTGTTTGTTATATTTCGTTTTCATAATCTAGGGGAGTACCATTGATCAAGAAATGAGAATTGGGCATTGGAGTTTTTATGAGCAAATTGACAAAATATATATATATATATGTATATATATATATATATAGGTTCAATAGCTATACACCAGCATTTGACAACATTTATGGCTAAAAGTTTAAACACCCTTCCTATATGCCCACATGCACTTAGTTCATCCATCTAACTTGGACCATTATTGAACTAGTTGACTCTTTTGAGTCGAATTCATCTGAACTCATTATTTCGATGCAACATGTAACTTTTATGTGAAAATCCAGTAAAATCTCAATAAGTATCAAATGTGAGCCAATAATTTTATAAATAAGCAAATTGACTGACTTATTTGGACCTAATCAAACATTGAACAAGTATTTATGATCCAATCTATTTAGTAATTAGATTATGGGTGATAAAATTAGCTTATGAGATTATGACTTGCGCCCAAATAATTATTAACTCAACTCATTTTGACTCGTTCAATTCAACCCATCTAAAAACTGAACTGATATGTAGTCCAAATTGACCCATGAAAAATCTTGTCAAAATATTTTTAAAAAGACATCTTTTGGTTTGATATGAAAATATCCCATAAATATTTACATGTGATTTAGCAAAATATTATGGACTGTCAGGGTGGGATGGGTGTTCGGGGTTGGCAAAGGTGGGATGATCAAGGAGTGGGGTTGGGGGTATGGACAGAGATAATAAACTTTGAATGTCACTTATAAAACTTTTTAAGTTTCTCTAATTCCACCGTGGAAATTATTTTCCTCATTTTTAAGGAAATTAAAAAATGTTTTGGAAAACATTTTGTCTAACAAAATATGATAAAATTGAAAAACTTTTTGCAAAAAAATATTTTTCGTCCTACCCAAATCATACACTTAATTGTATCAATCCAACTATTAGACATGCCCTTAATAGAATTCATTATGATTTTCAAGAGTTTTGATGGGAAAAAAGATGCTAGTCATAACCCATGCAAATAGGCGAAAAGTTAGGCAATTAAGCAAAACGAATGATTAAATTGGCAACTTTGATTGAATGGATTAGTACTCTTAATAAAACTTTACTCTAAAAGGGACTCTAAAAAAAGACTTTTGCTTACTCTTACAATCACATCGACATATACAAAACAATGAAAAGCCAATTCCAATATCCTTAAAATTACGAGACAAATTGCAAATCTTTCAGTGTGATTATTGATTAATCTTGTCTCCTAATCAAGCATAAAGGGCTATTGTATGGTCCTACCAAAGAATAGATGGGAGCTACTAAAGATACTGTTTACTTCTTGGCTTTGTTTTATATGAGGTTAAATATGAGAAAATGATAAAAATAGTTCTTTGTGTTAATTTGGAGTAGGCCCTAGTTAAATATACTCTTTGCAGTTTTGGTTCTTTAAGTTTGTTAAAAGTGAGTGATTCAGACCTAAAAGACAAGTTGCAAAAATATGGATATCGAGACCATTCATCCCTTAAAATGCCAATGTGAGACTCCCCCCCCCCCCCCCCCCCTTCCGTCATGTACACCTAGAGTTAGATATGTAGTATTTGTACAATTTAATATGGGGGGTTCAATATCGAAAATCAGAACTGAAAGAGATCACCCATCCCTTAAAGCACCGAGTGTGAGACGCTTCTTACATCCCTCACGCCCACAGGGCTAGACATATATTGTGTTTGGACAATTTAATATGAGTGCCTTAATATCGAAAATCAGAATTGAGATGATTCTTGTTTTGGTACCATGCAAAGAAATGAAGCATAAGTCAATCTCAAAAGCTAGCTCAAGAGGTGATCAGAATTATCTAATCCATATTAAAGAAATCACTCATCTCTTAAAAAATCAATCGATGTGAGACTATTCATGCAATTGCAAATTTATTGATCGATATATCTGAATAATTAAGATTAAAACATTTATTAAGAGCAAACAAATAGATCCGTATGTTACAAATGGGGATTTGTACCGTCCCTTTCTAACTTTTTTAGTTAGACATAGTCAAAAATGTGTACTACTACTACCACTACCCACAAAAGCAAATGGTTTTTTTCACAACCTCCTTTTTGGTAGTACATTTTTTTGGCTACAAGCGGAAAATATCGCCCACCCTTTTCTCTCTGTTCTCATTTTCTGCACAAACGCACATGCCATAGACTATGACAACCTGCAATGTATACGTGGAGTCATTTGGTATACGAGATAAGGTGAGATTTTCGAGATTAAGTTTGAGATTATAAAATTTATACTCCCTTCATTTTAATTTATTTGACCTATTTTGACTTTACACGGAGTTTAAGAAAGTAAAGAAGACTTTTAAAACTTGTGGTCTTAAATTAAAGATATGTTAAATGTAATAAAATATCCTTTAATTTTGTGGTCTTGAATATGTCATGTGAAAAGTTAGAATTAAAGAGTTTCTAAAAAAAGGAAGAGACATTTTTATTAAACGGACTAAAAAGAAAAGTAGGCCAAACAAATTGAAACGGAGGGAGTATCATTTTTGGTTATATCGTCTATCAAACGTTGTATAAATCTTATCTCAAACTTAATCTTGGGATATCTCACTTTATATCATTCAACTTGAGATTATTTTATTTCACCTCACAGGCGGTATAAATTAGTCCAAGAATTATAATCTCAAGACTATAATCACAAAATAATTTAGTCCGTATATCAAATGACCCCGTGAAGAGTGTGTGTGTATGTGTTTTTCTGTCAACATGTGTGACTTGAACCAAATTTATCTTAGCTTGTGAGTAATGAATTCATTTACTCACTGTCACAAGTTAGGTATAAAGGCAACTTGTCAACATAGGCGAATTTACATGTAAATTTCGGATACGTGAATTCATGATCTTTTCATTTTATGTATATATTTTTTAAAGTTGATACATATTATTTGTTGGTATTCATGTAATAAGAAGGCTAAATATTACACTTGCATTGATTGAGCGTTGAGTTATTTACCTAGAGGATTACAGATCAATCCAGCTCACAAAAAACTTCTTTTCCTTCTTCATTTTTTAATGATGCACCCATGTACTAATATCCTAGATTCGTCGTTGCTTGTCACGGTTTAAGCTCACGACATATATTTGTCCATTTTGATCTAACAGACTTAAAAGATTACATCATTATACAACTCTTAAGTGCGGTGAACTTGTAACATACCTTATAAATCTCTTCATTTTCTTTCTCGAAACTTATAATTAGTATACCAACACTTATCTTTGACTTGCCGTTGTCAGCCGCTTTCTGTCATGAGCATCACATTAATCTTAATTGTAAAGACTTCTTCCACGACTCTAAATAATAACAAACTATTTCAATCGTCGTAACAAGTTATTTCTATATATATATATATATATATATATATAAATATATATATATATATATATATATATATATATAGGTTCTAGACCTACCTGAGAAAAATTCCATGATTATTTCTTTTTAACTATTTGTGCTTTTTCTTTTTGTGGAGTTAATTCTACTTTCTGGCGCTAGAAGGAGGGAGTTCTCCCTTGTATTCTGTTAATTAATTCTGTTTTATCTGGTAATTTATGGCCAAAAACATTACTCAAACAGCTGTAACTACCATACATATGCCCACAAAGATCCGAAGCATTAAAAGTAAAACAGAAAAAGAAGAAGAGATACTAATATATATATATATTATATATATATATATATATATATTATATATATATATATATATAATGAATTTTGAAAAGAAAATAAAACTTTTTTTTTTTTGCAGTTTGTAAATTTTTGATACCGCATATTAAAAGTTCTGTGTATGTCACTGATCAAGACAACAAACAAACTCTAAAACTCTATATTGATTCTTTTATTGAACTAGGATGATAAGACCTATAGGCTATAGTCCTAATGGTGACCTTATTTTATGAGAATTACATTAGCTGTTTATGTTGGTGGAAAATGCATTATTTTTCGGAGATTCCCACAATTGTATATCCTATGGTGCTAAGGTTTCAGAAATATAATGGTCCTATGTATCTAAGTTAGTGGGACTCAATTCCTTTTTCTTTTAATTTTTTGTTTTTTCATTCAGAAATCGAACTCGAAACTTCTGTAGTGAACTTAAAATTTTTGATACGAGTATTTAGGGATACTTTGAAGGTTTAGTGTGTATATATATATATGAAAAGTAATATTTGATCTATACATAGTATAATTTTTAGAAAAAGGATGTCCGACTGATCACATTCGACATATATAGTTACCCCCTGATCGGTGGTTAAAGATATGAGGGATCCCAACCATCTACTACAGCTCATTGAAAAGATACATCTGATCACCGACGATTGTGTTGAGATGGACAAATTTATGTATTTTAATTAAGTTTTTGGATCGAGCACTAAAAATAAGAAAAATTTCAAGTAGACAACGTTTTCCTCTTCAATAAGTCTTATCGTATAGCGTAAATCATGAGTAGTTGGGGCTCTAAAACAATTATTGATAATCGAATGGAGTAAATATAGTATATTTAAAAAAAAAACATGCATTGGATGATACATGTCCCAACCTCAAAAGCTTAATTATTATTATTGGAAAGAAAAGAAATTCATGACCAATTGCTTCTTCCAACTTCTTGGCTCAAGTGCTTATTATAATATAATATTGGTAATCTATGTCCTCCACTTAGTTAAAGGAGTAATTAGTTAATAAATCACCTACTTTAATCACTTTTTAGTATGAATTTCTTGAATTATTTAGGTTCATAGTATCATCTATTGTTCACTAACTTTTCACTCTTTATTGTACTAGATATTTCGTTCATCTTTACTTGTCCATTATTGATTTTGCACACTTTTTAAGAAACTATAAATAGAAGGATAATTTTACCATATCACCCTTTGAATATAATAAATACAATATTTTGAAAAATGTAATAGGAAAATGACTATAATTAATGATAAGTGTAAATTAGAAACTAAGTGTAAAATTATCTCTTGATTTTATAAATTGGACAAGTATTGTTGGACATTTATTTTTAGTATAGTGGCAAGTAAAGATAGACGGAGGGAGTAGTTCTGGGCAGGGGTATCTAGCATTTCATGGGGCATGCTCCACTTTCTTTACTCAATTCTTATACTCTGTCAAAAAAATACTTGTAGTGTTTCGTTTTTCAAGAGTTAAATTACATGAAATTTGATTAACATTTTACAATATATTTTCATCATTTTAATATGAGAAAAATTCTATCTTTCTCACCATTACTGAATATCTATATTTTAATTTTAAAATATTAAATTAATATAATTTAATTTAACTACGAATATTAATCAAATTAACTTTCAAAAAAGCGAAACGATATAACTATTTTAAGACAAAAAAGTAATTCTATACTACTGTATCTGAGCCTTTTGTACAATGTACACAAAATTGGCCCAATGAGATTGTTTTTAACTCGTTACAAATGTTCTATTATGTTATACTTTCTTCGTTTCTAAATGAGTGGTTATTTTAGGTCGAACACATTCCTTAAAAAATTGCTTATTTTTAGAAAATAAAAGGTATTTTTACTATCTTATCCCTAATTAAATTTTACTATATATTTAATGTGATCTTTTCTAATTAATAATTTTTGTTTATGTAAATAAGGACAAATTTGAAAGAATATGATCAAGTTATGCTTGGAAGCCTAAATGATCACTTATTTAGGAACAAAATTAAAAGGCAAAATAGTGACTTATTTAGGAACGGAGAGAGTAGCTCTTTTCCATAGGAGACAGGGGCGGAGTCAAGTAGGATCGAGGGGGTTCATTCAAAAAAAAATCAGCAAAAAATTACTTTGTTTATACATGGTTAAAATTACTTTTTATATAGCTAGTAGATGTTGAATTCCCTTCAGCTTCTTCGTGTGTTTTATTTTTCGTATTTTGAACCCCTTAGTGAAAATTATGACTCCGTCACCAATAGAAGATCGATATAAATATAAAAATTGATAAATAAAATATAAAAAATCTAATTATAGAGTCATTTTTTCCTATTCAAATTATCAAAATTTAAATTAGAAATTAAGTGATGAAATCACAAATATTAGGAAAGTGCATATAGTCACTACCATGTAGCTAGGGAACAACGTAACTATCATATTAATTAAACCATCATTAGCATACCACTAGCTCAATTTAATTATCAGTATAAAAATAGAAAAAAGAACATCAACTAGTAATATATGATACTATGGATTAAAAAATATGGCATAAATTAAAGTCACTACCATGTAGGGAAAAAGCCAATAATATTTAACTATTATTAGTAAAATCACAAATTAATATGCATATCTAGACACTTCAAATCGTCTTCAGTGTGTCAATTGAACACTCCAACTTACAAAATAATCATCTAAAAACCTTCAAATTTTATGTATCACGTCAGCATCGGATGTCTAGGAGACACAATAAAGACGAGTTAGAGTGTTTTAATTGTCAATTGAGATCAAGTTAATGTATTTGTTTATGTATTATGCCAATTAAAAAAAATAGAAAAATTAGAAGAAAAAAGAAACACCACTAGTAATACTATGGATTAGAAAAAAAAAACTGTGGCTTATGTAAGAGCACACAGACTGATAACCAAATTTGGGTTCAATTAGGTCACTGAAACATTACCCAAAAATGGATTAAAAAATGTTTTTTCTTTTTCAAATAAAACTTGTACGGGTGATCCACAAAGCTCAGTCAGCACTTTTATTTAATTTCTATTTGATTAAAAAAAAAGGAATTAAACTTTCAATTTCAATTTTCTTGAAATTTCAATTAGGTATATCTTTCTATATTCGACGTAGGGACATAACCATTTGGGGGAAAATATTGCTAATTAAAGATAGTAGTATTATATTTAGGGTAAACTATCTAAAAAAACATACCTTCTTATCATATTTACTAATTCTCCCACTACTTTATTTTAATTACTTAATATATCACATGTTAATAAAAAAAACCACTCAAATACATCGCCTCAACTCGGGATACATCAGCTCACCTCGTGATACATCGCCTCACCTCGGATACATCCCATCCATCGGATATATGTTGTAACCCCTCTGATACATGTGGGATGCCGATATATCAGAGATAAAACCAAAGATGCCGATGTATTCGAGTGGTTTGGGATGTATCCGATGGGATTTGGGATGTATCTGAGTGGTTTGGGATGTATCCGATGGGATTTGGGATGTATCCGAGTGGTTTGGGATGTATCCGATGGGATTGGGATGTATCTGAGTGGTTTGGAATGTATCCCGATAGGAATGTGGTGGAAAAAGTGTAATTAGCTCCTAAAGATGTGTGTTTTACGTAAGTTACTCTATTTATTTATTAGTCAATATAAACGGGATTAGATTGGGATAATAAAGATGAAAATAACACTTAAGTCACTATCTTTCTTGTAAATTGTAATCAATCGGCTTAATTATCGACTAATCAGCTGTTTAACAGCCGCGAGGAAACTGATTAGTGATTATACCTCGCCGAGTTAATTAAGTTTACCACTAAACTCAGTAATCACATATATAATTCTATGATGTATACATATTGATTTTATATGTTGAAAAAAAAAATAGAGATTGATTTTTATTATATACTATATTTCTTCTATTTAAATCAAATGTTTATTAGGATTTGAGTTATATATACACTGATAATGTAAAAATAATTATACTATAATATTTTAAAGTGAAAATTTTGTGGGGGTGACACGTCATGTAACCTATACCCATCTTTTAATTTTAAATTTCTGTCACATATCTATTTTAGATATACGGTGTTTGAGGTTAGGCTTGACAAAATCAAACTTTAAACATCGGCTAAAGTTCACTCATTTTTGTCCGAAGTTCAATTCAAACTATTGGAATTCTTTGTCGAACGTCAGGCATTTTTGTCCGAAGTTCATGCATATATGGCTGAAGTTCAGGTAAAAATGATTAAACTTCAGTCATATGTTCTTGAACTTCAGTTATATAAAAAAATATTAAGGCTAATTTCAGACACTGTGTATCTAAAGTTATCCTAAAGTGAATACACGTATAATTTTTTTAAAACAAACACAAATTAAACAACAACGTCAAAGTAATCTTGTTCGTGGAGGAGATATAATATAATATCTAAAAGTTATGGAACCTCAATTAATCTTTGCACATAACTACTTAATTCAAATATTAATATTTAGGAGATTAATTATTTTAAAAGAAAATTAAATATCATAAAGTTATTGCATTATAAGTGAAAAATAAGTAAATTTTTTTTTTTATAAATTGGTGTGTATATATATGTTCATTCCACTAACTCAGATATTTTGCTGTTAGTATGCTGTCCTTTGGGTGTCTTTATTATTTCCTTTTAAAGTATGGAATAATATTATTTATGTCTCAAAGAATTAATACATTATGAGTTGGCAAAAGCTTAGAAACTTTATTGTACACATTTAAATGTTTTTATATGACAATTATATATTGCAAAATGATTCTTTTGTTGAAATATTTTATTTATTCCCATATGCATTGATCGGTTCTTATGTTGACACATAATAGAAAATTCGAGTATTAAAATATCTATATGCATTTTGCATTAATTAATTAATTAACTCATATTTAATCTGCAATTATTAAGGAAAGAGATAGCGATGAAGGAGGGGGGAAAAATTAAAATGTTCCAATTATTATTTTTAATTTCCATAAGCTTTAATTTTAAGTCAATCAAAGGTGGAAGTTAAAAAAAAATTGCTTCATAATAACCCTTTTCAAGATATCTATGCTTACACCAACCTAAGTTGTGGTGCAGCAGTGAGACTGCTTCATTCTTAATCAAAAGTTTCGAGTTCGAGCTCTAGGTATGGAGAAAATCTTGTTGGGAATACCACCCCCAGAATGTCCTACAGTGCGAGATCTGAATTAATCGAAGCTCCACTGCGGATACCGAACATTCAATAGGAACCAAAAAAAGAAGAAGATATCTATGCTTACTAGATTTTCTTTATGAAGTCATTAATTGGACTTTTTATGACTTTCTATTATGTTTAATTGTTTTTATATATATATATATATATATCATGAGTAGATCCATGTAAAGCAAATTATCCTAGTAAGTGATGCAAAAAAAAGTTCAATTAAGTGGCCTCGAGGGGCATAGTCTTAGATCATCCAATGTAGTAATTAATCAACAACTTGCTAATAATGTTTTACAATTAATATAAACTCCACTCAAAAATATTCTTAATCACTCTTTTTTGCCTTCTTTCTCATGATGTTAACGCAGATAATTAAGGAAAACATGATGTTAAATAAAATAGTGAGAATCCATTTAGGTGATCTCAACCTGTTTGAAATGAGGCATAATAATTAGGGGCGAAAATAAAAGTCTAACTATAGATTCGAAAAAATTCAGTAGCTTTTTCTTAAACAAAATATCTGTGTAAGAAAATCATTAAATACGTATATATATTAAAATTTAGAACCCAATTATTAATATTTAAGGTCGTCGCTCTAATTAAAATTCAAAACTCATAAAGTTGAGATCCTAGCTCTACTCTAATAGTAATTCTTGTTATTTCTTACATCTGATGTCCAGATTCTGCATTGAGAACCCGATTAATCCTGATTCAGAATGCGTAAGGCTCATTAAAGGGAGAAGCACTCTTTATCCGATTTTTTTTTTCATATCAAGCCTCTAACCAAATATCCTTGATTAATAATAAAAGAAACCTATCTATCCCGTCATAATCTTTGATGGCTCATTAATTATCTGATTTTGATAATTACGACTAGCAGTACTAAACAATTCTAATTATGGATATGATTTTTTCCAGACAAAAGCAATATGATAAATCTATTAATTTTTAACTTTTAAGAAAAAACTACTAGTTGATAATGGTTTCCCACTTGCATTAAAATTATAGACACATTTTTTTGTTTTGGTATTCTCAGACAGAACAAAACTTAACATCTCTCATTAGCAACTGATCCTAGGTTTATTACTTTGAATTTAGCAAAAGATAGAACCAATTATGTGAAGTCCAAATATAGAAATACAACTTTAGTACAATTTGTTGATAAAATAATAATTGTTTATGATGAATTTTAACTAATCCATTTGTTTCTTATGGATTCCTTGCTTGATTATTTTTTTCTGTTATTGTTTCTTAATGATAAACCATGATGAGAAGAAGAGACAATTTAATTACATCACCCCACATTGAGTCTTGCACTTCTATATTTTTTTTAATATAGTCGATAACAACAATAATAACATATTTAGTGAAAATTTGGAAGTGGAATCCGGTGAGAATGGTGCATGCGCAACCTTCTATATTGTGAAGGTAGAGAGATTGTTTTCGATAAACTATCGGCTTAAGTAAAGAATAATAAAATCAAGTATGGAAAGAAAAATAAAGCAGTAACGCAGCTATGCCGTACATAATGAAGAAAAGAATAGCAATACAACACATAACACGATAATAGAAAAACAAGATATAATAATAAAATCGAAAAACAAGATAGTATATGAGTAATAATAACAATACTAATAAAGGATATATGTAATATTTCAGGGTGATTTATATAAATAAGATTCCATTATCATTTAAATTTTGATTTCATTTTATTTTTAATTTTATGCAAAATTAACCTTGTGGCTGGAATTAGGTAGCAAAATTCTAACGAATCTCTAGAATTTGAATTTGATGAAAACACTAACCTTTTCACGAATGGATTTGCTAGAATTTGGTCACATCATCTACAAAATCCTATTGATTCATTAGAATTTGATTACAAATTATGATAGTCTTTCAGGATTTAGCCATAAAACTCTGAAAGTAATCTTAACTTAATGTATAATTTTTTTTAACACGTTATTGCTTCAAAATTTCTAGCTAAATTAACTCCAAATTAGATATCAACAACTTATTTAAACTTTATTTATGAGATTACACTGAATTTATTATTGTTATTATCAAAGGGGACTCAATAAATTTCTTTGAAGTGTGACATGAGAAGGAAAAAAGTGGCTAAAGCTGACAACTTTGGCTCCATCTAGTGATTGCTATTTCTGAAAGAAGGGACCCTGGGCCCACACCACGATTCCTTTGTTGGGCCATCCACTTGTAAAGAAACTTTTAATTGGGCCCACTAAACAAAGGCCACTTTCTTCTGTGGGCCCAGTTCACATACCCAAATGCCTATTAGGTCCGACAAAATGGGGCCCATTGAAACGATGCCTCGTCACCCAAAAGAAAAGGTGTGCTCACTCTACTCTTAAGCAAGTGTACAACACCTTCCATTTAGGAGCGGATATATCGTCAAAAATTGTGGTGGGATGGATAGAATTCTTCTATTCTTAAGCAAAAGTCTCGGATTTGAGTTTTGGGGCATGAAGTCGCGTATTCAAGGATTGTAGTGGGAATGAATACAATTCCTTTATTCTTAAGCAGAAGTTTCAAATTTGAATCTTAAATATGAAATCATCTTTTCGTTGTGTAAACGCTTTACTCTCAAAGTAAAACTCTTCAATAGAAATTCAGATTAGTTAAATCTCATAACGAGTATCGAACACCAAATAAAACATACAAAACTTAATATATTTGATAAAAATTAACTCTTTTCTTGTACCAAAAATAAGATTAAGATTCAAAATTCAAATAGTTTTGCTTATTGCTCTTCCAATTTTTGAAAAAAATATTGAAACTTGTTGCTTAAGTTGGTCCGATCAAGAAAAGCATGAAATTTTTTGGACATTGCTTTAGGGAAAATCCCATATACTTTTGAAAAAGCTTGTACAATTCAAGAATGGTTAATTGATCAAAAGAAGAATTTATTTCAATCGATGTCTTTAAGCACGGTAATACATAACATACGTAAAAAAAGGTGAATAACTAATTAGAGCAATATGTATCGTACAATGAAGTCAACCTCGCTTACAACATTAGTACAAGATTAAAGATCTAAGCTTCATAGTGCATTACTAATACGTCATATTCAGTAATATTCTTATCACTCTACCAAACGATCCCAAAAAGAGAATTAATTAAAAAATAAAATAAAATAATGTGGGGCCCACACATCACGTAGGAGAATAAACATTTTTCTCTATCTCTTTCTACTTTTTGGATGTGATGAAGAGGTGGGTCCCACCTAAGTTCTGTAGAGTCGTCAGCCATTTTTGACTCTCTTGCCATTGGATTGGGTCCTACACACATCTTTGTCTTTTAATAGGGGCTCAGATCCCAAGGAATTATGAAATTCATCTAATCTATCTGACCCCCTCGCCCCCTACCCCTTTTAATAAAAATAGAAAAGAAAAAAATGTAATTAAAATTGAGGGTACTGTACTGGACTCATCTTCAAAGCTGGCTGGCTTCACAAGCCATGTTTTTGAGCCGATAACCCCTATAGCTTATATGATAAGTACACTATTCAATTTCTTTTTGCCGCAGTGGTGTTCGGATCAGTTTACGCACACCTTAACTATTATTTCTACAGAAAAGGGCTAAAAATACCCCTGGACTATCTGAAAAGGTTTAAAAATACCCCTTGTTCATCTATTTGGCAAAAAATACCCCTCAATCCACTTTTTTGGCCCATTTTTACCTTTAAAACTAACATCCCTTTTTTCTATTAATTTTTATTATTACATTATTTATTATGTGGCAACTCTATTGGACAAAATTAAAACTCCAACCCACCAAACTTTTCCCTCCTGCCCCGACTCAATTCCAACGCCCCATGACCCAAACCCATTTTAAAAAAAATTATTAGCACACAAAATTATACATCTCTCTTTCACCTGAACTTGATCCCACTTTTTTCTTCTTATTCAAAGCTTAAAATTCAGGTATTTTGAAGGCTAAAATTCTGGCTCAAACATACTCCAAAGCTGATATACGTTTAGAGAGATCCTGCGAAAATCTGCAACACAATACTAATAATAATGATCCCGAAAGCTCGAAGAGAGACCAAATACATGTGATATCAATGTTCTGATTAATTACTATTAAATACATATGATTCCACTCTTATCTTAGGTAGCCAAAAGGTTTACCAAGATCACTCCATGGACAACAACGTATTAGGGATGTGTGTTCTTTCAATTAGCTTACCATTTTAGCATTGATATCGACCAAATATGAACAAGTCCATCAACAGAACAAGCAGTAACATAACTGCCATCTGCAACGATACAGGATCAGCTCCAATTAAATGTAATTCGATTTGCATTTGCTCCGAAAGTGCCACAAATTTCTACCATCAACAAGACCGAAATGAATAGTCTTATTGTAGTAGAAATCAGGACATTTTAGCCAAATTTTTAGCCTTGAAATTGTTGAATTTTAAGCTTTAAAGAAGAAAAAAATGGGATTATGTTCAGGTGAAAGAGAGATGTATAATTTTGTGTGCTAATGAATTTTTTTAAATGGGTTTGGATCATGGGGCATTGGAATTGGGTCGGGGCAGGAGGAAAAAGTTTGGTGGGTTGGGATTTTAATTTTGTTCAATAGAGAGGTGCCACGTAATAAATAATAATAATAAAAATTAATAGAAAAAAGGAATGTTAGTTTTAAGGGTAAAAATGGGCCAAAAAGGTGGATTGAGGAGTATTTTTAGCCAAATAGATGAACAATGAGTATTTTTAAACCTTTTCAAATAGTCCAGAGTATTTTTAGCCCTTTTCCGTTATTTCTATTAGGTACTTGCTACTTCTCTTCAGCATCCAAAAGAATTTGTTTGATTCCTTCTCTTTTAGCTAGTAGTATCATTTTTTATTATCTTTCACCATGCTCGATAGAAAAGAAACTCGCTAGGTCTTCAGAATAAAGAAGATTATGTTCATGCTTCAAACAATCTGGCAATTTTATATATAACTGTTTAATTTTCTTCTATTATGTATGAAGGCGTAAAGGAAAAGGTCTAGTTAGCAACTTTCCAAAAGGTAGTTGAGTTAGGCTGACTTTGGAAAGGTTACTAAGAACATAGTGAAGAACGAAAAATGTCCGTTTGAACTTTGAACCCATGAGATAAGGTCTGCGGATGCAATCACGAATCAAACAAGATCGAGATTCAAGGTTTAGGCATGCTACTTCTCATTTAGGCACCTTGATTATTCCATCGGACACCTACTACTTCTCATCAACACATATATCAGAAAGACAAATTCTATCCACCAAGGTTTAGGCAAACGAGAACAAGTCACCTACTAGCATATTTTTCTCTCCACTAGAATTTTCACATGATACCTTATGGTATTCTACTCATTTCATGACCAATAGCCAATTGGCCATACCCCTGGATGCTAGTACACATATTTCGTTTTCTTTAATAGATGTAATATTCGAGTCAGCTTATACACAACTTATTTACTTCACTACCCTAACCCATCAGACTTAAAGCAAATAAAAAGTAGCACCTAGCATTCTTTATCTCCACTGACTACAAAGTTTTGAACCCTGCTCAGTAGTCTCCATTGTTAGGGGAAAATGGAAACTGCAAACTTCTGTATAGAGTTAGTATTGATTACCAATAATGTATTTCTTGGTTATCACTTGGATTATGTTTGACAATTTTGCATTAAATGCATTAATTAAATCAATTTAGCAGTGAAATTCTTCATTTCAATGGAAATTACTATCATTTTTCTATGCCAAAAATCATTGGTAAGCTTCTACTGTATATACATAAATAATTTTAACTTTGTATATACTGACGAACGAGATACGCATGAACCCCTTCCGCACCTGCCAGTCCTACTTAACCATTTATAACAACCTGCTTATTCTTGACCTACTAAAGTCTCCTTTTAAAATGAAACACTCACAACAACATATTCATATTATTTTTATTATCAAATATGAAATTAGCTATTTTGCGGTCATAGTTTCTTGCATCCGTACACTGATATCTTCTCTTTTGAGTCAAGGGTCTATCGGAAACAGCCTCCCTATCCACCCAAGGTAGGGGTAAGGCCTGCGTACATCCTACACTCCCCATATGTTGTTGTTGTATCAATATGAAACTATGGTCACAGAAAACCAAGTCTTAGCAGAACAGTTTCCTAGTATAAATGTCTAAATTTTTAGTTACATTTCGTTTTCAGAAGCTACAAGGTTCTAGGGGACCATTCTACAGAAGAGGTAGCTGTGTAAATGCATTTATGAGTAAACTGACAGTAGCTACCACCCATTGACCTATCCACCTACAAGACACAAACACTTATGGCTAAAAGTTGAAATCCACTTCCCCATATGGCCACTTCCTTGGACCATTTGAACTCATCTCAGCACTCAAAACTGAACTTGTCTGGTTTCTTCCTAGAAGATATTCTTTGGTTGTTGTTGGAATCACAAACATTCCAATCTAATATCTTCGCTCGTTTTACTCTCTTTTCTTATCCGTCTGTTTGAACAGTAAATAACCAGTTCAGATATTCACGACCAAGAATTTACTGGATTCTGAATCCCCAATGAATCAATGAGTTATCATAGTTTACAAATCTCGGCTCCACTACTGGTCACTTGCACTGTTCTAAACATATATAGGCTTTTGTAAAAGTGACCACTTACCAATTATCAGTGATTACTTGCATGGAACTAAACAAACAAACTTTCTCAAATGACACCGATAATCAAGTGCTCCTATATGCAGACGCAGTTCCAGAATTTTACGTTAATGTCAGGACACCCATAACTCCTTTGTAGAGATGGGTCCAAAACTTAACCTATTTATGTATTTTTAGGTATTTTCAACGATATATACACAACGGTTCAGGCCAAAGGCAACAGGTGCGAACTTTGTACCTCCTATACCTACATGATCACTAAGCACAGGTTTAAAATGTACATTTTATAAAAGAGACTAACAGTTAAGTCTGCTTACAATCACTCACCTGCCTCTAAACGTACTAGCTCATTTAGGATACCAGTGATCACAACCCCATAGTCCTAGCAGCTCGTTCTCCTTACGTTGTTTGTATAAGAGAAAAAGCTTATATAGCTACACGATAGTATTACTACTACTTGTTTTATGGATTTCATGAGCATCAAGGGACTTGATGCAAAATAGTAAAGACATTAGGCTGTTGATGCAAATATATTCAAGTACAGAAGACTTTACCAAAAGACATCAATCTTTGTTATAATTTGGCTAAAAATTGACAAAACAAAACAAACAATTAATGTGTCAACTTTGATGGACCCAATTAGCCTTGATAAAACTTACTCTAAAGGGACAACAAAAGACTTTGCTCATTTTTACATAACGTATCCGAAAAAGAACTCACTCAGATTGATGTAGACTTGTGGTCTATACACAAAAAAGAAAAATGAAGAGCCAATTCCTGTATATTCAATTCAATGACAACTTGCAAATGTTATAAGGTGCTTATTGATTAACCCTCTCTCCTAGGCATAAATGACAATGGTCCTATCAACAATAAATAGGGGTTTTAAAAGGTACTTTACATATACCGGCTGTTTTCCGGGGTTGGATATTGATAACGCCCAAACTACACCTCCAATTAGGAAGCGTAAGCGGTCGTAGTCAAATATAGAACCCAACAGAGGTTGGGGTCGAATCCCACAGGGAATATGGTGCAAATTCAAGTCTTTAGTGAAGTATGTGACTAATGGTTAATAGTTTCCGGTAAATAAAAGGGGGGGTTTTGTGCGACAATGTGTAAACAAAACAAATAATAAACGTATGAGAAATAATCAGTAGGAGAATGAACTAGGGAAGTGTTCACCATGGCGTTGGTAACAATGTCGATTCTAGGCTTAATCGGGTTCTTTCCATATGCGTGTCACGATGTGATTGAATTAATGGTATCGTCTAAACGTTTCTCAACCAAATAGACGAATTTCCTTTTCTCTTCTCTCGATCTCAAAAAGGTGTGCTTTTAGATTTCAATCCTAAACATCAAGTAGATTAATCTAGTTACAGCATTAATCATAAGACGAGAGTTAGTAGTCTCGAATCCTCGTCGTTAATCAAGTTTCCCGGTTTTAATCTCTTTACTCAAGCAAATTTAAACCTAGGCATGTTCTAATGTTTGCAACCACTAGAAAACGTGACATAATGAATGATTAACAACGTGACACATATATCTTGAACCCGTAGCTACCCGGAATCTATCTTGCTACGTTTGCCATGGCTCCCACAACCCTAGTTGTGGGAGTTTAGTTAATCATGCTATAAAGAAAAGAGAAGAGAATTGTATTCATAATAAAGAGAAGGGATTCTTACACTATAATGAAAACAATCTTCAATTACTCCAAGAACAAGAAAAACAAAGATCCCAAGAACAAATCAAGAACACGTTTTAAAGACAAGGAAAACGTGTTTCTTGCTCTCCTATTCTCTCCTAAAACTATTGGGAAAACTATTGTAATGAATGAATAATTAAAATAAAACTAACATAGGGTATTTATAGGAGTCTAGGAAATAAATCCCAAAAACGTCCGGATTCCGCGTAGCGGACTGCCTAAGTGTGACGGCTTGGGGTGACGGACCGTCGCCACCTTGACGGACCGTCACGGCGGCCGTCACCCCTAGGCAGTGTTGCTGCCTTCATTGGCTGCCTTGGTGTGACGGTTTGGGTGACGGACCGTCACACCCTTGACGGACCGTCACCTGAACCGTCACTCTTATCCAGAATGCTCTTTTTCTCGTATTTCCTTCCGTTTCCGTGTTTGTCTCCATTTCCTGAAAATACAACATAAAAACATCAAAAACGACAACGGTTGCTTGAAAACGTACGATTGTTCTTAGTTAAAAGGAGTCGAAAGTGCCGTAAAATGGCGGCACATCAACACCCTCAACTTAAAACGTTCGCTTGTCCTCAAGCAACATAACATAAAAGAAAACAATACGACGACTCAACTAAGAAAATAAACTCGTGTCTCTAGCAACTCATGGTCATTCAACATCTTTTTCAATTTTAAATCAAACTCCCTCGTAGCACACAAATGTATGAAACACTAACTTGCAAGGATCCAAACATGTCATTCCGATATGCTAGAACATTCTACATACACACGCGCAGCTATCCTAATAATCAATAGACAATACAGACATCTTGGTGCCCTCACCACAAAGAAATCCCTCACACAAGATTTGGGACTAGGTAAGCGCTCACACTCACAAACGATTTCAAACAATGCACATGCGATACCATAGGCTTGCCCTTACTATTCTATTTCAGTTCTTCAGAAAGCCGCTCAGGATCACTACAGGACTTGTTTAGGCTTGTAATGAGGCTTCAGGTGCAGGTACGGTACATTTAGGGGTTAGTGACTAAGCCCTCCTTAGAACCACCGATGTCTTATCACCACATAACTTTACTTTGTCCATCCTTATTCACCTTTAAATTTCCTTCTTTCTAGCTACAGGTGCGGCCTCTTTATTTTGACAATTCTTTTTATTACTTTTTCGATTTTTTTCATCTCTATTTTTTTCTTTTCTTAGGCCCACACCCGAATTTTCATTCTATTCACAACCAATCTTCACTATCCTCTTCTTCTTGTCATTCACCTCTATAGTAGCCACCCTCAACTTAGGCTGATTGCCTGGGTTGAGGTGCACAATGTCCATGGAAGGACCAGGGCCAAACAGGGTTTACCTCTATAGTAGCCACCCTCAACTTAGGTTGATTGCCTGAGTTGAGGTGCACGATGTCCAAGGAAGGACCAGGGCCAAAATAGGGATTCAAAGTTAAACAGGAATGGTGACAGGTTATCGAAAGAACAAGGTCAATTATGGCTCAAACAGGGATCAAAGGGATTATTTATATTTGGACGGTCTTTTAGGTTAAGTGGACTGCACACAAAAAGGGCCTGTGATCCTTTCCTAAGCAATCAAACTTCGAACTTAACAAAATAGACCGGGCAAGTTCTAGATGCATGCACAGAGTAAGAATTATAACAAAATCTCACACACACTTGGCACCAAGAAACTATATCGCTACCAACTATCAAACAACCGCTCGGCTTAAGCATACTCATTCTAATCATAATCACACAATGACATTCAAGGATCCAGACAGTCAATCGTTTCAACATAAGTACAAAACCAGAAAATTTTTAAAGGGGCCTCGTTTTTAAACAAGAAAAATTGCATGCTTGCATAGACACTATAAAACACTAAAAAAAAAATTTAAAATAACAACCTAAACATGCCGGTTCTACTAGATAGCACACCGGAGGAAAAAGAAACACGGCAACAAAAAACCCTCGGTGGTGACTCACAGGTTTCCCAACACCCTCAACTTAGACTCATGCATTGTCCCCAATGCATCCATATGAAAGCTAAAAACTGTGAGAGAAAGGAATACCTGTGAAGTCGATATGACTCAGATTCTGGAATGATGTTGGAGACCGCCAGGGTCTCCAAAACAGGCGAACTTGATGGAGTGTGTGCACGCGACAACCCCATGTTGCGTTCCAGCTTCCTCTTTCGTTGGCTCCACAGCTAGTCGTGATAACTTCTTCGCTCTTTCTTTGCAGATTCTCTTGCGGTGTTTCCGTTTCTTTGATCTATTTTCACCGCCTTCCTCTACATGTTTCTCTTCTTGCGCTCCCAACTTTACTCGCGTAACAGCTCGGGTTTCAACACAACCCTTCTCCTCAAGAAACGCATCTGCAGGGACTTCCTCAATCGCATTGATGACCGCGACCACCCTCATGTCACTTGGTTGCTTTATCAATTTGGACACATCGAACTTGACAACTTCATTGTTTAGCCTGAAGGTCAATTCGTTTCTTTCCATGTCAACCAACGCTCTCGTCGTGGCTAACAAAGGTCATCCCAAGATTATGGGAACTTCAAAATCTACTTCGCAATCCAGGATCACAAAGTCCGCTGGGAAGATAAGCTTACCGATCTTTACTAGCACATCAGATAATATTCCCACAGGTCACTTTACCGAACGGTCAGCCATCATTACTCTTATGGATGTTGGTTTAGGAGCTCCCAAACCCAATTGTTTGTAGACAGCTAGCGGCATCAAGTTGATGCTAGCACCCAGATCACACAAGGCTCTTCCGAAGTTGAGCTTTCCAACAGTGCAGGGAACAGTAAAAGCGCCTGGATCTCCCTTCTTTTCGACTAACGATCTAGAGGAAATAGCACTGCAATGGTGGAGGTTATCTTCCGGTTCAAAACTTACCGACCTCTTCTTTGTAATCAAGTCCTTCATGAACTTGGCATAACCGGGCATTTGTTCGAGTGCTTCCACCAGTGGTATGTTTATTGAAATCTGCTTCAGCATGGTCATGAAGTTTAGGAACTTACCATCGTCAGCTTTCTTCTTCAAACGCTGTGGGAAAGGAGGTGGTGGCCGAGGCATCATAGTTGGAGGCTTTTCAGCTTCCTTGCTTTTATCTGCGGGTTTTTGAGTTTCTTCCTCTACCGCCTCTTCATCATCCACAACATCACCTTGAGTCTGAATTACCGGAGATGATTCCGGTAATATTTTTCCGCTCCTTGTGGTGATTGCCATACAGCTCGCGTCATTCCTCGGATGAATAGTGTCGCTCGGCAACGTACCTGTCTTCCTTTGGTTCAGAGATGCCGAGATTTGCCCCACTTGCTGCTCTAATTGCTTGATCGAGGTGGAATGTGAACCCACTAACTGACTCAATGCTGACAATTCAGTCTTCATCTCCCTTACTCCAGAGTCAGTCGATTCCACCTTCAGCAGCATCTTCGCCATCATGTTCTCAAGTTTGGACGTCCGGCTTTGTCCCGATTACCAGGTGGTATATACAACCCACCTCTATCGGTGTTGTTCCTCCAGTTTCCTTGGTCGCAATCTTTGTAGCCGCCTTTCTCATAGTGGTTGTCTCTCTGATAGTTCCGACCTTGGTTTCCCTGGCCATTGGCCTGGAAACCCCCCAAATAGTTCGCCTCCTCTTCAGATTCACAACCTGCTGCTCTACCTTGGGAACCCGTAGCTTTTACCTTCTCCATACCTCCTGAGAACAAGTGCTTGGTCAGTAGGTCCAACTGCGTTTTCAGATGCGCCATGTCCTGGTCGCGCTCCTCCTCTTTTCTGTGCTGCTCAGCTGACACACCAACTGCATAAGTACTAGCTGGTACCTCTGAATCCCGTGTGTGCCAGGCTCTGTTTGTTCTGGTGAGCCTATCCAAAATAGTTGTGGCATCGGCAAAAGTGCGACCCATAAACGCTCCACCTGCTGCGTTGTCCAACGTCGGCTTGGTAGCCGAATTCAGTGCCCTATAGAATGTCTGCATCAAGAATTCGTCAGTCAGCTGATGGTTCGGGCATTGTGTCAGCTTTTTCTTGAATCGCAACCAGGTCTCGTGCAGTGCTTCGTGGGGTTGCTGCCTAAAATTGCTAATCTCATCCCTCAACTGTATCATCCTAGAGGGAGGAAAGAACCTTTCTAGGAAAGCTCCTTTCAACTCTCCCCAAGTTGCGATAGAGTCGGGGGTCAGTTCTGTCAACCACAATGCTGCCTCATCAGACAGAGACAACGGAAACAACCTGAGCCTGATTGCTGTCTGACTCACTCCCGGCAGTTCGAATGAATTACAGATGCCCACGAAGTTCATCAAGTGCTGGTTTGGATCATCACCAGCGGTACCACGGAACACTCCTCTCAAGTTCAACAGCTGAATCATCGTGCTAGTGATGTTGAACTTGGCCCCGGGCGCTAACGGAGGAAGAATAATGGCGCCCGTGGCGCCAACTCCATCTAAGTCGAGATCCTCATCATTCCGTGCGATATCATCCTGCAGACCACCAGCATTCAAATTTTGTTGGGCCTGCAGT
Source organism: Jaltomata sinuosa (assembly GCA_003996215.1). NCBI lineage: Eukaryota > Viridiplantae > Streptophyta > Magnoliopsida > Solanales > Solanaceae > Jaltomata > Jaltomata sinuosa. Next base: position 1,810,549 of record QJPP01007213.1, on the reverse strand, counting down.
TCTGCAGCGATCCTTGCTGCCTCTAGTTGTGCGGCCATATTCCGCCTTAACGTTCTAGCAAGCTCGGGATCGTAAGGTAATGTTGATTCACCCGAGCGCCGGGTACTTGGCATGCACAACTCTGTACCCTGTCAAAAACAAAAACAACAAACAAAAATAAAAGCAGGAAAATATGACTAAGAGTCAAATAAACACACCAGACTTAATAGACAACCGTATTCCCCGGCAACGGCGCCACTTTTTGATAACGCCCAAACTACACCTCCAATTAGGAAGCGTAAGCGGTCGTAGTCAAATATAGAACCCAACAGAGGTTGGGGTCGAATCCCACAGGGAATATGGTGCAAATTCAAGTCTTTAGTGAAGTATGTGACTAATGGTTAATAGTTTCCGGTAAATAAAAGGGGGGGTTTTGTGCGACAATGTGTAAACAAAACAAATAATAAACGTATGAGAAATAATCAGTAGGAGAATGAACTAGGGAAGTGTTCACCATGGCGTTGGTAACAATGTCGATTCTAGGCTTAATCGGGTTCTTTCCATATGCGTGTCACGATGTGATTGAATTAATGGTATCGTCTAAACGTTTCTCAACCAAATAGACGAATTTCCTTTTCTCTTCTCTCGATCTCAAAAAGGTGTGCTTTTCGATTTCAATCCTAAACATCAAGTAGATTAATCTAGTTACAGCATTAATCATAAGACGAGAGTTAGTAGTCTCGAATCCTCGTCGTTAATCAAGTTTCCCGGTTTTAATCTCTTTACTCAAGCAAATTTAAACCTAGGCATGTTCTAATGTTTGCAACCACTAGAAAACGTGACATAATGAATGATTAACAACGTGACACATATATCTTGAACCCGTAGCTACCCGGAATCTATCTTGCTACGTTTGCCATGGCTCCCACAACCCTAGTTGTGGGAGTTTAGTTAATCATGCTATAAAGAAAAGAGAAGAGAATTGTATTCATAATAAAGAGAAGGGATTCTTACACTATAATGAAAACAATCTTCAATTACTCCAAGAACAAGAAAAACAAAGATCCCAAGAACAAATCAAGAACACGTTTTAAAGACAAGGAAAACGTGTTTCTTGCTCTCCTATTCTCTCCTAAAACTATTGGGAAAACTATTGTAATGAATGAATAATTAAAATAAAACTAACATAGGGTATTTATAGGAGTCTAGGAAATAAATCCCAAAAACGTCCGGATTCCGCGTAGCGGACTGCCTAAGTGTGACGGCTTGGGGTGACGGACCGTCGCCACCTTGACGGACCGTCACGGCGGCCGTCACCCCTAGGCAGTGTTGCTGCCTTCATTGGCTGCCTTGGTGTGACGGTTTGGGTGACGGACCGTCACACCCTTGACGGACCGTCACCTGAACCGTCACTCTTATCCAGAATGCTCTTTTTCTCGTATTTCCTTCCGTTTCCGTGTTTGTCTCCATTTCCTGAAAATACAACATAAAAACATCAAAAACGACAACGATTGCTTGAAAACGTACGATTGTTCTTAGTTAAAAGGAGTCGAAAGTGCCGTAAAATGGCGGCACATCAGATATAGTAGTCCATATTATGGACTATAATAAAGAAAAAAGGGACCAGCACATATTCATATTTTTCAAGGCTAAGGTTAACATCATAAGTGTGGGGATGGTTACCTGTTCCTTGAGGCTAATGAAAAGATTTCTCCATGAAACAGATGGCATAGTGACCTGGGATTGAAGACGAAAGCTCCATTGCTAGAGACCTGATATGCGAGACCTGGTGACCGGTGGGGCAGCAGAACAGGGATTGATGGATTTTCTTGATAGGACTTCCCAGCTACCTCATTTATGACTTTGTTCTATGGATATAAGATCTTGTGAAGAGGATCAATCCATGCAAGATACTTGTAGGAGTAGCTCGGATGTTAAAGTGATAGACTATCTGCATCAAGTTCCCGAAAAAATTAAAATCAGACTTCTAACTACCCAAAACACGAGTGGAAAATGAAAAGAAAAATCTCAGTCATCATGTAGCTGCTACCTGCATGTGCTTTGTTATTTGCAGCTGAGAATGGTGTTATGACATGCATTCAACACCCTTTTTTTATTTGTGGGTGGGGCATTCCGGTCAAAATTTCTCAGTTTCTCTCTAACAATATTAACTACGATTAGTCTTCTACCCGATTCTTCGATAACATTTCCCACTGTAAACAAATTACAACTCCAATGACAAACTAGGAGAAAGCAAAACAAATAATCAGTTTGGTAATCGTGCCATCCACCAACAAAAGTTGTCTTGTCTCGATCACAATTTTAGCACCAACTTTGGAAGGCCAAATAACTGTAATTGAATTTGATAACAGCAGTGATACAAATCAATATTGAGAAATTAAATAGAGGTTAGTCTATTTGAATAGAACAGAGAAATTATATTCATACTCTTTAATCTCTAGGAATCAACATGTAGCTAAAGCAACACATAAAAAATCGAAGTCCCACAGTGTAGTAAAAGCGACAAAAGCAACCTCAACTCAGCATATCCTTTACTCAGTATCAGAAGCCCGTTTTATTAAACACGAGCAGCACTCATAAAAGAAGTATTCAGGGTCAAAACTCACACAAAGATGGCTCCCACCAGCAGTTGTTGGAGAATCAGCCTTTTAATATCGGCTTTATAAGATTACCAAAGGGATTGTCTTTATCAAGGAGTGGTAATGGTGAATGGTCCCTGACCTTTCTCCGTCTCTCGAAGTAAAGGAAAGCAAGTTCATCATAAGAGCAGAACAAACAAAAGATAAAGGCATGGATGACCACCTAACTTTGTCCTTTATCCGGAGGAAAGCACTGGCGAACTTCTCCTAGTATAACATTCAGTCATAAAACCATAACGGGACCAATATCAACTTAATCAAACAATTCATGCTTAATTGCAACTGTAACAGCTTCATCCACACAATAGCCTTGGACTTTGATGTCGATTGATGCATGAGCACCTTCAATCTCTTAGTAACTTTGGAAAGGTTACTAAGAACCGGGTGAAGAATGATGAAAAACGTGCAACTTTCCAAAAGGTAACCGGTTAGGTTGGCTTTAAAAAGGTTACCAAGAACCGGGTGAAGAATGATGAAAAACATCTGCTAAACACACAAGATAAAATTTGCAGATGCAATCATGAATCAAACCAAATTAAAATCAAGATTTAGGCATGCTACTTCTCATTTAGGCACCTTGATTATTCCATCAGGCCTGCTACTTCTCATCAACACAAGTAGATGAAACTGTCCCTCAAGGTTTAGTTTGATGAGAACAAGTCACCTACTAGTATTTTTTGGTCTTCATTAGAATCTGAACATAAGACTTCATAGTTTTCTACTCACATCATTGACCACTAGACCACACCTCTCGATGTTGCTAGTACATAAATTTGTTTTCTAATAGTTATGGTATTCGAGTCAGCTTACACACAACTTAACTACTTCACTGAATATATGTTACTTTTCACCTGCAACTCTAACTCATCAGGCTTAAGCAGATAAAAATTAACACCTAGAGGTTTTTGTCTCTACTGACTACACAGCTTTAAACCCTGCTCTCTAGTCTCCATTGTTAGGGGGAAAAAAGGAACTGCAAACTAATGTTGTATTGACTACACAGCTTTTAACAATAGAGTATTTCTTGGTTATCACTTGGATTATGTTTCACAATTTTGGATTAAATGCAAAATTAAATAAATTTAGCGATGAAATTCTGCATTTCAATGGAAATTATTGAACTTTTTGCCAAAATCTTTGGTAAGTGGATGATGTCAACCACTTCTATAATATATATTCATACAAAATCATCCGCACCTGCCAGTCCTACTTAACCATGTATAACAACCTTCTTATTCTTGACCTACTAAGGCCTCCTGTTTAAATAAACCACTCACAACAACAACATCTACATTGGGTATGTTGTTGTTGTATTATCAAATATGAAATAGCTATTTTTCTGTCGTATTTTCTTGCATCCATACTTCTATATCTTCTCTTTTAAGCCAAAGATCAATCAAAGTTTCCTCCCTACCCCACCAAGGTAGGGGTAAGACTTGTGTACGTCGTATCCTCCTCAAACCCAATTTGTGGGATTACATTGGGTATGTTGTTGTATCAAATATGAAATTATGAATAACGTATTAATAAAAATAGTAACTTATGGTCTCAGAAAACCAAGTCCTAGCACAACAGTTCCCAGTATAACTGTCTGTAAATTTTAGTTACATTTCGTTTTCAGAAACTACAAAGGTCTAGGGACCATTCTACAGAAGAGGGAGCTGAGTAAATGCCTTTATGAGTAAACTGACAGTAGCTACCACCCATTGACCTATCCACCTACAAGACACAACACTTATGGCTAAAAGTTGAAATCCCCTTTTCCATATGCCCACTTCCTTGGACCATTTGAACTCATCTCAGCACTGAAAACTGAATTTGTCCAGTTTCTTCCTAGAAGATATTCTTTGGTTGTTGTTGGAATCACAAACATTCCAATCTGATATCTTCCTTCATTTTACTCTCTTTCTTATCCGTCTGTTTGAACAGTAAACAACCAGTTAAAATATTCACGACCAAGAATTCACTGACTTCTATACCCCAGATGAATCTTGGCTCCGCCACTGGTCACTTGCACTTGCACTGTTCTAAAAACTTGTGGTCTATACACAAAAAAAAGAAAAATGAAGATCCAATTCCTGTATATTCAATTCAATGACCACTTGCAAATTTTATAAGGTGCTTACTGATTAACCCTCTCTCCTAGGCACAAATGACAATGGACCTATCAACAATGAATAGGGGTTTTAAAAGCTACTCTCGATATACCGGCTGTTTTCCGGATTGGATATAGTATTCCTTATTATGCACTATAATAAAGAAAAAAGGGACCAGCACATATTCATATTTTTCAAGGCTAAGGTTAATATCATAAGTGTGGGGATGGTTACCTGTTCCTTGAGGCTAATGAAAAGTTTTCTCCATGAAACAGTTGGATTGAAGACGAAAGCTCCATTGCTAGAGACCTGATATGCGAGACCTGGTGACCGGTGGGGCAGCAGAATAGAGATTGATGAATTTTCTTGATAGGACTTCCCAGCTACCACATTTATGACTACGTTTCATGTCTATAAGATCTTGTGAAGAGGATCAATCCATGCAAGATACTTGTAGCTCGGACGTTAAGTGACATTGACTATCTACATCAAGTTCCCAAAAATTTAAAATCAGACTTCTAATTACCAAAAACACGAGCGGAAAACGAAAAGAAAAATCTCAGTCACCATGTAGCTGCCACCTGCATGTGCTTTGTTAGAATGGTGTTATGACATGCATTCTCCACCTTTTTTTATTTGTGGATGGGGCACTCTGATCGAAATTTCTCAGTTTTTCTCAACAATATTAATTACAATTAGTCTTTTACCCGATTCTTTGATAACATTTCCCACTGTAAACAAATTACAACTCCAATGACAAACTAGGAGAAAGCAAAACAAATAATCAGTTTGGTAATGGTGCCATCCACCAACGAAAGTTGTTTTGTCTTGATCAAAATTTTAGCACCAACTTTGAAAGGCCAAAATATTGTGATTGGATTTGATAGCAGCAGTGATACATATCAATGTTGAGAAACTAAATAGAGGTTAGTCTAATTAAATAGAACCAGAGAATTTATATTCATACTCTTTAATCTCTAGGAATCAATATGTGCCTAAAGCAACACATAAAAAATCGAAGTCCCACAGTGTAGAATAAGTGACAAAAGTAACCTTAACTCAGCATATCCTTTACTCAGTATCAAAACCCAGTTTTATTAAAAATGAGCAGCACTCATTAAAGAAGTGCTCACGGTCAAAACTCACACGTCCACCCAAGATGGTTCCTACAAGCAGTTGTTGGAGAATCAGCCTTCTAATATCGGCTTTATAAGATTACCAAAGGGATGGTTTTTATCAAGGAGCGGCAATGGTGAATGGTCCCTGACCTTTCTCCGTCTCTCAAGGTAAAGGAAAGCAAGTTCATCATAAAAAAAGAACAAACAAAAGATAAAAGCATGGATGACCACATAACTTTGTCCTTTATCCGGAGGAAAGCACACCGATCTTCCCGTTAATTTTTTTCTTTTTTTCTTTTTGGTTAACATTTAGTCATGAAACCATAACGGGACCAATTGCAAACAATTCATGCTTAAATGCAACTGTAAAAGCTTCATCTGTGCAATAGCCTTGGACTTTGATGTAGATTGATGCATGAGCACCTCCAATCTCTCGTCATTTCTACCTATAAAGAAGAAATTTGAGATTCAGACACTTGCCACTTAGCACCTATATACTCTTCTTAGTCATGATTGTTGTTTTCCTGATATTTAATGGTCAAATAAAAATTCAGCAAATAAAGCCAAACATGCAATTTGAACTGACTATCGGTCCAACCTTTGCATCAGTGCCTCCCATTCTTGAGGTGGCATGGGGGAGACTTAAAATGCTAGTGAAAAACAGCTCCAGGTACAATGTTCACCTGAAGATCACACTGGACTACGTATCAATTTAATCAAATAATATTAGTCGAAAAATGTATTGCACCCACATAATAGAAGTGGAATTCGATATTCTTAGATGTGTTAACAACTGACATATCTACTTGTGTATAAAGCAGAACTTGAGAATATACCTTCACCATCTAACACCTTTATACCACGCTAACATCTCTTCATATTAAATAGTATTTCTTGTTTTAATCGAAAGTAAAATGCTCTTGAAGTCCGAGCCATTTTTAACAACGATCAAACTGAATCTCTCGAAAAAGCTCAAAGAATGAATTCACCAAGTATTAGCCAAGGAAAAATGCTGAAATTTTCTTTTGAAAAGTCACAAGCTTAGTGTCACCATTCCTAATTCCCGCCCTTCAACAACCACTTAGGAGGGGTTTCACTATAAATTTGTATATAAAATGTACTGAGAAAGAAAAAGTATTTTTTAACTCATGGAAGTGTAAATCTAAGAAGTCGTTAATTTAATGGCCCAAATTATTAAGTTAACCAGAAAACAAGCTTGAATAACCACTTAATGAGTTAAATGTGCCAATGTTCCTCATATCACAATAATCCCATGAACCTCCACATCTTATCCCAACAGACCAAGATGGAGCCAAAGGATAATTAAAAAGTTATCTACACACAAACAAATTTAGCCCCTCTCCCCCCCCCCCCTGCAGCCCCTCCCTGAGAACTTCATTAATAAGTGCAATTAAAAAAAAACAAATTACAAGAAAATCCAAAAAAAATCTGCATGACCCTCAAGCTCTCTAGGATTCAATCATGGGACTACATGAAAGTCAAAAAAATTGCACATTCCAGCAGCAGGAAGCTGTAGAATCGGATTACAAACTACCTTTTTTCTGACGAATACGGGCTACCTAAAAGCTACCAATATCAACTTGTAAAGGCTATCTATACTGACTTTTAAAGGCTTAAGACAGAATGATTGGTACCAAAAGCAAATTTGAGAACAAGAATAAAGTCTTTCTAAGTCAATTGCGCATGCTCAATCAGCTTAAGCTACTTAAACCAAAGATGCAGCATACTCGAAATATCCACAACGAAGCTTAATAACAGGAGCTGGGAAGGAAGGAGTAATGGGTCAAAGAATCGAGAATAAATCTCTTAAATTGGTGTAATCTCTTTAAGCCGTAAAACAAGCTTTAGCGTCTCATTGATCGCTACGGGGAAAGGACAAAAGAATTACTTGCCAGAGCCTCAATTCAGTAAAATGAACTTAGTGCAATCAATAAGTTTTTCTCATTATTTAGACTCTTTACTTTTGGCTTTTCTTTTTCAAACAAATCATAGAATTCGCCAATATTAAGATCATTTTTCTTCTATATTGAGAGAGCTAATTAAAACCTGTGTCTCCATTTTAAATCTTCACCATTATTTCCTCCAGCACCTTCACTAGTGTATAGCCTTGAGACTTGTCGATATTGACTCCCACTTCTTCAATGAACAAGTAAGATGAACTATCTTTAAATACTTCTTCTATTAAGGCATTAGAACAAGAGAAGCAATAAACTGCAGAAAGAACTACAGGGAAAATAATTTTGTACAAATTCATGAGCAGAAATAAATACCTTTAAGGCCAAACACCAGTATCTTAATGACAGCATCATCGGACTACCCTTTGTGAATCCTATTCATGCATAAGAACAATGGTTAGTCAATGACATGCAGTTAAGAATAGAACTTGTTACTCGCCCAAGATGAATATCATATGCGGGAGGAAATATAGACTGTTTATTTTTCCAGCAAGTATTAATACGCAGAATTCTTCTGGTGGTACCAATATTCATGAAGCGAGAGACCTTAAACGTGTAACTCCTGTTAAGATTCATCCTCTTGACAACTTCACAATCATAAGACAGCAAATTCCAACTTCTAAGCATTAGCATATTTAGTTCCACAAATCCTGAACAGAAGCATTACATTAAGTCCTTGTCAATGCCTGAAGCAGATTAAAGAATTTTTCTTAAAGATCAGAAGGCTACATATAGGGATGATAAACTTCCATAAGCAACTAAAGGCACATGCAAAACCAAATTTAACATGTCAAATAGCCATAAAATGTATAAATATTATAAGACCTACTTTTCACCAGATTATCAAAAAAATGTACAATGGTAAAGGTTATTTTCTCCATGAAGTCAAGTTCCCCAGAAAAGATTAAGTTTATATCATTAATTGATAGATAGTCTTAGGCATTCGCTTGATTCTGGATAGGCAGGCCGAGGACAACGTACTTAATCCCCTTTTGTTCTAGGTTATGCTTAATACTGATGGTAAAACTTGCAAATTCCAAGAAATCAAGTCGCTTTTAAAAGCTTCACTTTTGAAATCAATATATATAGTGTCTGCTTGTTAGACCTTAGCCAACAATGAATTAGGCAGTCTATGGAGACGGACTTGAGCTCCTTGCAATGAGAAGAACTACATGCTTTGAATGTTATGGAGCCACAAGGTCAGTTTTTCTTGCATACACTGTACAAAAATGTTAACCTGCTATTGATTGTAAAGCAAAAGAGAATGGAAGAAACTTCGACAAATGAAAAGACATTCAACTTGATCAGGCACTCCAACATTTGAGTATCTGCCTTTGTTTTGATATGATTGACTGATTGAGTTTCCAGTAGTCTCACTATTGCCCAGTTTCATATAACAAGCACTTCTTGCACATGGCAATACTGGATGTCCAATCTCTACCAAATATTAGCTCAAATACAACTTTCTTTTCAATAAGTTAAACAAATTTATTAATGTGTGGGAGAAACCCCGTATAGAAGTTGTATAGTAAAACGTAGAGAACCTACACAAAAATATGATTCTCTACAAAGGACATCAATCATCTATACACACAGGGACCTTGGACCTTGTGGCTGCACCAAAAGGGAACTAGAAACAGATATCAATTTCAACTCCCTTTAAACGCTCTCCTATTACTCTCCCTCCATGTTACCCACAATAAAGCTAGCATAGTAACATCAATGCCCTATTGCTTCTCTTACTTATTTTGAAGGCCCAGTAATGCAACGCTTGTTCCGTTGTGCACGGCGACGGTACCGAGTGGAAGGGCCGTCGCTCAACGGATAAAAGTTACTCTAGGGATAACAGGCTGATCTTCCTCAAGAGCTCACATCAACGGGAAGGTTTGGCTCGTGGATGTCGGCTCTTCGTCACTTAGGGCTGTAGTATGTTCCAAGGGTTGGGTTGTTCGCCCATTAAAGTGGTACGTGAGCTGGGTTCAGAACGTCGTGAGATAGCTCGGTCCATATCCGGTGTGGCGTTAGAGCATTGGCATTACACATTGTACACTCAGACCAATTCAGGACCACCCATTACAAACGTGCTGCCTTAGATCATCCGTTGTTAATATCTTGTCCCTAGCTTCCAACCATGCAAAGAAACACACCTTCTTGATGCCTTGAGGATCCTGATCGATAAATGTGGGAAAGTGGACTCCTCTCTAACTAGCAGACTCTGCTAGCATTATTTGACTATGAACAAATTATTTCTCTTCACCTCCCTGACATGAGTGTGGATAGGGGGAAACTTGAATTTAAAAGCTAGAACAATAAAAGGATTGAATCCTTGAAGGAGATAGAAATGAACTCAAGTATATGAACTTGAATCCCTGTACAAGGGTGAAGAAAGCCAAACCATGCAGCTGAAGAGGTATATTTTCCATTTGTGTAACTTCAACTAGTCACATGTCAATTTTCTATATTCCTGTTCAGGCAAGGTTAAGTCGGTACAGATTGGCAACGATGTGTTTCTTTACTATCAGGCTCTGCAGATCTTGAACTGTATATTAAAAAAAAAAAGTTATCAGCTTAACTGAGTGAAAACCGTTTTCTCACAAAAAGAAATGAGTGAAAACCGTTTTCTCTCAAAAAGAAATGAGTGAAAACTTGCTACTATTACCTTTAGTTATGTCTGTTGTCCCGCAAAGAAAGCTTTCAAACTGCCATCACTGCCAACCCAACTGAAGCCTGTGCCTTTTGATATTCCTCTAATCTTCATAATCTCCCTAAGTTCACCCACACCGTCCCATCTCCCAGCATCTGCCAGAGTATTAGATAGCGCAACATATGCCCCTGGACGACTACCACTACTTTGCTTGAAAAGTTCATTGGCAGCTAAATTAGCCAAGTCCACATCTCCATGCAGTCTACAAGAACTGAGTAAAGCTGCCCAAACATCAGAATCTGGCCTTTCAGTCATATTAATTACAAACTCTAAAGCCTGATTTAAGCTCCCTGAGCGGCCAAAGAGATCAACCATGCAAGCATAATGCTCCATCCTTGGCTTCATAGAGTAATCTCTCTCCATGCTTTCAAAAATCTCTCTTCCTTTAGCAACTAGTCCAGAATGCGCACAAGCAGAGAGAGCACTTAGAAATGTAACATAATTTGGAACAATGAAATGATCTACTTGCATTATACTAAATAGTTCGAGTGCCTCATTGGGGTACCCGTTTTTCCCGTAACCATCAATCATAGAAGTCCATGAGAAGACATTCTTCTCAGGCATATGGTTAAAGACTCTTCTTGCATCCTCAACCAATCCACACTTCGAATACATGTCAATTAAAGCACTTCCAATTTTTACGTGCTCAATTAACTCAGTCTTCATTAGCTGTCCTTGAACTTGTTGACCAATTTCAAATGCTGCTAGAGAAGAACAAGCCCCAATAATGCTTGCAAAAGTAGAAATATTTGGCCTAAAACCGAAACGTTGCATGTCAATATAAACCTCAATCGCCTTCTTAGCATTTTCAATCTGTTTACTATAACCTTCAATCATTGCATTGAACACCACAACATCTTTCTCCATTGTTTTACTAAACACATCTTCAGCATCCTCAATATAACCCTGATTCATGTACCCTGTTATCAACGACGTCGAGCAAACTACATTCCTTTCCAACATCAAATCAAACACTCTCCTTGCATAATCCACCCTCCCACTCTTCACATACGAGTCAACTAACGCAGTATAAAGCACATCATCACCCTCAACTTCGCATTTAAATATCCGGGCATGAACCTGTTTTCCAACATAGCTACTACTAGAGCCTTTCAAAATCATGGATAGCGTAAACTCATCCGGCCTTTCACCCGAAAAACACAACTTTCTAACCATATCAAAAGATTCTAAAACAAACCCATGTTTCACATATCCCGATATCATGTAATTATAAGCAGAGAGAGTTGGTTGACGCATTTCATCAAACACTTGGCGTGCATAAAAAAGACAAGAACTTTTTAGATAAAGTATTAATAATTTGATACATATATTAGTATTGGGTTTGTACCCAGTTTTTAAAATGTATGAATGGATCTTTTGGCCGTGAATTGGAGTGTCTGAATTGATATAGTGTTGTAAAGATAATGGCATTGAAGAAAATTTTGGTGGCCATAAAAGGGGATTAATTTCTGCTTCTTTTAAGGATTTGAATTTGGGTATTTTGGCATTTTTCATTTTTTGGTTTTTGGACTGAAAGCTCAATGGTACATGGACATGGTGATTGAAAGCTTGGTTTTTGTAGGCGCTAAACTTTTGTACTACTATTTTGCAATTAACTTTGAGAGTGCACTTCTAAACATTTATGACTCGTTATCTAATTTAGAGACGTCTAAAATTTATGTACTATGTCACGTTGAGTGTTCATAAGACATAGTGAGCTTAAATTAGAGTGCTTAGTTGTTAATTGGGATCGAATCGACGTCTCTAGATGTGTGCTCTCAATGGGATGCCCTAATACAATATAAAAGTGTGCTTTAGCTAATGATCCAACCAAAAGAATAATTGAAACAAGGGTATCGAACTTCTTAATTGCATTATTGATTAGAAATAAATGTTCTAATATTTGACTACGTACCATTGAATGATTTAGTGGCACACTTAAAAAATAGCCCATAAAGTCACGGGAATGGTTGGATAATTGGTTCATTATTTTTAACGTCTCTAATTCAAAATCGAACATGAAACTTTGGTTTCATTCGGCTCCTTTATGGAGATGAGTCAATTTATAGATCTAAGATGTTAACAAAATTCTGGAAAAAAAAAAGAAAAGAATTTTAACCCATTATATCTATGTCTACTTTTAGTCTGAATACATATAGATGAATAGCTTTATAGATGATCCTTCTAGAAAAGAAAGATTGAATTCTAACAAAACAATCCTTCTAATTATTTCAAATTTGAAGTGCTTACCTGTCAATTTAGATAAAATTTGAATGTTTAAATACATTTTTGTTTACTTCTTATCAAGCTTAATTGGAGAAAATGGTCTTACAAAATAAAAAAATATATAGAATTAAAAGATAAATTTTGTAAAGGATTATAAAATGTGAAAATTACGTGGGTGAATACTTTTTAATAAATAATTACAGTTTATAGAGACACTTTTTATTTATTACTATCTATAGCAATGCATAGCAATACTATGATAAATTTGCGTTATGTATTAAAAGTAAATTATGCATGCAATATATATGTATTATAAGTGTTTTAAAATGTAGAGAAAAGACATCAAAACATCCCTAAACTTGTCCGAAAAACTTACTTTAGACCTTTAACTTAACGAACATTTATTTACCCCCCTTAATAATTTTAAAGTGAATTTAATACACCCTCTAACATGGAAAGTGTTTTCACTCTCTCAAACTCGTGTGAAAAGGAGAAAAAAGGATATTGCGGTTGTTAGAGGCTCTAACTTGCCGGAGATGACTATTGCGGTTGTTAGAGGCTCCGAGGAGGGTGTTCAAATCGCCTCCACACACACCACCATCCATTCAATTCCTCACCACCATTTCAATCTCCAGCCACTTTCTTTAATTTCATAATAAATTTATTTTTGTATGATTTTTGTGGCCGAGTTTTTGGTTGACATTGTTAGTGTTGTTGATGGGTGTTGTGAAACTTTGGCGTGTCTGGTGAAATTGACGGGTGTTGTTGACATTGTTATTGTTAGTGTTGTTGATGGGTGTTGTGAAATTGATGGGTGTTGTGAAACTTTGACGTGTGTGGTGAAATTGACGGGTGTTGTGAAACTTTGGCGTGTGTGGTGAAATTGACGGGTGTTGTTGACATTGTTATTGTTAGTGTTGTTGATGAGTGTTGTGAAATTTCTTGACATAGAACAAAGAACTTGCCGGAGATTGTGGAGTTGATGACTATGGTGATTGTGTTAGTAGTGGTGGTGAGCTTGTGAATTTGACGATGGAGATAATGAAGAGGACGAGAAATAGAGTGAGGAGTAGTTGGCGGTGGATTTATGAAATCGCCGGCGGCGAATTGTGAAATCGCTGGCAGCGGATTGTGAAGGACGAAGGTTTTATATACATATATATATATATATATTAAAAATATTAAAAATTCAGATATATAATTCATTAAATGGCGTGGACCAATTAAAACGCGTGTGATTCAACAACACTCAACCTTGACTTGGGCTGAGCTGCGAAGGGTTGAAAATAATTCACTTTAAAGTTCTTAAGGGAGGTGGTAAATAAATACCCGTGAAGTTAAAGGTCTAAAGTAAGTTTGTCAGACAAATTTAAGGGTGTTTTGATGTCTTTTCCCTAAAATGTATTATGCTTGTTTGATAAGAAATTGGCACAATGTATTATAAGTGTATTAAAGTATGTGATAAATGTATTATCCATAAATAAAATTTGTATTATATGTGTTTTATAAATTGTTCTCTGCAATATGTATTAAAATTGTATTATAAATGTATTATAAGTATTCAGTATGCTATTGTTATAGATGATAAATATTTTCTTAATATAGTATACCTATTTAAATTTCCCTTATAAAATTAATCAGCCCACTTAATTTAGTGAAATATTTAGATTTAGTTACAAAAGAGGAGTATGGTGATATGTTGGATGTTATATTCACCTTTGACAAGAGGACGGCTACTTAAGGTGTAGTCAAAATTAATTTATTAAGTTTAATCACGTTGAAATTAACTTTGAACTCACAAGGATTGAATAGAGGAAGTCCTCAAGTATTTGGTGATCTCAGTTGTGCCAAAATTATCCGTTACATATTATTTTGATGATTTTTTTTTTTTTATTTTATATTTACATACTTGCTAAATTTCACTTATTAGATTTCATTGTTAAAGATGGTGGAAAAACTCATATATACTATATTAGATATAATATAACAACTTATACCAATAGATTCTAGTTTTCAATACATACCATATAAGTTTTCTAACAAAACCTACCAACTTAACAAAATCCAGAAAAAAAGAAGAAAAAACGGGGGGGAAAAAAAACAGGTGCAACAAAATTCCTAAAAAAATGGTTGAGGGATATCAATCAATCCAAAAATATCTCTTATATCTTAAAATCAGCATATCTTCTCTCTCCTATATCTTAATTTCCTTAATTACTCCTTTCTATTATCACTTTAGTTGATATCAACTTTTATACTTAATTAGATTTGAAAATTATCAAATTATCACGCCATAAATATTAAATTGTATATCGATTTCATACATTGAAAGTTGAGAATATGAAAAATCATTTTGTGTATGCAATAAATATACAATCTGGTGGTATAATGTTTCATGTACATATCAGTTTTATACCAAAGTATATATATATCGAGACATTATGAAAATGAATTACATTTTATGTATGTAATTGGTATACAAACTAGTTTCAATGTATGTATACTATAGTCATTAAAATAATCAATGGATATTTAGCATAGAGCGTCTTAGATAAACACAAAAATCACATTATATACTTGAAATTATTCATTTTGATGTAATTTATTATAACCTATAATGAATCTTAGAAGAGAGAAGAAAAATATGTATGAGTTACAGAGAAAAAAAATTAATTTAGTTGAATAATGATAATTATAAATCCCTAAATTTAAGCCTACGAAATCAATTAGAAAATAAAATTCGGATAAATATAGAAATAATACTAAGAGAGAGAAGAAAGATTTTATTTTGTATTATCTTCCTTAATTACAATGAGTTATTTAGTGGGTCTCTTTGAATTTGTTCCTTAATTAAGTAGCATTAAAAAAACCATAATTAAATATAATAAAAAATAATAACTATTTTTTAGATTCTGGTATGACTTATAATTAAATTGATATTTTAATAATTTTAAAAAAAAAGTGATGTATATAGTGTAATAAAGAGTCTTAAGCTATTATCTAGGATAATTTTGGAATTTTTACATAAATAAAGTGTTTTAGATCAATTATTACCCCTTTTTGGGGTCTTTTTTTTATTACAAACTATAACATATGTTTGCATTTAATAGCTAAAATCACCCCATTGCTCCTTTCTTCTTCAACAACCGGAGCTCCAGCCCATTGCTTCATGACAATCAGCCTCTAAATCTTCTCTCGCTTCTCTTCCGACGAAATCGCGAATCAGAAAAAACTCCGACGAATCAAACCCACAATTCTTTTTAGATCTGAGACGAGGTGAAGTGAATTGATTTCTCGTTCACTAGAGTTGGATTTTCTGGTGGGATATATAGAGACAACGGTGCAATATGGTTGGGGGTCTGATTGATTTCGTGGTGGTAATGAGAGATTTGTGTTTCTTACAGATTATTATGACATCTGATGGTGCTGAATGTTTATGTGCATTTGAATGTGCTTTTCCATTCTAAAGTCTTTAGCACTCGTATGTGAAATGAATACTTAGTTAGGTGGTCGAACAACTCTTCTAGTTGAAGTAATTAGTAAAAAGTGATTGTTGATTGGTCGAAATTCACCGAAAAAGGGGGAAGGGAGAAATAGGTCGGAGAAGATGGCGGTGGTGGTGTGATTGTTGTGGTGTTGCTCGTTTCGCCGGAGTGGTGACCAGTTCGTGTGATTGATTTGATTGCTCTGACGATTAGCTTCGCCGGAGATGGAGTTGGAAAAGGATGGATGAGAGGGGCGTGATGGTGGGTGATGGTCGGAGAACGGGAAGAGGGGGGCTGTTTGGTGGTGGTATGAACAGAGTTTGCATTTAACCGGAGATGACGCTTCTCCGGTAGTGGGTGGACTGCATGGTGATGGTGGTGGTTTGGTTTTCGGTTGGAGCTACCGGTAGTCCGACAGTAATATGGTGGTGGTGATTCACTGGAGAAGAAGAGGTGAAACTTTTAAAAGTTGTATTACAACTGTATTAAATATAAACATAATTGTAATACAATTCGAATTCAATATAATACATTGTTATGAATTTGATAGTTTTTATCCTAGAACATATATAATACATTTTTAATAACGTAAACTAATTGAAGTAGTACAAAAATATTTAAAATTCACATATAATACTTATAATAACTTTGTATTAAAAATATTTTAGTTATGTATTCACCACGTGGATTAAAATATGCCTATAATATGTATAGTATATTGAACTCAAAATGTATTATAATGTTGTTTATTTTTCTCTCTAATTAATGATGCTAAAAATGTATTATATCTGAATCTCAAACATTCAAATGCTATTTAAATTAGTTTATGTGTTAATATATTAAAATTGTGTTAGAAATGTATTATATATGTATTTAGCTTATTCTGCTATTTTTGGTAAGAAAAATAAAACTATAATTTATAAGAGTAAAACTATACTATAATTTGTAATAAATCTTCCATAATACATTATCTATGTAAAAAGGCCGATAATTTTCTCTTAAAAAATAAGTTTTCCAAAGCCTAAACTTTTGAAACGGTCCACTTTGGCGAATTGGGCCAGAGGCTATCCAACTTGGACAAAATTTATAAGCCCACGGTCTGTAGCTATATTTGGCCCACGTATATTTATCACATGATTTTCGAATAAAATTAACAAATAATTATTTTTAGCCATTTATAAATAGAAAATAACAATTACCGATAAGTTTTAAATTGACATGTAAAATTCGAAAATATTATCATGAAGTCTTATTGTAAAATATGAAACTCCATAGATAACGCTATTTCGATTATGATTTTCACCGTTTAAGAGCTTGACAATGGTAATCTTTTACATTTAGGGTGTGTTCGATATAAAAAAATATTTTTCTGAAAATAATTTTTTAGAAAAATAAGTGAACTGTTTTTTTGTTCGATACATAAATATAAACAAATTAAATAATATTACGAAAGGGGACAAGAAATATGATCCGCATTATATATTGCTCTCGTTTAAATGCTACAATATGAAATATGATCCACAATATATATTGGTATTGTTTTAAATTGTAAAATAAGAAATATGATCCACATGAATATATCTTTAAGATATGATGCATAGAATCATAAATAATTTCTTCATTTTTCATTGTCAAATTCAACGCATGAGACATGTTCCCTTCAATTATAATTAGTTCTTAGAACACTATTTAATTTCCTACTTTACAAAGCCATATGGTTTCAACAATATGTTTGATTATTTAGGAAGGTTTAATCCGTGAACGTTGGTCATTAAATATTTTTCGTTACAAAATTATATAGTGTATAATATAAAGTTATACTAAGTATATATAGTGAGACCTTTCTGTAACAGTCATATTTTAATATTATATATTATATGTATTTTATAACAACATTTTTCTTCCAATTTACATGCACATATTTTACAAAATTCATTTCTGTAAATGAAAAATAAATATTCCACACTGAACACGTGGCACTCTTAAAAGTTGGTCACTAATTAAACCATAAAGATTGTTCCATTTACGCCGTTGATAGTGGCAAATTGATATATATTTACTATAAAATAGCAATATTCCCCACACACATATTATGTTTAATTACCTGTAAATTGGTACAGTTTGAATTTGTGATGCAGTACAAATACACACTGATACAAGTGAGAGAATTAAAAGGGATGTTTTATAATCTAACCGTAAGAAACGTCTTTCGTATTGCACGCCCCTCTTGGTGATTATTATTTGCACGATTAAGCTATTACATACGTGGTTGACGAGAGTCATTAGGAGAGAATCCCAAATTCTTCAAAGATGGTTACACTTTGGACTTATCTTGACCGGTCATTGTCATGCATGCATACCACTACGTTTATTCGAAGCTAGATGGGCTAATGATATGGTTCCAGATCTACGTACATGGCATGATCTCGAGTCTTCATCAAACAAGACCAACTTTATCTGGATACCAAGTTATCGTCTTTGTTGGATCACATCTGATCTGTCCTTCTTGCCATGTGTCACCTTCTAATGCGTTCACGTGCCTCATGCGATTTTTACCCAATACATACATCACATATATACAAAATCATTTAACGAAATGGTATATGAATTATATAATCGTGAACCTAGCTGCACTTCGATCAATTAAAAAAAATAAGAAGAGGAAAACTCATAAGTAAACTTAATATCTGATGGATTTAATTAATTAATCAACTAACATGCATGAATGTACAAGAAAAAATAACACATTCATGCATTTTTTGAAGATTTAAGCCAAAATAAAACATAAAAAATGACAACAACCCAAAATTATGTAAGGGTAATAAATTAATTTCTAGAAAGGATACTAATTTTTAAGTTCTTGGGAAGGATGTGGTCCATACATTGTCCTCCACACAAGAAACAAAGAAAGAGCAAATGTGCATGGGAACCATATATTAATATTTCCTTAAACAAAATGCTAAAATAAATATTAGAACCAAGCACGTCATGTTAAAAGTTATAACTAATAATATTAGTATATATGACTTTATTTCTTAAACAAGTCTATTAAGAAATCGTCATGTTCGATTAGGACTTTGATGCAAGCCATTTTTGGCCCATTACTTGAGCCTCGCTCGTTATAGGCGTGTAGAATGTTGGTGTTACCCAATATCTGTCACACCCACATCATGTTATTCTTGATAATCAAACTTATGACCTCGACTCTAATTTCACTTGTTATGATCAAGTACTTATGTATAACGGGGGCGCACCTTTATTTCTTAATCAATTTTGTCAAGCAAGCGCCATATTCGACCATGACTATGATCAGTGTCCGAATCGGATCTAAAATTTAAAATTTATGTATTATTTCAATAATCTCAAATTAGTTTACAATATTGGCTAGTTCACAATCAAATATAATTCTTACACGGACCATCCCACACTCTTCACTTGAGCCTCATCATAGGCAGGATATCGACGTTACCAAACAAAATACTTCCGTAAAAGGCTTAATTCC
This sequence comes from Jaltomata sinuosa, assembly GCA_003996215.1. NCBI lineage: Eukaryota > Viridiplantae > Streptophyta > Magnoliopsida > Solanales > Solanaceae > Jaltomata > Jaltomata sinuosa. Next base: position 1,790,803 of record QJPP01007213.1, on the reverse strand, counting down.
TTTAAACATGCATCCAATAGTTTTAAAATCCGTTTCCCATTATTTATACCCACTAATATAACAATGTAAATAATTTTTTTATCGAATCCCCTTAAATTAACAATTATATATAAATAAGTAACTGCTCATCATAATAAGCAAAATTAATAATTTTAAAAATAAAATAGATAACTTGTTACAGTATATCAAATTGTTTTGAAATTAGAAACTAATTAGTACAATGCATAGAAACTCAGAACATAGCAAAAGAATATTATTTGGGATCAAGATCTGATAAAATCTTTGGTCGTTTGTTCATCAGACAATTTCACGTGCATGATTATATATAGAATTTTTTTAAAAAAAAAATAAGAATTATATATGATGGTACATTATAGTAAACTGTGTAATGAGTATGATGTTACGTACTCTATTGACAACCATATATACAACACCCCTCCTCGTACGGCGATTTTTAATCGTTGAGGTTGTCTTCATGTGTTTATTTTTCAATGTTGAGTCTCACATCGGTGGACATTAGGGTTCTTCGCCTTTTTATTTGATCTTTGGTGAAAAAATAATTCATGAATTAGTTTTAGGGTTTAGTTAGGCTCAAAGATCATTTCTTTTATCACGATATTAAATCCAGACTCAACCCAATTCATTATTTCTCCGCTATTATATTGGCCCCCGATTTTTTACGATTCATGCTCGAGATGTTCAGCTCTAGACGTGCGAGAAAGTGTTGAGTCCTACATCAATGGATATTAGGGTTCTTGGTTTTCTTATATGGTTTTGGACAGTATCGCCCCTCGGGTCCGGCCCTTCCTCAAGCTAGCTTTTAAGAGTTGATTTAGACTCAAGGTCCATTTCTTTATCACACTATACGTACAGAAGAAAAAAAAAAGTTATGAAATTAGTCGTTAGTCTGTAATTAACATATTTTTGTTAAATAGAATTAGAGGTAAAAGGTGAATTCATATGCACAATACAAATTGAACAAGCTATGAGTCAATGGCATCCATTAAGAACGTTATTTGATAAAACTATTAGTACTATAAAAGTAATTTAATTGGATTACTCTTCATTTATTTTTCTCAAATTATTTTATCTCTCTCTTCATATCTGTATATTATTTATTGGAGAATGAGTAGATTTGAGTAAATGATAAGCAGTAAGAAGAACAACAATAATATTAGAGAGCTAGTTTCGAATAGATTATCAATTCAAGTAAATGCATATTTCAACAAGTATGAAAAGAAAATACAGTAAAAGGATAATAGAGAAAATAACAATAGCAATATCAAATAATACGATAATTAAATTAGTAAATTAGGAGAAGAGACTAAGGAGTGTTTTCAAAAGCAACACTTTTTATGGACCAAATTAGTTTGACTAAAATGGTGCTTATATTGAATAGGAAGAATTGGCTAATTATATCTTCAGCTAACTGCTGCATACAGTTGTTAAAAGTTTCATTCCAGCAATGATCTTGTCTTTATTATATACTTCCTCCGGATCATTTTACTTTTTATTTTTATTAAAAATAGATAGTTTATAATATTTATTATTTTAAAAAATCAAAATCTAAATAATTATTTATTTTTACCTTTACCTTTAGTCATAAATATGAAGAGATATTAATATAGTACAAAATAAAAAAGTATTAAATAAGAATAATTTAGTCAAATTATCCTTTACTTAATAATTTTTGTAAAGAGCGTATAAACTAAAAATATGACAAGTAAAATAGTCCCAAAGATTATGGAGGCATTAGTTGAACACTCGCACTATTATCGGTCGTTAACATTTCTTTTTAGAGTTCAAATAATATTTTATTTTAGTGTAAATAATTTTTACATTATCAAGTCATTTACAATATAAAAAAATCATTTATATTTATGATTAGAGATGGAAAAATTAGCCCAAAAAAATCACAACCCGTTCAAGTTTAGACAACTTATTGACTCGTTCATTTCTTAATTCAGTCCATTTCAACTAGTCCAAATTAATACATGAGAAAAATCATCAAAATATTTTTATTTTTTTATATTTGATATATTATATATAATCATAATAAAAATAATAATTTTATTAAATACTAAAAATTATTAAAAAATAAATAAAATAATTAAAATTTATTAACTTAAATAAATTAAATAACCCGTTTTTTAATCCATTTCAATCGTAACATATAAAGCAAGTTGAACCCCTCGTGTGCATACGATATAAGGTTTGTTATTTTCTTAACGTGAAATTTTTGACTCTGTGCCGCAAAAGTAACGTTAAAGACTTTACTTTGACCAAAATACCAAATATAGAAATAGGATAAATGAAGAAATTTCCACTTAACTAATTACACGTAATCCCTATTTTTATTTTCCATCTTTTAATAATTATTATTATTTCCATGTGTATTACATCACACGCATGAAATATATGGCAATCTTTTCTTGACCAAAGAAAAAATAATAACAATAATAATAAGATGATGAAGAAAGAGTCATGTTCTAGGTAGGTGTTTAATTACATATAACTTGACTACTTAGAGATAAATTAAACGTCATTACCAAAATATTATTATTATTATTATTCATCTCATCAATTTGTCGACAAAATGATGAGATATAATAATTTCAAAAAAAGATAGTGTATCAAGCATCTTATTCTTTTTTCAATAATTGTGTGAGAAGAAAAAAGAACACTTAAAAAGTAAAAATCACACATGCACATCATATGGAAATTAGTAGTTAATTAGTGTATTTTATATAAGTTGCAACCACTAATTTTGGATTAACACTACGTGAGGTCCCGGATATATATTAAGTCCACTTGTGTTAAAACATATTATTGAGTCAAAAAATAAATTCTTTCTTACAAATTCAAAATATAATAAAATAATTATGTACTTCGATATGATATCATAATAGACAGAAATTATGACTTCAAGTTTTATCGGTTTTATCAAAATAAATTCGATGTACTTGGTCCACCAAAAAAAGAGTTAGACGCACACATGTGAATGACGTTTTTGGAGATATGATTAAGCAAATTAAAATTCACAACTAATATTTATCAAGCTAGTAATAATTTTACAAAGTTGTCGTATAGCAAATGAAATGGTAACACTGAGTCTATCCAATAACCTACTGTACTGATTGGCCACCTTCTTGTTGGTGATTAGGATATCATCACCAAGAAGGGCATAATCAACAAACGGAGTGCTTCGTAGCGGATAAGCCTTCAAAGCCGCCAACCACACTATATAGTGATGGGACAACCAGAACGACTATGAACCGGCAAATTTAATTTGACAATTAGTCCCTCAAAAAGTTTGAGAACTTGTTGGTTAGTGATAAGGATAAAAATTGACCCAAAAAAGCTTATTTTTAATGTATTTAACTTGTAAAATGAAATGAAGCAAGTATTACATGTTACATATATAAATCCTATAAATTACATTCCTCCAAAACTAGATGTCCTGATTTGGTCATCCACAATTATTAGTAGTATAATAAGTACGTAATACGTTATTTGCTTAATACTTATAGTCTAAACTACAAGTTCCACGTGTGATTTGTAACTGATAGTACACTAGAAAAAACAAAATATATACTGCGTAAAAGTGGAGTAATTATTATGTTTACCAATTTATTATGCGTTTTAAACATTTAACTTTCCTAAACCAATAAATTAATTAACATTAAAATTTATATGACACAACGTGCACGTATATAAGGACACCAATAACAATAATATACGCAGTTATATAATCTCACAAGTGGAAGCTGAGTACAATAGAGTATATGTAGATCTTACCTCTACCTTGTAGAAATAAAGAGGTTGTTCCCTAAAGACCTCAACTTAAAAAAAACCTTGTATTTATAATTTTTTAATAAGTTGCAAAGTCAAGTAAAGATGGACGAAGGGAGTATCAAACCATTTGAAGAAAAAGGTGGTACAAATATGAGAGCAACTACAACAACACAGTAATGTGAAATAAAAAATGTTGCACAACGATCGGAGGAAAGACAGTAAAAAAAATAAGATATATTTTTTAAATCAAAACGTAACAAAAATAAGATAATGCAATAATCGACGCACAAAACAATGTAGGTATAAAATAAAAATAAAAAAAAGAGTCGGTTCGTGTCCCACACGGTCCGTATACGTTTCTTTAATTAATTCACCAAAATTGTACACAATTTCCAATTTTGACACGGGCCAAAATTCACCCATGCATCATCCACACACTTTCCTTCTATTAACAACCACCCACCCCTCAAAAAACCCCTGCCTAACACCCCCCCACCCCACCCCACCCCACACATCTTTTCTCACTATATATAAACCCTTTTCTTGCATTAGCTCAAAACTCATCTACGTGACCAAAAAAAGTTACAAAAGTTATATAGAAGAAAACAAAGTTTCAAGATTTTTATTCTCTCTTCTTGATCATCATCATCAAATCATCAAATGGCATTTTCAGAGCCAGTAGTTATATGCAAGAAGCACCCACAACACAAACAACAACCAGGAGTATGTTCATGTTGTTTAAGAGAAAAGCTTTCCACGATTAATGGTACAACTACAATTGCTACAATTGCATCAATCCCCTCCTCTTTATCCTCCTCCGCTTCCTCGTCCAATTGTGTCTCGCCACGTGGCGGGATCGGACACCGTCGGATCACGTCCGACGTAGCCGGCGGCCACTACTCGTTCGTTACGCTAGCGGCCGGCGGGGGCGGAGGAGGAGGAGGAGGGGGGTTGAAGAAGAGTAGGTCAATAGCATTTGTTGCAAGAGGGGGTAGAGTTGGAATTAATGGAAAAAAGAAGAAAGAAGGGTTTTGGTCAAAGTTGATCCGGTCAACGGGGAAACGAACCAATAGGGTTATTGTTTATTGATGAGTTGGATTTTAAATAATTTTATTAGGTGGCAATTCATCAAGAAAATTGTTGTTACGCAATGAGTTAGGTGAACACTTTGTAATTTAGTGAATTATTTTGTAAATTAGGGTTGGTAATTGCACGTGTAATAGTACAAAAAAAGAGATAAGAAGAATCATTTGATTTGATGTATTTTTTTTTATTGCCATTTTGTTGCATTGTGTGGTACTTACCACGAAAGAAACATATTGATGTTTGTGAATATATAAGAATTTTAATTTTGATAAAAGAAAATGTGAAATGTTGATAGGAAAGTTCAGTCTACCTTCTCTTTTTGTCTTTTGTTTTGTTTGATTTTTTTGGTGATTGTATAAACTTTCTTATTTATTTTTTAGTACGTTCTCACCTAGTTTCTCGTGTACTCTAAAAGGAAATTGAGTTAAAAATTTTGAATTGGGACGTGATGATTGACGATAACGTTAGGAAGTTTGAAGATAACGATTTCTATTTGACAATTTGTCCACTCTAAAAACGGCTCAATTGAAGGTAGGATCAAACGATTAAAAATGCATCACACATTGCATGGGGTTCAATGCGTTATGCGCCTCCGATGGCCCTTGAAAATTCGGAGAACCGAGTGACGGGTTGAACGGGTTACGAAAAGTTAGGTTGAAATTGCCACCTATATGCATATGCATGTCACATTGGTAAGTTTAAATTTGGAGAAATTGAACCAAGACTTTTCTAGATTTGGTACATTTGCTTGATTGATGGGAATAGAATTAAGATAAGAATTGCCACAATTTCAATCATCCAATTAGAGTATGGACCGCATATGGTAGTCGTGGTTGATTTAGATTCGAGTTTACTAATAAGTCTTCTTTATCACATTCAACAAAAGCAAGTTTTATAATTATAAGATATACATAGAGTAACTACTTTTTAAAGATAATATAAAAAAAATATAGTTAGTGAACGTTATTTCTACAGACAAAATAGTAAAATAACTCAATCCAAACTTAGTTTAATTGGACATATAGAGTGATCATGGGTTTGAAAATATTGCTCAATTTTATAAACCTTTGTTTTACCATTTTAGAAGGTCTATGTATTGAGCACAAGAAAAATAATTCCTCCTATCATGGCTCTCAAAGAAAGAAAGAAAAATGATCCAAGTATATATAAAGGTCTAAATCAATAATCTTGTTTAAGAAATATATATGAAGCATTTTCTATATGGATTTTTTTTATCATTTTCAAAACTCAAATTCGAAGTTTTTGATTAAGAGCTATAGATCATATTCATATGATGATCACCTTCTCCCAATCCTCGTATCATGGTTGTCTTCTCACTATCCCAACACAAAGGGGGAAAGAAAAGATCAAAGTATAACTTAAAGGTCTAAATCGATAATCTAGTTTAAGAAATTTGAACAAATTAAATATAAAGAGCTTTTTGGTATTTTTTATCGGTATTCGTTTTAGGGTCCCAATTGAATCAGATTTGCGCCATGTCCTTTAATAAGGTTTTTTGTCTATTCTTTGAGCTCGTACGAGAGATATCTGACTAAAGATAGAGAGATCCTATCTATCCTACCACACTCTAATATGGTGATAAAAATTTATTCGAGTTATCATTAAATTTCCCTTTCTCCATTTGTGTTTCTCATTATCAACATCTAATTATTATTATTATTATTATTTTTTTTTTTTTTTTTGTTGTTGTTGTTATTATTTTTATATGAAAGAAAAAGGTAGGAAAAATATTTGTTGTATTATTTTCTTTGTTGTGTTTGGATATTATGGATGTATGGATTGTCTTACTAGTTGTACTACTCTTCCAAGATTTGGTCAAAGAAAGCTATCTACTACTATATGCTTGTTGATTAATACAACTAATTAGGGCTCTTTGATTCACGGACAAATAAAGTTTTCTAAGATTATAGTTTTGAGATTAATTTATCTCACTTTGTATAAATTTATTCTGACCTAAGTATACTTTAAGTGGTCGTTTGGTGTGAGGTATAAGGTATAATAGTTCCGGAATAAAATGCAGGATTAATTTATCTTGCATTTGGTTAGAGGTATAAGTTAGTCCAGAGATTATTTATCCTACCATTTATACCATAGTGATGGAATAAATAATCTCACATACATGATGGGATAACTAATCCCAAGATTAATTATTCCGAGATAATTTATTTCCAACCAAATAACCCCTAATTAAATAAAATATAACCTTAATTTTCCATTTCTAATGATGAAAGACAACACATAAATGTCTTTGCTGGCTCAACCACATAGAGACAAGAGTATACGGATCAATTATTATTTGAGTAAACTACGGAAAGAGTCAATCATCCTTATTATATTTACTAATTTTTTCACTATATTATTTTAATTATTTAATATATCATAATAACCCAAGATACGCGAATACATATTGTAACCCTAAAAAACATGTGGATAAATACTGTAACCCATCAGATACATGCGGATATATACGACTAAACTGGGATACATGCGATGTATCTGAGACTAAATCATGTATCCAGATGCCTTTTAAGTGGTAGAAAGTGTAATTCACTAAATTAGTGATCAAGAGAGTAATTAGCTCATATACTAGTGAGTTTTATGTAGTTTACTCATATTATTTCTCCAATTAATCTTGACTTCTTAACACCCTAAAAGCCATGGAACTAAGGTTAAAAAGCCCGTTGGGCTGGCCCAATCCTTGTATGTGATTTTCTCTATTGTAAACCCAAAAGGCCCATGGCTTCATTGCATTTAGGCCCAAATATTTGTTGTTTTTTCCTCTTGAGAATCTATTTGTTGTTTTTTCCTCTTGAGAATCTATTGGTACATTTTCTATAAAAAGCTTTTTAGAAAATAAAAAATGACATATATGAAGAGCACAAAAAGATGTGGACTCATAGTAAATGAAGTGCATAAAAACCACGAAAAATCAAAGTTCAAATTTCAGTGCAGACAAAAGATGTTAGGTTTTCTTATGGTGGACCTATGTTAAAGGTGTCGGGTGTTCAAACATCCATTAATTCTAGAGCTCAAAATAGTAATTCCAATTTAAAAGTAGTTGAGCACCTAACTCAGAATAAAATCATCAAATGTACATGTTGGTGAAATATAGTAAGTATTCGGTGAAATAGTTAAAAGCATTGAATACTAGCTCAAACCTAAATGGGGATAAGTCACTTTGTCTTGTATTAAATGAAATCCCCAAAGCCAAAAAGGACTTATAGCTTTTGATTGGGCCATCAATATTTATGGGACTTTATAAAGCATTATCCTTCACAAAAACAAAAGGTCAATATCTCACATTTTCTTTTCTTTTAGTATCATCATTAGATACCTCTTTTTTACTCTCTTTTTTTCAACTTCTTAATCTTTTGACCTTAAATGGTAGTTAGTACAATGCTTTGGAAGATTCTCAATTGAGTTTTGAACTCTTAATAAAGATTGTGTCTTTATAACTTTAAGTCTCTTTTCCAAAGCCAAACTTAAAGTGGACTTAATTCACTTTTCTTAGTGGTGGTGATCAAATAATGAACCCACACGTTTCTTCGTTCTTTTTTTTTTTGTGTGCGCTAAAATTGTTGGATATAGCCATAAAATATGGATTGACTTTTTGGCTAAGTCATTAATTTACTTGAATTTTCTAAGCCAAGTTAATTTGGTACGCGGGATAAAGTGAGATATCTCAAGATTAAGTTTGACACTATATTTATATCATTTTAGTTGTTGGTATAAACTTATCTCGGGATTAATTTATACCATCAACCAAATATACTATAAATCTAATACCAAACTTAGTCTTGGAATATCCACCTTATTCTATTCAACATGAGATTATATTTTATCCCACCTTTCATATGAGATAAACTAGTCTAGGGATTATAATCTCAAAACTATAATCCCGGGATAATTTAGTTTATGTATATTAATACTAGTTTCGTAGTTTCTTGTTTTTTGAATATTGTTGTTATTATTTGTGTTTTTTGTGCTTCGGTTATCATATTATTTCATTGTTGTACTTCTCTTTTTCTTTTCTTTTTTTCGTTTTCTGTATGCTATGTACAACTTTTCATATCGCATTATTTTGTTGTTATTACTACTTTTATTTCCGTATTTTCTTTTTTCAAACTGCTTTGAGATGTTTTACTCGAGTCGAGAGTCTATTGAAAACAATCTCTCTATCTTTATGAGGTAAAGTAGCAGGGGTAAGATCTGTGTACATTCTGCCCTTTCCAAACCTTACCTGTAAAATTACATTGAGTATATTATTGGTATTGTTCTACACCTATTTTTGGTAAAAGGTGTTACCATCTACTGTTCATATTATTTGTTTACTCTTTTAAGTTTTTTCTACACTTCTTAAAAAAAAGCATTTGATATTCTCATTCAACTTTTGCCTAAATTACTACTCTCACCAAGTTTAGATTTCTTTGTTCATTTTTTTGATAATTTGTTTGCTTACTTAGTAATTTTATTTTTTATTATACCTATGTATAATATATCAAATAAAAAAAATAAAATATTTTGACCGTATTTCTTCTAATGTATCAATTTGAACTACTTATTTACTCTAAATCAACTCAACTATTAGATGATTAAATTGGGCGGGTCAAAATGGACAAATTAATAAATAGTCAAACCATTAACTCACCCAAACTTTAGCAAATTTGACGTATTATATTTTCATAGACTAATTTTAACGCCTTTGTTTAACAATAATCACTAAGTGAGATGCTTAATGAAAGATAAATAGTCATGAATTTGTTTTGGTTTTCTTAAGTCTACTCCCCTTTAAAGCTAGTAATCTTTTGTCTAAGGCCTCGAAATTGCTGCTAAAAGTTGATGACTGTTGAGTGTTGACTTATTAACAAAAATCATTTGTACATAACCAAAAAAACAAGAAAAAAATCAAAAACTTTAGTACAACAGAGGAAGGCTGATCTAAATCATTAGTTACGAGTTTGACCGAACCTAATAACTTTTGGTTCAGAACCTATATTTGTGTTTAAAATTTTTATTTTGAACCCAATAAGTTAGTTCCTCGAATTTAAACTCATAAACTTCAAATTTTGAATATGATTCGGTCCTGGCGAGTAAACTCTATTTACTTGATGGATTAATCAAATTAAAAGTATTTGCTATTATTAGAGATTCTTGTCTAACACAGGTAAATTCAAAATTGTCCAAATGTAAGGACATAGAAATGATAGTAGATGAGAATTTTTGCACCAAAACACACACCACACATGTACTTATGGAAAAAGAATAGACAAGATTTTCACCTAATAAAGCAAAAGAAAAGGACTTCCATTGAAAATTGGACAAGATATATAATAACAAATGCCAAAAAGATAAGTTTATGACTAAAGACACAAACTTTATCTTACTTCGTGTCATAACAAGTGAAATATTGAGGGGGTGTATGTGTCCGGTGGTATTTGTATTTGAGCTCGATTAAATTTGAATTGCGATGAAAAGTATCACATTGAGGATAAAACACTCTCTAAGAAAGGCAACTTCGTACCCAATGGGGCTCGAACCCCAGACATTCAATTAAGGATGGAGGACTATTTATTTAAGTTGTGTGGACTCTTCACTTTCGATGCGCAGGCCCGCAGCCATATTGAATTTTTCAAAAATACACTACTTTTGAAAAATCCAAGACGCATCTATTGACATTTTTAAAAATCGGAACATCATAACTATTTATCACTCCATCACAATCTTTGGAGTACAATATCACTTATTGCCATATAATTGTAGGGGTGCACAAAATCGAATCGCAAACCAACCAAACCGCAAAAAAAAATCGACTAGTGGTTTGGTTTGACTTGGTTTGGTATTGGAAAAAAAATCCGACTATAATTGGTTCGGTTTGGTTTTAACTAAAAAAAGTCAAATCGAACCGAACCAACCCGATATTACATATATACTATTTTTAAAAATATTTTATACATAAAAATATTTTTTGTGATGTAATTTATAAATATTTCTTCAACTTTTTCATAGTTTTTATCTTTGAACATATTATTTCAAGTTTAAACTTAGAATTTTAAATGGTTCAATAAGTCCATAGATAATGGTAACTCAAATAAAGCCCAAATCAATACGAATGTTAACAAAAGATTATTCAATCCAACACTAGCAATGACAATCATGTTAGATATTTATTCTTTAATTTTACATAAATATATAAACTAATTTATTTTTCTATTTAATATTTAGTCATATAGTTAATATTTATTAGATTTATTTTAGCATGATTTAATACTTTTTAATTATGATTATTTTTATTATGACTTATTAATATGAAATATTTATTCTATGCGATTTCATTATTTTTTTGGTTGAATATTTTATTGTCATCACTCACTTCATAAATTCCAAATAAAACGAATATATTTTGTGTTATTTTTTTAAGAAATACCTTAGATAGATGTATTTTGCTCGGGCTAAAGAAATATTTGAAGCACAAGTTAATTATATGTTTGTATGAAGACTTTACCGAAAAAAACTCGAAAAAATCCGAAAAACCTGAAGAAACCGAAAAACCCGAAAAAACTCGAGGTTGGAAAACTCGATTTTTATTGGTTTGATTTGATTTATAAATTTAAAAACCCAACACTAATAATTTGATTTGATATTTAGAAAATCTAAACCAACCCGATCCATGTACACCCTACATATAAGGCATTCAACTACTCCACAACTTTTTGCCAAAAGGGAGATTGTCACAAAAAGAAGATAGAAAAAGGATAATATACTTCTGGTTCTTCAATTTATTGGTAAAATTTTGATTTTAGTCCTCGTAATTAATTAAAATGCATGTTTTAGATTTGTTTATTTGGGAAATAATATTTTGACTATTTTTTAAATAATATTATTGTCAAATATAGAGTAACAATACAAATTTAACTTAACACATGAATAATTGATGATGAAACAAAATTACTAATCATGATAAATTTGTGAATATCACAAGTAAAATGATCAAAATTGCGTGTTTTGATAAATTGAAAGTCAAATATGCTTAATCAAATGTCACAAAAATAAAAATAAAAATTCATCAATAACCGAGAAAACAAAAATGCTATTAACCAAAAAGAAAAGAAAGTTGCAAGCTCATGAGAAAAACGTGTCTTCATTCTAGTGAGTAATATGGTAAAACATTATTTATATTTCCCATGAATAAACGGATCATGAATATGTATTTATCACAATAGATCAACGTTGTGAAATAAATCATGAAACAAGAATTTAACAGAGATGAAAGAACTATCAAGCTTACAGTCTAGTGATATCGATGAGAATCTCTCACATGATATAATAAGTTGCGTGAGATCAATTTTTACCATCTTATTTTCCTTCCAGCTTTCTTGATTATCTCGCAATATAATATAACCATCAAGTTACGTTGATCCTGTAAAGATAATCCATCTTGATATTGAATTCTACAATACATAGTAACAAAATTAAAATTAATTGCTCGATGTCTAATCGTTCTCATCTCTTCAATTTCCAATTAACAACATGATATTGATCTCTTTATTATGGTAAATAACTCTATTATACCAAGCGCTCATGAATGTAATTAACTTAGTGGTCAATGACGTGAATCGAACATCATTAGATTTCGGGTTCAATTTTCAGCACAGACAAAAACACTAGGTGATTTCTTCTCATTTCTTTTAGCCTTAATGGACAGAGTTAACTAGTACTTGTTGCTGATGGGAGGTGACAAATATCTTGTAGAATTAGTCTAAGTGCACGCATACCGATTTAGACACCACAATTATTTAAAAAAAAAAGAACTTTGTTGTACTAGCTGTCCTTACAAGAAAGGAAACCATATTTGGAGCAAAAATTATCTTCAAAATGTTGTTTCAAAACTTTATAACATTTGAATGAACAAATACCTTATAATGTACATTAATAAAATTTGCAACAATAGTTTTAGTCAATAAATGAAATTAACTATACTGTCATCAAAATTTTCAAATGTTTGACCCCCATCTTCAACAGCACCCTTATTACAAAATTATTTGTACACACACATAAATTTATTCACAATTAATAAATTGAATGAAATTGGCTAATAATGCAATGCAATGATTTATGAAGAGCAATAATTATGGAAAGATTAAAGGGAGTAAATTATGATAATAACATGACAGAGGGTAGTTGGGATTCTGATGGGGCATATCTTGTCTCTTGTCCTATTAAGTTTATGGCATGTATTGTTCGCTTTTGCTTAAGAGACCTCACAAATTTATTTTCGAGTTATGCTATCATCTAGTTTAAAATTGTGTTTTATGTGAACTTATTTTGTATTTGGTAAAGCTCTTTATTTTCATTTCCCATTTCGATATGATATTTATCAGTCGGTCTATAAGATATTATATGCAATCTTTTGTTTAGAAACTTCTCAACCTAGACGTTTAACTGTCCTTCTTTGTGATTTGTGATTTGCGCTTCGTCATGAATGTCACATAAAAGGTGAGATCGTTTAGGGGAGTCTAATCACGATAAATACTTATTTTCATCGGATATTTATATAAAGAGATATTAACTTATTACAATTATGTGATTTAATGAGATAAAAATATAACATACTTAAGTGATAGAAGTTTATGTGCCAACACAGATTAATGCAGTATAATGTGTGGGTACACTTTACCGTCTAATTGTACCCCCTAATACAACAACAACATACCCAGTGAATCTCACAAGTGAAGTTTGGGGAGAGTAGAGTGTACACATACCTTAACAATACCTCGTGGAAGGTAGAGAGATTGTTTTCGAAGACCCTCGGCTCAAGTGTAGCACTTTCAAGTATAAAGGAGAAGGAGGCGGCGGAGAAAATATAACAACTAACAAGGAACAATGCAAAGTCTACAAGAAAGAAACAAGAATAACAACAACATAATGCGATAATTAAAGCACAATATCACAAGCAAGAACTACAATACTACAACTAGTACAATAACAAACACCTACAAGCCTAACCCCTCGAAAACACGACAACACTCGTGCTCCTAATTTGAGGGTAATATTTTTACATTATATTTGATCACATTATGTGTTAACACCAAATCAATCAATTTAACTATAATGACTACAATTAAAATAAGAATACATATATCATTTTACTATGATTTATGAGTGGCTTTTTTTTTGGGGGTGGGGGGTCATTAATTATACCTGGTTAAATTGGTTGTTCTTGAAGTACACTTCATTTATTTTTTATCCAATGGAAAATATACGGAGCACAATAATTGCAGGAGAATTATTATTGTAAATTTGATATATATTACTACTATATAGTACTGAAAATACACATGAATGGTTCATAATTTATGTTAAGGTCCACCTATCCATAAATGTGAAAATGACAAATGCACGGAGATAGGGACCAAAGCCCTTTATTCTGGTGTATATTTATGGACCCCCCACCCCAACCCCCTCCATTTAATCGATAAGACGATAAAATTAGTTTATGAAAATACAAGTATATGTATTTTGTTTTTTTATATGATTTTTGCAATTATTAGGTCATGAACTTATGATTAAGTCTCATCATATTAGAGTCAGATTCATTTCAACTTTTAATTAACGTAATATTGAATTCTATTTTTATATTATATTATTCACGTTTCAGTAGACAAGTTTGAACATAAGGGAGTTGAATTTATCCCAATGGTAATTTGATATCCTTATATAATTTTAAGTAATTATTACTTTATGAATTAACTTTTGATCTTGAGTTATTAACTCATTGAAGAGGTAATCATACATCTACATGAGTTATGCCAAAGTCTTCGGAAGAGTAAATAATTCAAATTTATTATTTATATTAATTTAGTATTTTTTTTTTACTTTAATATATAAAATTTTAATTTATGTGACATTACTTGACTAGACACAAAATTTTTTAAAAAGAAATAAAGACTTTTGACACTTGTAATCTAAAACAAGCCTTAAAAAATTGAGTAGCTATAAATCACATCCTTAAGAGTAAAATTAAATTATTTTTAAATATAAAAATGTGATATTCATTCTAAACACTTCTTAGCCTTTTTCTTGACATTGGAATTTGAGAAGCTCTTCCTCTCTACTCGATTTGTCTATTGAATCAGCTCATTTTTGAAAGAGGCAAAAAAAAAACTTAAAAGAAAAATATGACACGTAAACTAAGTAAGAGTGAGTAACATATATATAAAATTCATGCCAAAATTATTGGTTCAAATGAACCTGCACATATTACACTATACTTGCCCTAGTCAATCCAAAACAAAAAATGTGGTATAACTCTATATTTTGAGAATTTATTACAAATTTTGACGGATATTATGTTACATGTCAGCTTGTTGCAATCCTCGCCTTTTATTCGAATTGAGAATCGATAATGTGAATAAGCTAATACAAACTTATTTCCTTTAAAATCCTTAATGATAAAGTAAAATAGTACCCCAAATCTTTCCACTTTTACTCTTTTCACCCAAACAAACATAGCACAATTAGGTGTTTGGTTGCCTACTTCTTTTGTTGTTCTTCTTTCACCAACCAATTGTGATGAGTATTGAGAAGCAGTAAATTATGACAAGTATAATCTAGGAATCCAAAGCTACTAGACAGTGACCATTGGACCCCATATAGATATATACAAGATATTGCTAGCAAAATAATTTCAGGCCTGTTGGAACTTTATTACTCATTCTTACTTTGGGAAAACAACTATTGTGACCCTTTTTTGGGGTGAAAAAAAATGGGTTACAATTGCCAAGTCTAAAACAAGTTTTCTCTTCTAAAAAAAATGAAAAAGTAATTGGTAAATCAGTACTGTAGTATTTCACTCGATAAATACTAGTTTAGGAGATATACGGGTTTTTCTTGCAATAATCACGACTCGTGTTATTGATCGTCAAAAATTACTCTGAAAACGAATAGGTTTTCCTTGTCCATAATGGAAATATCTAGAGTGGTGTCCATCTATAATGGTGCTAATTAGTCTGTTAGCTCATTAGTTTGTTCTCCTTCTTATTAATTCTAACTTGTAGTATATAAAAATACACCATTATGGGTGTAGGAAAATAGACGATTTTCCACATTAGGTGACCGCTACAATAGTTAAAAACACGTTGCATCTCTTAAAGGATATCAAGGCTCGTGGTTGTTGTATCTATTCGCTTCCCCATGGAGATACTCGTAAGTCATTTAAATACTACAATCTACAACCTAGATATCCAATCCCTTCTGATGCAGAGATAGTTCTTATGTGAAAACCCTAATCGTCTCTATATGATGGATAGACCTTCTTTTACACCCATAATGGAGTTTATATAAACTAGCTCTAGGATTTAGCGTTGAGAATGGACTCGTGGGTCATCTAACACCCATTACGAGTGGACTCGACCCAATAATATCACAGTTGAACATGTGTTAGATCACTTATGGTTAGGAGATTCGAACTCTTCCATACTCGAGCACACTAAGCTGAGTGTATATATTAAGGACGATTTCCATAATTAATCGCTGTTAGAACTGTTTATTAAAACATAATCAAAATTTATAAAATATTTAAAAATTTAATTGCTTTAGAATTAAACTTTAACCCCCAATTATTTCGTGGGTTGATTCTTGAAATTATATCTCGACAAAAAACTCTCAAATTTAAATTCACAAATGAATAAGAATGTGAGAATATCCATTTTAACCGATAGAGATTATGATTCATTTTAGCTCAAATTGACTCGTTCAACTTGATTCAAACAATCATTGAACAAATTATAATTTAATTTTTTATTGACGTGACTCTTTTTATCCCATTCAAATATAATTTACCCGCTCATTTAACATTCTTAGTAGATGAATTTAATTTGCTTAATACAAATGCTTCTTAAAATTTTCTTTGCCCATTATTCGATTGGACTAAACATTATAGTTTTTTTTTCTTATAAGAGTGTGCTAACGTATTTACTCAAAGTTGATCCAACAATAGAAACTTCGGAATAAATATTTTATTATATATTCCCATATAGGAAAAAATATTATTATAAAAATAATTCGTGTGCTAGTGATGATGAAGTTGAAGAAAAAAAAATACATAATAATGTGAAAATAATTTCATGTGAATGATTAAGTCAATATATATAAATTATTCTTTCCAAGGGACCACTTATTAGCGGAAATGAGAAAATAATATTCATATGATTTTTAGGTGTACTTTTCATAATATTTTTTTTTTATAAATAATGACCCACCCACCCTCACCTCCCCTAGGTATATTCATAGTAGTAGTATAGACATGCACATATTCTATGTATATATAATATATGTTTGTGTGTATGTGTATTATAATGGAGATTGGAATATTAGATAGAATAATTTGGTTAACGAATCTCGAATATACTTAAACAAAAATCACAAAAAAATTGCAAATCGTCGATAGAAATATTCAGAGAGAAAAATGTCACATTAAATGAAATTTCTCAAAATGATTTAAAAAATAAATAGAAGTTTCAGGTTCGAATTCTAAAACTAAAGAAATATATCTTTATCAATTTTTTCAATTATATAAGAAAGTATTTATACCGTTTTAAGATTTAATAATACTTGTTCAAAGAGAACTATTTTCCAAAATTAACTCTTTCAAAATCTTTTCCGATACAAATACTCATAAGTATTATTTTTCAAAACCAAACCAAAAACAAATTCAAATGCCACCAAAGAGTTGTTAACACTTTTTGTAGAGAATTTTTTGTATTAAAAATAGGGACAGTTCGGTACACAAAACATCTTACGTTAGCAGAGTTCGAAATAAAATCGCACTTCAATAGGTAATGGTATAGATAACTTACCCTAATATAAACATTAATGAATGCTTTCACGATTCAAATATGTGGTCTATAAATTATACGAAAATATTTTTGTCATTGCTCCAAGGCTTCTATTCGAAGTTCTTTTTATTTATTTACCTGAATATTCCACTGCCAATGCAAGTGGATTTTAAAGACATTCCTCTGAAAAAGAATTAAACAAAAGAAATAAAAAGTAGTTAATAGTAAAATACAAGTACTATATATTATATATTTCAATGAATATTATTAGATTCCTTTTAAACAGCTAGTCAAAATTTTTGGCTTTATGCACGTTAGAAATTCAACGACAGATTTAATTAAATTAATAATTTGTTGATTTCGTGCCAAGATCAACGCTACTCCTTTTTCATTTACTAATTTTAATGTTTATTTAATTTTGACTATTTACCCCCTAAGTGGACTTTTTCCACCTACTTTCAACATCCTAATTTGTCCATTTTTATTTGATTGTTATATGTTAAAATTAAAATTTAGAGGCAGATTTTGACAGTGCTGTATTTAACAATTGGTTTAACTTATATCCACATATAGGGTGTGTTAGGTAAAATGTTT
This sequence comes from Jaltomata sinuosa, assembly GCA_003996215.1. Classification (NCBI taxonomy): domain Eukaryota; kingdom Viridiplantae; phylum Streptophyta; class Magnoliopsida; order Solanales; family Solanaceae; genus Jaltomata; species Jaltomata sinuosa. The sequence continues at coordinate 1,772,474 of QJPP01007213.1, read as the reverse complement.
TCTTAGAAACATGTTTTTCAGGAAAATAAGTGAGTTTCTTATTTTTTATTTTTTTTTGTTCGGTACATAAAAATATTATAATATGAAAGGTGGGGGTGGGGGTAGGGGTGAGGGGTGATAGGGATAAAAGTGAGGTGAATATGAGGTGTGTAGAAGCATGAGGAAGATACGATACAATCAATGTAAAATGTCACCTGTGAAACTTGTTTTTCCTACTTTCACTACATAAAAATTATTTTTCTCATTTTTAAGAAATTTATTTTCTAAAAATTATGACCAACCAGACGCTCTCAACAAGTTTTTATCTATTCTCAAGTGCTCGAACCTGACACATTTGATTAAAGTTAGAGTGATCTCAATTATTCCACCATCTCTAACATCGATACTATTATATAATGACATGTTGTAAAACATTGTTGTTTGCTAAAGTTTTAGATACTAATTTTATTGGATAATTATTTTTAGATGATTTAATAGTATAAAGAAATTATATTATCAATTTACGAAAAATAAGTTCTCAAGCAATTAATAATAATATATTGATAAATAAAGTTAACTCCAATAATAGACTATGAATCTTATTGTGAGACAAAAGAACAAGATGTTGAATGTTTTTGGTTGATTAATAAATAAAGGTTTTTTTTTTTACATATTTTGCACCAGAAAATTGTCACTTGAAAATCACATACAAATTTATATATTCGGTCAACCTTTCATAATCTACTTATTTGAAAAGTATTTTTTACAAAATATATATTTTATAAAAAATTAAGTACTTATAAAAAATAATAATTTATATTTGGTTAATCGAATTAAAAAGTACTTTTATCAATATTAGAACATTTTTGCCAATATTAGAAATACATTGAATTGTTCTTCCACCAATTCAAAATGTAGATAATTCATTCTTCATTTATCAATACATTCAAACCATGCATTAAATACACATCAAACTTTTTGATTTATGAGGAAACGTAGAGTAATCTTGACTTACCCCAAAAAGAAAAAAGATTCTTTTATGCCAATAACATTTTTAGAAGTTTGAATTGAGTAAGAAATAAATGTAGGACTATTTAATGTAGCATTATCTAATAATCTTTGATGAAAAATACACAAAGTTAGTTTGTTTGAAATTACAAGTCTTAACTAATCTAAAACCAAATTCATGTATTTCATTATTCATCATATATCCTGTTTTCGATAAACTAAATATTCTTAAAGAAAAGTATATACACTTCATAATTCAAAAATATTAATCTCAATATTTTTTTTGGAACCTAAGAAAAAAATGAAGTTACGGCTCTTTAAATGCGCATCAGATAAATCTGTTCGTATGCAATAGCTTGCAAATTATACAAACAAGTTTGATATGACGAACTCGATTGAATTTTTTTTAACAGTGGCAATTGATTCCTAACCTCCCTTATATTCATTCACCACTTGATGCATCAAATCAATCACCCTTATAATTTAAAAATAGACTTATTTCAATCTCAAAATTATAAAAAGTATCACATAAATTGAGACAAAAAAATCACTATATATAAACATAAAACATATATATATAATCTTGTACATTTTTAAAGAAATTCTTTATTTAGCCCCACCAGCGGCATCTCTAACGCCACCTATGTAATCCACCGGAGCCAATAGAATAAAATTTTTAAAAAAAGCCCACGAAAAAATCAAAAAATCATATAACAAAGAAAAACAAAATAACAGAATATATTGATCATCACAGTTCACAAAATTCCCTCAATTTCACACCAGCTTACCTGTCCCCCCCCACCCCCCTACAAAAGTCCACCCCCCTACCCCACCACTATATATATATATATCTATAGCTCAGTCGTATACAAAATTTTCCGGCGACTAAAACTCCGGCGAGTAGGTGATGGCGGACGACGTCGTTCCGAAGACGTTTCGTGCGTTAGTAGAAAGTGCAGAGAAAAAGTACGGCAGAGTACGTGACTTACCGGCGTACGGACGGTGGGGAACGAGTAACCACTACTTTCACAAAGTGTTCAAAGCGTATATGAGGTTATGGAAGTACCAGCAGGAGAAAAGAGTGAAGCTATTGGAGTGTGGATTACAGCGTTGGGAGATCGGTGAGATCGCTTCACGGATCGGTCAGCTTTATTTCAGTCAGTATATGAGGACTAGTGAAGCGAGGTTTTTACTTGAGTCGTGTATTTTCTATGAAGCGATTTTGAATAGGAAGTATTTTGAAGGTTCTGGAAGAGATCGGATGGTGAGGTTTAAGGAGTTGAGGTTTTATGCAAGGTTTTTGATGGTTTCGTTGATTTTGAACCGGTCGGAAATGGTGAAAGTTTTGGTTGAGCAGTTTAAGGCTATTGTTGATGACAGTAAAGCTGCTTTTCCGGTACTAAATCCTTTTTTTTTGTTGGTTAATTTGGTTTCCATTTTTGTGGCTTTGAACCTCATTTGCAACATCGGTGATAACAGTAAAGATGCTTTTCCGGTACTAGTTCCTTTGGTTTTTGTTAATTTTGTTTCCATTTTTGTGGCTTTGAACCTCATTTGCAACATCGTTGATGACATTAAAGCTGCTTTTCCGGTACTAGTTCCTTTTTTTTTCTTCCCATTTTTGTGGCTTTGAAGCTCATTTGCAACAACAATTTCTACTTTTCCTTCTCGGTTAAATGGTTAGGTTTCAGTAATTGCTATTTCTGAATTTTGTCTCCAATTTTATGGAAATGAAGCTAAAATTAAGAAGAATTGTTATTTGTATGATAGATACTATACAATAATTTAGCTGTCAGATTGAGGAATTAACATGAAGGAGAGCTTTGACGTAACTGGTAAAGTTGTTGTCGTGTAACCAGGAAGTCACGGGTTTGAGCTGTGGAAATAGCCTCTTGCACAATAGTCCCTTGTGGCTTCCCTGGAATATGTGCATAGCGGGAGCTTAGTGGACCGGGATGCCTTTAGATTGAGGAATTAACACGAATTTTAACGTATTTCAGTTGATTTTTAAGTGGTCAGACTTGTTTGGAAAGTGAGAAGTCCATCAATTAAAGGAATTTATCAGATGTAGGGTAAAATCAACAAATTTAGCTGCTTTTCAGGTACTAGTTCCTTTTTTGTTTCCATTTTTGTGGCTTTGAAGCTCATTCGCAACAACAATTTCTATATTTCGTTCTCGGGTGGATGAACTTTGAGTAATTTTTTAAATGGTTAGGTTCCGGTCATTGCTGTTTCTAAATTTTGTCTCCAATTTTATGGAAATGAAGCTTAAATTGGGTAAGAATTGTTATTTGTATGATAGATATACTGTAATTTAGCTGTCAGATTGAGGAATTAACATGAAGGGGAGACTTGACGTAATTGGTAAAGTTGCTGCCATGTGACCAGGAAGTCACGGGTTTGAGCTCTTGAAAAGGCCTCTAAGACTGCGTACAATGGAACCTGGGCATAGAGGGAGCTTAGTGTATTGGGGTGCCTTTAGATTGAGGAATTAACATGAAATTTTAACATATTTCAGTTGATTTGTAAGTCAGCTTTGGTCAGACTTGTTTGGAAAGCGAGAAGTTCATCAATTAAAAGGAATTTGTCAGATGGAGGGTAAAATCCACAAATTTAGCTGTCAGATTGAGGAATTAACATGATTTATTTTTAGCATTTTCAGTGATCACTTAAGTTAGCTTCGTTCAGAGTGCTTGGAAAACGAGAATCCATCTTTACGTCTAGCTAATTAGGTGCCTCTTCCAGCTCCTTATTATGGTAAAAATTGGCCCCTGGGTGAAATTGATTAGGCAGGTGATATTATCTTTAACAATTAGCATACGAATAGTGCTTTTTAGTACACGCCAAATTTACGGCATTAAAACTTTCTAGTATGACTTGAGCTATTGAGACACTTAATATAACTACTCTAGGCTAAGGTCTGTCATGTATTATTGTGACAATTGAGTCACGTAGTATGGCGCCTCTGAACTCAGCTCTGTCATGTAGTATACTTTTGGTTGTAGTGATGGGGAGATTTGTCTTTTTAGTTCATAATAAAGACTGATCATCGATTTTATTGAGCCGAGGGTCTATCGGAAGCAACCGCTCTACCTGGTCTGCGTACACCCCACCCTTCCCAGATTCACTTGTGGGATTACAGTGGGATGCTGCTGTTGTTGTTGTAGTAAAGAATGGTCATTCTCTTAAAAAATAGAGAAAAGTTTCAGTTGACATGACCTTTTTACTGGTTAATATACCATGACTACTTCCAGAGTTGTGCTGGGATAAGACTTTATTTAACTAAGAAAAGGAAAAAAAAGAATAAATAGGGGAAATTTAGTCGTTGGTGCTTTAGTTGTCTTACATCAAGGTGTTCAGACCTAAAGCTTTGACCATTCCACACTATATTATGTTGGCTCCGTCTGAAAGATGGTTTTAATTTACCTTAATTGCCAAAAGTGCTAATTTCCCCTTTACTTTGTAGTTTGTACACTGGAAGGAACACATAAGTGTGTATAACAAAATTCATACACACTTCTAACCGTTTTGAATATTTAGCTTGCATTCTGTACCTATGCATGCGAATAAGGTTAACATTATGAATTTGGGGGAGGTGCACTGGGCATGGTGAACCCTGAGCAAGCATTCCATGACTTTGTTGCATCTCTTTCTTTTGCCTTTCCTATGGTGTCAAGGAATTCTCTCTTTGTTTTGTTCCCTCTCTTTCTTTTGCCTTGTATATAGAAATATGTAGACATATTATGTGTATATATGTACACATAGACGTATATGAAGACAGAGACATTAGGAAGTTTGGTTGAGTTGTATGCTATATTATTGATGGTAGTGGTCGTCACTCAAAAATAAAAAAGGAAGTGTGTCTGAGGAAATATTTAACATGCCCCTAATGAAACAGGGTCACATGTTATGCAAGAATTTCTGCTTATCATCTTCAAAAGGCTTTGAGTGTGAATGCGTTTCTGTTATGCCGGTTTACTTAACGAACATCTGAGCACTATGTTTTGCAATGGATAGAGTACATTGGAAATGATTCTCATACTTCAATTTCTGGAACTAGCTGCGCATGTACAAAGTTGAGAACTGAACTAACTACCCGTCAATTATCTCCTTTTCATATCCAATGCAAATCTGGTAGATTAGTTGCTTTGAAGTTGAAGTTACTTTGATTGTGCTTGGAGCACACTTGCGTCTTCCAATTGCATTAAACAATAAAGTGATGCTTCAGCTACTTTTGCCTGTACTTACTTTCTATGTTTCAACAGAAATTCTGTACTTCTTTCCATAAGATGAACCATAGTAATACTTTCACAGGGTACTAACTTCAAAGAGTGGAGACTGGTGGTGCAAGAAATTGTTAGATTCACAAGAGTTCATTCTCCATCTCCTGATGCCAGGCCTTTGCGATATTGTGCTCTCTTTGATTCACATCCATCATCTCGTCCATATGTGGCTCGCTTCCATGCTAAAAAGGTGCTAAAGTTTCGAGATGCACTGTTGACAAGTTATCACAAAAATGAGGTATTGACAACATCCACTTAACCTCAGTGTTAAGTTGTGCTCAGTTTGTTACACAATTAACCTACCCTCATTTTTATTTCAGGTCAAATTTGCGGAGTTAACCCTGGACACTTTCAGAATGCTGCAATGCTTGGAATGGGAACCCAGTGGATCTTTCTATCAAAGAAGTCCAGTTGAACCACGAGAAAATGGTGCAGTGACCGACCAATCTATAACTTCTGGACTGATAGATATAAATTTGGCTGCTGAGATGATGGATCCAGCTTTGCCTCCAAATCCCAAGAAGGCTGTTCTTTACCGTCCTTCTGTTCCACTGTTGATATCTGTGAGTTCTTTTATGTTTACTCTGTCTTGCCATTCAGATTAATCAATATCTAAGGAGTCCTATACTGAAATACTGCTTCATATTAAGGAAGGGAATGTAGAAACTAATCTTGCTGGTTGATTTGTTGGTTTAAGTTATTTGGTTCCCTGTCTTGGGAACTGATCGGACAACTAATGCTGATTGCTGAATGCAAAATGTGGGAAGTAAAATTATAAATCTCACTCTTGTTGCTTATCTTGCCCACTGTATGTTGCCTGAATGCTCGATGTTAATAATGATTTCTTTGCACCTGAACCCACACAATAGCCATTTAGAATAATTTTTAAGTTTGAACCCTGCCCAAGTGCCCATATCTACTTCAATTATGGAATAATACCTTATCTGAGTGATTGCTTCTGGCACTCCTGTTTTGCAATTTTTGACGCTCCTAGTGTATATCCTAGCTCAATCCTTTTGTTCTGGCACCCGCAGGTCGTCGCAACGATGTGTGAGGAGCTCCCTCCAGAGAGTGTGGTATTAATATATATTTCTGCACCAGGTTAGTGACTTCTAAAAATTATCTTTTCCTAACCAAAACATCAGGTTAGCTACTTATCGGTGAAATTCAGCTCCAGATATGCTCATTGTGGCTGAAATCTCAATTCTGTGATGTACTTTCAGGAAATACAATTCAGAGTACCACCTCGCACACAGAAAGCTCTTCAAGTTCTAGAAAATCTTCGAAAAACAGTGCTCTTTCTCGTACTTCATATGAACAAAAGAGTGCTTTACATGAAAATTATATCAACACCAATGGAGATACGGGTCAATATTTCGAGAATTCTTTGTCCTTAGGTCCTAGCAGAAGTGGAGGTATATAAGCAATTTATGTGTAGTTCATAAAATGGTTCAGGATTATCTCAAATTGTTCTAAATCTAACTGCATGATTTTTACTATTTGGGTTTTTGCAGGTTCAAATAACCTCTATCCAGGCGATCTAATTCCTTTCACACGAAGACCTCTCTTCCTAATAATTGATAGTGACAACAGCGATGCATTCAAGGCAGGTTTGTCAAAACTGTGTCTAACTCATTGAATCATGATGATCTATCCCTGAGTAGACAGATTCCAAAGTGTGTTTGTGATTATTCTACTTGTTGTCTAGAACTGTGTAATGCTTTTGAGAGAAAATGACGAGATATTTTGGTGACTTCTAGTGAGTAATGAGATGCAATTGCAGATGATACAAGAAAAAAGTTTGCATTATCACAGCTTCTTTAGGGATATTAATCTGGGATACTGTTCCAAACAAAACGCAGTAAGCATATGATGAGATAGTGTCAGATTAGAGGATCCATCATTCCATTTTCTGGCCTTCTAAAGCTCCGTATTTTATGAAACTATGGAGTGTTTGTCCATTAAAAATCTAGCTTACTCTCATTTGCTCCCAAGAGAATAAGTGAAATACAAGCCTAGGTTGGTTCGGTGGTAACATCGATTAATAGAATTATATTGTGGAAAGCGCAGGAACAGAGGGATGAAAAGCCAAAGAGAATCCTGTACTTTTTCTGCAGGATTCAGTTTCCATTCACTAACCTGTCTGCTTATCCAGAGAATCCTTACCTGAGCTACACACATCTAAGATTTCCAAATGCCTACATATCTTGAGACCTTTAGATGATTGTACTGTCTTCATTGTTCTGTTTGAGTTTTTTTTTACCCCTCCCTAGGAGCTGCCACCTTGTTTTGCTCCCTTGGTGACTCGAACCCACGACCTTAGGGTTGGAGGTGGATGGCGCTTCCCATCTGAGCAACCCCCTCTTACTATGCCTGATAGCATGTTGAGTTCTGAATGTCCAAAATTATGTGTTTTTTGTTCTTGATCACGTTTGTTGAATTATGTGAAGCAGCTCGTATTGAAGTGGTGAGTTGTTGAAGAAGAGACAGTTTGCTTTTTCCAAATCTATAATTGCAGTAATTCCCACCTTATAAAGTACTACGTTTTTAAAGCTACTAAATCAATTGCTTCTCCTACCAATCATCAATATGAGTGGATTGGCTGTTTTTTTCTCATCTATTTGGGTGGTTGAAAAATTACTGTTGTAAATATTGTACTTCACATATGACTTGTTATATTGCAAGTTCAATTTCATAAATTATCATTAAAGGAGGACTACATGTTTGCTGATACATCACCTGTTGCTCTTCAGGTTCTACATGGGGCAGAAAGAGGAGAAAAAAGTGCTTTATTTCTCTCTCCTCTGAGGCCATCATTCAAGAACCCAGGCACTGATGTAACACAAAATGGAAGTCAGTTCACCTTGTTCTTGGCTGCTCCCTTACAGGCTTTCTGCCAGTTGGTTGGCCTTGTCCCATCTGATAAGGATATGGTAAGTAGACAGCAATGCTAATTTCTTTACCGAGCAGTTGTAAGTCGGTCTAATTTTCAACTATTGCTCTTCAGAATTGTCATGATGAGGCTGATGGCGTCATCTCAACTGCGTTTGCAGAGTGGGAGGTAATCCTCTGTACATCGACTAGCCTAGATTTGGTTTGGGCTCAAGTTCTGTCTGACCCTTTTCTGAGACGGCTTATTCTCAGGTAAGCATTTTCTGTTTCAACCAATCTCTACTAATTCCTCAGTTACAGGTTGCTGCAGTAGTGTACTTCAATACTAACATGTTTTCTTGTTTCTTCTGTGCAGATTCATATTCTGCCGTGCTGTGCTCGGTCTATTTTGCTTGCAGGAGCGTAGCGATGAGTATTTGCCTGTTTGTCTCCCAAAGCTTCCTGACACATTCTCACCAAACTCTGAAACTGTGCAACCAGCTATCAGACGACTTGTGAAGCTTCTAAAAGTTGGAGATTGTTTTCGATTTTGACATTCATGAGACGTGATATATGTGCTCCCATTATGATGTAAAGATTGCACCACATAATTTGGTTAAGAGATCCAGAAACTTACCAGTCAGCTTTTCGAAAAAGCAAGACACCGTTGTTACCAAATCGCTGGCTGTGGAAGTACAAAGGCATTCTTTTAGGTGATCGGTTTACTTAGTTTACAGCAATATCTTCTCATTTCATGTGCAGAAATTTGGGGGTTTTCTTCATTATTTAGTCTTGATAGCGAGCATTTGGTTGGCGATACTGTGCGCTGCTAATAGAAGGGTCACTTGAGTTTTCGTGTTCGTTTTTTTTTGTTTCTACAGGAATTAGTGCTAATTTGTTCATATGTATGTATCCTGTATTATAGAAGCTGGCAGTTGAATTCTTTAATCATTAGTTGAGCAATTTCTCTTCCAATTTGTGTCTAAATTTTACTCTGTTACAGAAGCTGACAGTTTTTACCATGCTTAGAGCTTGTAAAACAGATTGCATTATCTTTCACTTCAATTATGCAGGCTCCATATTCAGTTCTCCTCCGACATTGATGATCACCAAAAGAATGATTTAAGTTATATACACCGACAGTTACATACTTTTTACATCACCAATATAATTTGACATGCTATAGCGTGTAGTTTAGGTATGTAATTCATAAAGCATGATAGTTTGGGGTAATTTTAAGTTATTTATTCAAAAAGATTTCCACGTATGCGCCACATAGAACTCTTTAGAGAAATTTTTGGAGCATGATATTCATGTAGCACTTAGGTCATATTTCGAGGGCATAATACATAAACGTGCTGTTTATCTAGGTCTCAGTTGTCATCTACGCCCTTCAATTTTGGGTGTGCACAAGTAGACTGAGTGTGCACAAGTAGACATTTAAAGTTATATAAAAGTTGAACAAGTAGACACACATGTTCTCTATGGCATCTCACGCGAATTGACACATAGAACGCCACATAAGATGCATGTACAAATGCGTACTTGGACACACTCAAAGTTGGAGGACACGGATGTTAACAGAACTAAGTTAAAGGTACGCTTATGTATTATGTTTTCTTGTTTAGTCCTCAATTGCACAAAACAAAATATAATACATTCCCTCCCAATCCCAACACAACTCAACAATTTTTCAACCAATAAGAATCAAGTATAGAGTCTTATCAATCCGCTACAAACTACTAACTTACCATCCCAACCGTCCAATCTTTTTCTCTATCACAATCTTACCCGTCCAATCAGTTAGGAGAAAACACAACTAGCACCTTTAACAACCGTTGATACCTATTAAGAAAACACAAAGATTACAAATGTCAACCGTCCAATCTTATCCACACAAAAATATATATAGCAGTTAACCTGTAAATCTTTAAATCTTTTTCCATTCGCTTCACCAAAAAGCACAAAAGAAGAAGAAGAAAGAAGAAGAAGAAGAAGAAGAGAATAAAAAGAAGGTAATTCGCTTTTTGTATTATATTATATTATATTTATATTTATTTTTTCGGCGCCATTATTTATTTGAATTGTAATTTGTATTTCGTTTATTGCTCTATTTGATCTGTTTGTGTTTCTACTGTTAGGGTTTCTGATTATTTTTTAATTTTGAATTTGGGTTTTTTGGGATTTACTCTTTTTGTGTTTAAAGATAGGATTTTGATTTAATGTTGGATCTTTTGAATATTTGATTTGTTTTTTCATGTTTGCTCTTGAATTCGTTCGAATTTGCCCGTCAATTTTGTAATTTGTTTGAAATTATATTGTGAATTATTTGGTGTTTTTTTCAAAAAAAATTTTACTTTCATTTTTTTTTTTAAATTTCATACTTGGGTTTCTGTAGTTAATTTCCTAGACTAGGAAATTCTTTGTTCATGTTTGTTGTGGTTAATCCCTAGACTAACGTGGGTATGTATGCTTAGGGATTTCTCATTTGCAAAAAAAAGTTATCTATGTGAAGAATTGAGTCTTAATTTGGGGTTTGTTCTTAATTTTGAAATATATATATGCAAGAGCAGATTTTCTTACTTAGTGGAATTTCCTGTGTTATAGAGAGAATTATTGTAAAACCATGTTAGTCTTAATTAGTGAAATTTGAGTCTTGTTTTGTTTTTTATTGAATCATAAAAGACTTTGGTACAGTTAAAGTTAGTAGAGCAAAATTGAATCTTTCGTTGGTGCTTATGTTTTGATATGTTTCGATATGCATTTCCTTGAGCTCAGAGTCTATCGGATACAATCTCTCTACCTCCAAGGTAGGGGTAAGTGGTCTGCGTACACTCTAACCTCCCTAGACCCCACTTATGGATTACATTAAGTATGTTGTTGTTGCTTAAGTGATTATGTTATGGTTCAATACTTTTTTTTTTTTTGGGATAAGCTCTTACTGCAAAATTGATTCTTTTCTTTGTTTGAGTCCTAATTGTGAATTTGTTGGCTGTGATTTTCAGATGGCCCGTACCAAGCAAACTGCTCGTAAGTCCACGGGAGGAAAGGCCCCTAGGAAGCAGCTCGCTACCAAGGTTTCTCTTTTTACTTTGATGTTGTATGAATGTGTGTAATTGTATGTTGTGTTTGATATCTAACATAGTGTGTTATTTGAATTAGGCTGCTCGTAAGTCTGCTCCTACTACTGGTGGAGTGAAGAAGCCTCACAGATACCGCCCTGGTACTGTTGCTCTTCGGTAAGTATCGATTGGGGTAGACTGTTTTGGATGAAGATGTTGATTCTATAATTATCATGTTCTCTTGATTTTCTTGGAGAATGTTGTAAATTACTTGTTTTGTGCTCCTCAATTGCGTATTTACCTATTACAATTTCTGATATTATGCAGTGAAATCCGTAAGTACCAGAAGAGTACTGAGCTCTTGATCAGGAAGCTTCCCTTCCAGAGGCTTGTTCGTGAAATTGCCCAGGACTTCAAGGTAAGTTTTGTGCTAATTTATCTGGCTATTGTCATTTGTATATTGGGGTACTGGTTTCTATGCTTTACTTGGTGATTAATTGGTTTCTATGCTTTACTCTTGGTTTCAGACTGATCTGCGTTTCCAGAGTCATGCTGTGTTGGCTCTTCAAGAGGCAGCTGAGGCCTACTTGGTTGGTCTGTTTGAGGACACCAATCTTTGTGCCATTCATGCCAAGCGTGTGACCATTATGCCCAAGGACATTCAGCTTGCTAGGCGTATCAGGGGCGAGCGTGCTTAAGTTGATCAACCATGGCAGTTTATTGTTGCTTTGTTAGATTTTTTTTTTGTGAAGACTTTAAATGTTGGTAATGAAAACTAATAGTAGGGATGATGTCCTATGTTGATGCTTAGTTTTGTATGGTGGGATGGAGGTGTGCTGTAATTGTTGGTTCTGTTTGGAGGGTAGAAAGTCATAGTATCTGTTTGAACCTCTCGTTGATGTTTTGTTGTCACAACTTCTGGTGTTTGAACAATGCTTCAGAATTTGCATCTAATGGTTAGTTCAACTACTATTTGGTAATTGCCTCTTCATAGTTTTGCTATTTTAGCCGCGTGAGAACTTTTTTCTTTTGTCAAATTGGAGCTTGGTATTGAATGGTTGGTGTCGTTGTAAGAGGAATCCCAGCAGTTTGTGGTATATTCTTTGTTGATGCCTTTGTGCTTGTGGAGATTGACATTGGCATAAGTATCTCCACGTGAAACATGTTTACTTTGTCAAGTTGAACCCGTGAACAGTGTTTTAGGAAGTGGTCCTTGTGTGTGATTTCCCAACTTGCATTTTCAATTCTTAGCAAGAAAAATTGACTCGTCTCTTGCCAAATTTTGAAGAACGTGGGTATAGATATTATTGTCATGATACTGACTGGTCAACATGTAACGGTCTTGTATAGAGTTTTCTCCAAAGAGAGCAATTACATTTTCTTTTTTTGAGAATAGTTGCACTAGTTGGGTAAATTGCTGAAATTTGCATTTACTTTAATGACCTACATATATCAGATCATACCTTTGAAATTTGTCAAAATACGATACATTTTTCATTAGGTGGAGCAGGAAAGGGGTTGACGTTGATAAAGTTATTATATATATATATATGACATAATGAAGGTATTAGTAATTTGTGAGTGATCACGACTTTCATAAGAGGCTGGGCGGTGGTTGATAGTTATTCCTAGTCACATAGAAGAAGAGATCATGTGTGTTTGATGAGTATAGCTCACATCTAAACATGGAATGAGGCGTATACCATTAAGGGTCTTCCATAAGCAAATTTAAAACACAAAATCATGCGGTTTTGAAAGTCAGTTTAGTGAATCTTACACATGTAGCTGTTGCATTCTGTTATCTATTCCTCTTGCATAAAATTATTCGTTTCAACTCAAACAAATTCTAGTACAAACTATAGTAAAATGTTATTCGAGCATCACAAACAACAAACAATTTCAGCTATGAATAACAAGTGATTTCAATAGGCAAACAACTTCATATGTGACTAGAATCAAGAAATGGCCTAGGCCTACTATTGATTAATTAGTTTTTTTTCCTGAAGCTCCACTAATTCCGGATTCGCGTGGGACTGTAAAACACTTTCTAACAAAGACACTCCGTATCAGGGGACTCGAACCCGACACCTTTTGCTTACTGCCCCATAAAACTGCTTGTTTCGTTTCAACCTTTATTCATATCTTTAATGTTTGTCCGCCATTTTCCGAGCTCCAAGCTCAAATTTTTCCTACCTTGCTTCCGTACCTTTGAACGTTATTCTTCCCGCCGCACTAGCAAAACCCCTAAATCACCTCACCTTGTCTACGAGAGCAACGTAAAGATCAATGAATTGGCACGACAAGGCAAACTCCAACATGCCCGTAAGATGTTTGATGAAATGTCACAGAGAGATGTGGTTTCTTGGAATTCAATGATTACGGCCTATTGGCAAAATGGGTATCTCAATGAGTCAAAGAAACTCTTCGTATCAATGCCGGAGAGGACTATAGTGTCATGGAATTCAATGATTGCCGGTTGTGTTGAAAATGATTGCATTGATGATGCTAATATATATTTTAGCACTATGCCTGAACGTAATATATCGTCCTGGAATGCAATGATTTCAGGTTATGTTAAGTATGGTATGGTGGAGGAAGCATCGAGGTTGTTTTACGAGATGCCAAAAAAGAATGTCATTTCTTATACTGCAATGATTGATGGATATATAAAGAAAGGTGAAATTGACAAGGCAAGGTTACTTTTTGATCGTATGCCACAAAAGAATGAGGTTTCATGGACTGTGATGATTAGTGGGTATGTAGAGAACGAGTGTTTCGATGAGGCAAAGGATCTGTTTCAGAAGATGCCAGCTAAGAATAAGAATGTCGTTGCAACGACATCGATGGTTGTTGGGTACTGCAAGGAGGGACGGGTGGAGGAAGGAAGGATTTTGTTTGAAAGAATACTATCAAAAGACAGTGTTGCTTATAATGCAATGATTTCAGGTATGTAAAGTATGATGTTCGAGATTTAGATGGTGTGTTCCCTGTGGTTGATTCTTGTTTTCTTTTTGTATTGGTTTCATTAAGTTGATAATTATAGACATAGTGATGGTTTAAAATTTCATCTGTGATGTGATCGTGGTAATTGATCTAATAGAAAAGGTGAGTTGAGTTCACTTCTTGTCAGGTAATTGATGATTAGGCATAATATAAAGATACACTTTAACTTGGCCTCAACTGGCATCTAAACACTTCAATTTTGAGTATGCACATCTAGACACCTCAACTCATCTCCATGGTATCAGTTGAACACTCCAACTTTCAAAATGATCATCTAGAAACCTCTAAAATTTATGTGCCACGTCAGCATCGGGTGTCCACGAGATACGGTGGGGACGAGTTGGAGTGTTTAGTTGCCAGTGGAGATCAAGTTGAGGTATCTAGATGTGCACTCTCAAAATTGGAGTGCTTACTTACCCAGCTGAAGTCAAGTTTGAGTGTCTGTTTATGTATTATGTCTTTATATTAAGATTTTGAACTGAATCAATCTAATTTATGATGAGATAGCATGAATGAACCTAAGTATTTTCTGCGCCATAATCACTTGATTCTGATCCACAGAGCATCAGTTAATTACAAGCTGAAGCATCTGAACTTGGCATGACAAGAAAGCTGAAATTTTGTTGGATCAACTGCTAAATATTTGTTTGGCGGGAAATATAAACTTTTCTTTTTCTAGTTAACATCTAATAAGCATCTAGGTTTGACAATTTATAACTCTAATTAAAACTGCTTCAGCTCTACCATTCTGAGTCTAAAATCCTCTATTATGAGTCTATACAGCTGGCTTAGGTAACCGTTGGAATGTTTAGGAAATCGCCTTATGTGGTATATAAATTTTAAATGCATTGCTTGTGTGGTAACGACGTCCTCATAAGCACTCATATAATCGTAGTGGATGAATATCTGAGGGATTACCTAGAGCCCTCGGAGGATGGCAATTCATCCAACAAAGCATGGTTCCAGGAGTTAGCTTAATTATAAAGGGTTCTTTCATAAAGGGAACTTAAAAGTTCTGGCTCAAACTCCTTATTTCCAGTGGAAAAATAATACTGTACAAAAACAACAACCTACCCAGTGTATTCTCACAAGTGGGTTTGGGGAGGGTAGAATGTACGCAGACCTTACCCCTACCTCGTGGAGATAGAGAGGTTGTTCTTGAAAGGTCCTCGGTTCAAGCAATACAGTTTCAGCATATTGAACGTGTGATGAATTCTTTATTAATTTGTTTATCAAGTGTGAATCTACTATTACTATATTCTCTGTATTAATTTAGTTGGTATCTCACAGGTTATGCACAAAATGGATGCAGTGAGGAGGCACTCAAGTTACTGGTAGAGATGCTTAGGATGTCTCTTCGACCAGATCAATCTTCATGTGCTTCAGTTCTTTCTGCATGTGCTGCTCTTGCATCTCCTGTAGCTGGTAGACAAACTCACGCAGTTGTTATTAAACTTGGGGTGGACTCCGATGTCTCTGCATGTAATGCGCTGATTACTATGTATAGCAAATGTGGCAGCATTTTTGAGTGTGAGTTGGCTTTTGAACTAATCACGAGTCCAGACCTTGTTTCTTGGAACACTATAATTGCTGCCTTTGCACAACACGGGTTGTACGAGAAAGCAGTTGCATTTTTGGAGCGAATGGTTCTCAGAGGATGTGAACCAGATGGTATAACATTCCTCAGCTTATTATCTGCTTGTGCCCATGCAGGGTTGGTTACTGAGAGCGTTTCTTGGTTTGATTCAATGATGAAAAACTACAAAATTACTCCAAGACCCGAGCATTACGCTTGTTTGATTGATATACTTGGCCGAGCAGGTCAGCTGGACAAGGCTTACAACATTATCCAAGAATTACCTTTTGAAGCTGATTTAGCTGCTTGGGGTGCTCTTCTTGCCGGTTGTCGCGCTCACTCCAACGTAGAATTGGGGCAGCTTGCTGGAGAGAAAGTCATGGAATTAGGCGGTGATAGTTCGGGGCCTTACATAATGTTATCTAACATATACGCTGAAGCAGGCATGTGGGGAGAAGTGACGAGAGTAAGAGGCTTGATGAAAGAACATGGAATCAGAAAGCAACCGGCATATAGTTGGACTGAGATCGAAAGTAAGGTGCATTATTTTCTGGGAGGGGATATCTCTCATCCAAATATTCAAGAAATCCGTACAGCACTCAAGCAGATGAACTTGCAGATGAAATTCCAGGAAAAAGTCTTGGATTTCACCGAATTTTACTTCCTGGACGAACTGAAATACACACGCTCCATGAATGTTCAGGACTCATTAAGCACCGAGTTCTTGTCCAAGCAAGATGAAACTATTCCCACCAGGAGCATGCCATGTACTAAGATACCTGCTATTGATACACGTAGGGCATGATCCTCTTTAAATAGGCAGAATGGCCATTTTAAGCGATTTCTGGAGAACTGATAAACATTATCAGCATAATTAATAAAGTTAATTTAGTAAACTAAAGATTCCTAACAACAAAGCATTCCTTCTAACACAAATACACCCACGTCAAGGGGAACGTACATCATCATTGGCAACGGTATTTCTCTGTACATCTCACTTGAAATATTTAAAGGACATATAGAGAACCTTGGTAGTATACCGATCCAATGAAATGCTCCATGTACGAATGCCAATCAATCACAACAACAATAAGACAAGGTTTTTCCTAAACAGCCGGTTGTAAGTTTTTCCCCAAGCATATGATAATTTTAATTTTTCCGTAACGAAAAATAATTTAGTAACTTTCATGACACAAATAACATCGAGTAACTTTTTCGTTACGAAAAAAAATGCATAGTACTTAACTGAAACAAAATGGGAAATTAAAATCAAGATTACGAAGGGAAATATTTTTTGATAATATTTTTCAATTTTCTCATGTTTGGTGGATTTAAATATTTTGGGTCTCGAATTGAGGTCGGAAGTTGAATCTCGGGTCAGGGTTGAGAGTCAAGTCTCAGATCGGGGTCGGGGTTGTGAGTCTGGAGTCGGGTGCCAATCTCGAGTAGGGGTACAGTCAAGTCCCATGTTAAGTGAAACAAAATGGGAAATTAAAACCAAGATTACGAAGGAAAATATTTTCGACAATTTTTTTAGTTAGATTCATATTCATTATGTTATTTAGCTGAACATATTAACAACAACAACATACTCAGTATATTCTCACAAAGTGGTCTGGAGAGGGTAGAGTGTATGCAGTCCGTACCACTACCTCAAAAGTGAGGTAGAGATGTTGTTTACTATAGACCCCCGGCTCAAAACACAAACAATCTAGAAAAAAGGCATAATATAAGAATAAGAAACAATAGGCAGTATAAAAACAACAGAATGTGCCAGAAACAAGACTACCATCAAATGCTACTACAATCTATCTACCGACAACAAAAAATATCACCAAAACTCCAAAGCAAGACACTACCAGCGTAGCACTACGACTACTAACCCGGATCACAAACCCAAGCACTCCTCCCTATTGGCAAGAACGTATCCTTACCTACTAACCTTCTACCCTAATCTGCATCCTCCATATCTTCCTATCTAGGGTCATGTCCTCGGTAAGCTGTAACCTCTCCATGTCATGCCTAATCACCTCCCCCTCTCCCAGTACTTCTTCGGTCTACCTCTGCTACGCCTGAAACCATCCATAGCCAACCTCTCAAACTTCCGCACTGGGGCATCTGTGCCCCTCCTCATCACATGTCCGAACCATCTCAACTTCGCTTCCCGCATCTTTACATTTACCGAGATCACTCCCACCTTGTCTCGGATAACCTCATTACGAATTCTATCCTTCTTAGTAAACCCACACATCCATCGCAACATCCTCATCTCCGCCACTTTCAGCTTTTGTATGTGGAAGTTCTTGATCGGCCAGCACTCCGCCACATACAACATAGCTGGTCTAACCGCCACTCTGTAGAATTTGCCTTTAAGTTTAGGAGACACTTTCTTAATACATAAGAATTCAGACGCGAGCCTCTACTTTATCCACCCTGCCCCAATACGATATGTGACATCCTCGTCGATCTCGCCATTTTCCTGAATTATAGACCCAAGATACTTAATAACTGAACATATTTAAGTGATACAATTTTATAATTGAAACTGTTGAAAGGGTGAAGCAGAGAAACCTTCAAAACTAGCTTAGTAACAATTAATTTTCTTCTATTTTTTGGTTAATGTAACAAATTAAATTTCAAAATAGAGAGAGGTGGATAGAAATACAAGTCCTTTCATTGGGTAAATGTCACAACAGTTAATTTTTTGGCCTTTGTAATTGAAAAATAATAATGATTAAAGTTCACAAAAGAACTCCAAAATTAAAGTGGCTACATAAATTGGACTTTTCGTCTTTACATAACGATGAATTTAATGATACAATACAATAATATTAAAATAACAATCAAAACAAACATTATATTAAACTGATAACCGTACTTATTGTTTACACAATTTGGGAGAAATCAAACTCTCTGTATAAATAATATTTTCCTGAATAATATGTGTAAATGAATCATCATAATTCGAGTTCGAGGACCATATTCGATTGCTTAATTCAAATGCTCCATGGGATATCCTATATATCATTCTTCCACAATTTGTGCAACAATTAAGTAACACTTCATCATATGAAAACATGCATATTGGTGTGATTGATGAAGTAATCCCATTACTCGATACGGTAAATAATTTCGTCTAAGATTCCTTAACACCTAGTTTTTCATGATTCATAAATTAAAAGTTTCATTTTTGCTAAAATAAACACAAAGCATTCCTCCTAATACCGATATGCTCATGTCATCTCTCCACACTATCTCTGGCAACGATATCTCTTTATAGATCTCATCTGAAATATTAAATGAAACTATGCAAAACCTTGGTGAAACACCGATCCAATGAAATGATCCATGTAGAAATGCCAAACAATTCATATTAGGCACATGTAAAAAAAAGCCATTCGACATATCTGGGATTTCATCAATTTTCCTCCAAGAACCATTTT
Organism: Jaltomata sinuosa; assembly: GCA_003996215.1. Classification (NCBI taxonomy): domain Eukaryota; kingdom Viridiplantae; phylum Streptophyta; class Magnoliopsida; order Solanales; family Solanaceae; genus Jaltomata; species Jaltomata sinuosa. Next base: position 1,753,249 of record QJPP01007213.1, on the reverse strand, counting down.
TTTTCAGTACGAGAATTTCATCCGGATAATTGAGATCATTGTTGTCAATCCTAACGACTTTATAGTTATCACTAGAAGAGTCATATCCTAATCCGTAATGAGAAGATTCCTCTGGTGGCGATTCTGAATAAGAAAGTACTATTGATTTTCTTATGGCTGGGTTTCATAGCAATAATATTATTAAGGAGTACTCTTGTTTAGGTTCACTCCAAATCCCAATGAGAAACAAACCATCCCAAGAACAAAAGACTCTACCATGCCATGTTTCGAGTTTATAGGCCAATCAAGTTTTTGTATATCCTTAACAAGGTGAACCGATGACAAAGAAGAAGAATAGAAGTAAAAAGTATCGTCCTCTTCACATACTTGGCCAATAAGCATTTTTGGAGAATTTATATGGTTATTGGCATGATTGAGATGCTTATTTTTAAAGTTAGGGTCGGAGATTAGTGTCTTCCAAGATTTCATAACACACTTAAATCGAAGAAGAGACTTCACGGATAACCAGCTAAAGATGTTCATAATTATTTCCTCTTGGATGTGAATACCTAGTCCCATCGAGGACAATGAATGTATAACGAAGAACAAAAATTGAAGAAGAAAAGTAGGGCAATTAGAGAACAAAGTTTCTCGAAATATATCGGGTTTAGTTAATGTAGTAATTGTGTTCCGGTCGGGGAGCGATTTGGGACGAATCTTGAATGTGCTCGAAGAGTCTGTTGATAATTTAGGGCCCGTAGACACTAGTCTCTTATATTCTATTTATTTATAAAAACTTTGGTAAAAAAACAAGTAGAATTTAAATTCCTAGTAGAGGTAAAATTTGATTCTTAAGAGGATTAGGAAAAGTTAGTTTGTCATTTTCGTACGTCCCTTTTTCGTCATCTCAATGACGTCCACAAAAGAAAGCTTAGAAATAGGGGTGTGGGTGTGGGTGGGGAAGGTTTCGAGTTCGAGTCATGAACAAAGAAAAAATCTTATTAGAAATCCTTTGCTTTTAAGTGGATCTTACACGATGAAAATTTAAATTAGTCAGAGTTTTAATAGCTCTAATACTGATATCAAACCCCGGATTGAAAAAAAAAACTTTTATGAACAAGTATTATACTCCTTTCGTCCATTTTTACTTGTCTAGTATACACCCTTCTACAATGAGATACGGAATGTGGTGTACAAGGCTGCATTGGCTTCATCGACTTTATAAGATAATAAGTGATAGTTGAGTGATTATATGAGAAATCAACTCTACTAATTACATGGCATGTTACGTTGTTTTTAATATATCGTATTGTATTGTATCGTACTGTCTTGTTTTAATATGAATACAACGTTTAGATAGATCGTATCGTTTTTCGTCCTTACATAATATCAAACATCAACAATATGAAGGATAAACCTACAAGAAAAGTACGGATCTACTATGAAAAGGTAGAGAATAAAGGATATACTATGATTATTATTAATATAAGTACGACAAAATGAGAAAATATTGAAATAACAATACGATCACACCAAATCAGTCAATGGATTTAACGATACAATATAATAAAATTAATATAACAATCAAAATAAAAATTATATTTAAACTGATAACATTGTGTAATACAATAGATAACAGTCATCCAAACAAGCTATAAGTAATGAGAATTATACTTATTGTTTACACAAATTGGGAGAAATCAAACTTTCTGTATAAATAACACTATCCTGAATAATATGTGTAAATGAATCATCATAATTCGAGTTCGAGGACCATATTCGATTGCTTAATTCAAATGCTCCTTGGGATATCCTATATATCATTCTTCCACAATCTGTGAAACAATTAAGTAACACTTCATCATATGAAAACATGCATATTGGTGTGATTGATGAAGCAATCCCATTACTCGGTACGGTAAATAATTTCGTCCAAGATTCCTTAATACCATAGTTTTTCATGATCCATAAATTAAAAGTTCCATTTTCGCTAAAATAAACACAAAGCATTCCTCCTAATACCGATACGCCTATTTCATCTCTCCACCTTATCTCTGGCAACGGTATCTCTTTGTAGATTTCATCTGAAATATTATATGAAACTATGCAAAACCTTGGTAAAACACCAACCCAATGAAATGCTCCATGTAGAAATGCCAAACAATCCATATTACAACTAAATAAACATCCTTTCGTCATACTTGAGATTTCATCAATTTTCCTCCACGAACCATTTTTGTTAAGTACAAGAATTTCATCCGGACAATCGAGATCATTGTCAACCCTAACGACTTTATATTCATCGCTAGAAGAGTCATATCCTAATCCGTAAAGATGAGATTCCTCTGGTGGCGATTCTGAATAGGAAAGTACTATTGATTTTCTTATGGCGGGGTTCCATAGCAATAATATTGAGAACTCGCTTTTAGATTTACTCCAAATCCCGATGAGAAACAAGCCATCGCAAGAACAATAGACTCTACCATGCCATGGTTTCGCGTTTAAAGGCCAATCAAGTCTATGAATATCCGAGGAGGAAAAAGAAGAAGAATAGAAATAAAAAGTATCATCCTCGTAAGATGATTGGCCAATAAGCATTTTTTGGAAATTTATATCGTTTTTGATACGATTGAGATGCTTATTTGTAAAGTAAGGTTCGGAGATTAATGTCTTCCAAGATTTCGTAACACACTTGAATCGAAGAAGAGACTTCACAGATAGTCTACTAAAGATGTCCATAATTATTTCCTCTTGGATTTGAATACCTAGTCCCATAGAGGACAATTAATGCTTAATGAAGAACAAAAATTGAAGAAGAAAGGTAGGGCAATTAGAGAACAAAGTTCCACGAATTTTTAGCCTGCTCGGAGAGTCTGTTGATAATTTAGGGTTTATACATAATAGTATTACGTCTCCTATATTCTATTTATTTATAAAAGAACTTTGGTCAAAAAACAAGTAGAATCTAAACTCCTAATAGAAGTAGAATTTGATTCTTAAGAGGATTACAAAAAGTAGTTTGTTATTTTCGTACGTCCCTTTTTCGTCTGGCCCACAATGATAGGGGTGTGGGTTGGGTGGGTGGCGGAGGGGAGATTTCGGGTTCGAGCCGTGGACAGAAAAAAAAATCTTATTAGGAATGCTTCGCTTTTAAATAGGTCTTATACACGATGTAAATTCAAATTAGTCAGAGCTTTAATATCGATATTCAACACCGAATTGAAAACTTATATTCCAGTTCACTAAAGATAGTTGTCCATTTTTACTTGTCTAGTATATTGAAAACAGTTGTCTGATTTTACTTGTTCAGTTTGAAAAATCAAGAGATAATTTATAATTTTGTATCAATTTTAGTACTTTGTTGTTAAATACTCTTCATTTTTTAAAATATTTAAATGACTTATAATTAGTAAGAGCGATATAGCAATAGACGTGAGTACGTTACGCCACAATAAATCTCTTCCGTTTCTTTTTAGTTGTTATAGTTTTCTTTTTGAGAGTCAAACAATATGACGTTTGACCAATATTTTAATAAGTATTTTTTCATCATATTGATATGAGAAAAATTATAACTTATAGTACTTTTCGTATAATTTTTGAATATTTTAATTTTAAAATATTAAATTAATCTAATTTAATTGAGCTTTGAAAATTAGTCAAATTAACTCTCGAAAAGCAAAATATGATAACTAAAAAGAACCGAGGGAGTAGTAATTTTCCAATGAAGTAGGTAAACATAACGCCAATTTTATTGTCAAAGCTCACAAGATTTATTTATTACAATACTTAATAGAGATTACAATTCATTAATTTGAAATTAATCCATTATTAAATCTAGGGGTTGAAGTATTAATTAATTAATTAATTGAAACAAATTCCAACGTCATGTTTGCCGGCACCTAGACAAAGTCAGACTCTCTCAATTTCTAAGCATTCTCCATGTCTCCATCTATTAATAAAATAATAATAAATTCAAATTTTCAAATTTATACTTTATTCGTTTCGATTTATTTGTCTGATTATGATTTAGCACAAAATTGAAGAAAAATTAAAAAAATTAAATTTCATTATTTTAAACTAAAAATATGTAAAATGTATCAAAATACTTTTTAATTTTATAATTTTAAACATGTCATTTGTAAAGTTGAAACTAAAGAGCTATTAACAAGACATTATTTTTTAAACGAACTAAAAAAATAAAACAGAGGAAGTAATAAATTATACAAACTTTCCAAATGATCTAATGTAGATTCCTAAAATTGGAAGCTTATAAAGTATTTCCTATCTTAAATTATCTGTTGCATTTTTTTTTACAACGTTTCTTAAAAAAATTGATATGGGGTTATTTTTGACAATTTACCTTTATTTATATATTAAGATATAGTCTTTCTTCACTAAATATTTATCTATTAAGGTATTTGTAGTGTTTAAGAATAATTACTATTAAGTATAAAGTGAGAAAAATAATTAATTTTATCTAGAACTTTTAAAATAAAAAATAATAACTATTTTTATAAATCACAACAAATAATTTGAGACGGGAGAAGTAGTACTTATATGACTTTAGGGGTAAATGAAAACCTATAGATACTTGGCTTTTGCATCTTTCGTGAGAATTTAACATAAAATATTATAGTCGATCCTTATTCGTCTCGATAGTAAAAGGTAATATTTGTGAAGTTAATTATTTTTTTCCTTGATATGATTATTTCGTATATTTTGGGTCAATACAAAATAAGAAAATTATAATACATTTTATATAGTTCCACATATGAAAATTTCCAATAAAAGGATCTTGATCGATATTTGAATTAAAATCGAATATTGACTATTCACTCCATGCGTTATGGGAAATTATTTTATATTGATTGAATTATCCTTTGTGGGGGTAGGGGATTTCGTTACGAGATTCAGAGATAAATTATGTATTAAGTCCTTTTTTCCTATTAAGAAATTGTGCGCTATCCATACATCATTATTATATAAACAAACTCTTGTATAGCTTTTTAGAGCAAAGATCTAGCAACACATTCAAGATATAGATTATTGATATTTGATGTATCGTTAAGTTATACCGAGTCAAATTAAAACATGAAAGTTTTGAAAAAAACTTTGTGGAAGTTTGCTAAAGTTGAAAATTTGTCTTTTCAAGTTGAAAAATTCACTTTTATTACAATTTCAATCAATATTTTCCATATGTCACTTAAATTATAAAAAAATAGCATCCACTTGTAAGTTGTAACTCAAAATTTTATGTCCAAAACTTCAACTTGCAAATGATGACCTCAGTATATATTTGCAAACGAAACCTAAACACTTGGAAACTTCATTTAATTATAACAAAACTTGGGTGGAAGTTGTGTTAATAATTAACTCATGATAAAATTCAAAAAGTTGGCCTCCATCGAGGGCAATTTAGCCAATTCATAAACATCCCCCATCATGTCTGCAAAAACTCTCCGTTTATTATACGGATATTTTTCTTCACATTCTTTTTTTTTAGCTGCCTCATTATCATTAAAATAAGAAATGAAACTCGTTGTCGCCTGAGACATACACAACACATAGTACAAGACTTCTTCTATTGATCTTCTTTCGAGATCCGCCCTCAACGACTTAGTGAATAAAAAGTAATAGATATCTTATGAAATTAGTCGAGATACGCGTAAACTGACCCTCAAACACCACCAAGGTCATAACAAAAACAATGACTTCTATATTTGCAAGTTAAATAAAAAACATTTGAAAACTTCATGTAATTAATTAACTCAATAAATCCAAAAAGTTGACCTTAATCAAGGGCAATTTAGTCAATTCACATAGATCCTCTACCATGTCTGCAAAAACCTTCTATTCTTCTTCTACTACTAGTCTTTTATAGGTCCCTTTCATACCTTTTGCCGTTACATATTATTTTTTACCAAACAAAACCCCCGCCAACTTCGGACTTTGTCATAAACCAGAAACATTCAAAACAACCTTTTTTTTCTCAGAAATACAAAAAAATTATTTGTATTAAGATACACACACAAAAAAAAAGGTGGAATTTTCTCATTTTTTGTGCTGATTTTTCCAAAGAGAAAAAAAGAGATTCAAACACGTAACTAAGAAGAAAAAAATGTTACGTTCAAAATCAAGGTACTCCATTTTTAATATTTTTTTTCCTTGTTATTATCATTATATAAATGTTTTTATTTTTATTTGTTTGTCGATATTATCTAAAATGGTGTATGTATATGTGTGTATATAATTCATTTGAAGTAGAGAGATTTTCTCGGATTTGTTTGTTAAGGTTTTTTCATTTCATGGGTTTCTGTTTTTGTTGATTATTAATCATAATTTTTTTTTTGTTTTTTTTTTGCATGAGATTTAATTAAAGATTGAATCTTTTTGATGTTTTTGAGGGATTTGTAGATCTGGGTCCATTGATTTTGGACAAAAAAGTCATTCTTCAAGATTTTCAAGAACATTTTCTGCATCAAAGCTTTGTAGAGGTGATGCTTTGGGGTGTCAAATTGATTCAAACGCCGTCGTTTCAAGGAAAAAACCCTCCAAGGTTGACAATTTGATTGAGGTATTTATTATTATTTTTTTTTTTATTTTTTTTTGTGATTTTATTGGAATTTTTTCAATTGTTTTTTATTATATATAGGGGAGTTTGGCCATGAAAATTGTGAGTAATTGAAAAAAGAAATAATTTTTGTTTTCAAAGTGAAAAATGATATTTGAAAACAGGAGTTGTGTTTGACCATGAATACAAATTAGACTTGTTTTTTGAATTTTTGTGAGTAATTTGGAGTGAAAACAGCTATTTGGTGTTTTTCAAATTCTTGAAAAAAGTTGAATTCCGGATTTTTATCGCCAAACGTGTTTTCCGGAGTTCCTGGAAAAAGTTTAAAAAAAAATCATGGCCAAAAGCCCCCTTAATATTTGATTTTTGGGTTTTGCTTAAAAAGTTGAAATTTTTATTAATTTTTGGTGTTTGTAGAATCAAGTGAATAATAGAGTTTTGCTCATGAAAGAGCAAATGGGACATGTTGAAGAGGAGTTAAGGGAGACAAAAGAGCAATTAGATTTTGTTGAAGGTGAAAAAAATAGAGCAATTCTTGAAATTAGAGAAATGAAAAAATTAGCTAATGAGGCTAATATAAAGTTAAATGAAGGATTATCACCTAAAAAGGCAGGGGAACTAATTGCAGAACTCAAAGTTTTGAAGGAATTTCATTCAAAAACACAAGAAGATTTGAAGATTAAAGATAAGAATATCGAGTCGTTGAAGATGGAGCTCGAAAGAACGAAGAAATACGATGTTGTGTTAGGAGGATTGAGAGAGGAGATGAATCATGTTAAAGCGTCTGAGGTTAAAGCAACAGAACAATTGTCTGTTTTTAAGAAAAAAGTTCAAGAATTGGAAGTTGAATTGGAGAATCGGAAGTTGTCTGAGTCGAAGATGTATGATACGTTTGAGTCACAGACGAGGCAGTTTGAACGTGCTAAGATTGAACTTGAAGAAGCCAAGGTCGAGATGGCTTCACTTCACGAGAAAGTTGAGTCGTTAGAGGCTGCTTCTGCTTCATCGAAGAGAAATAGTGGGCGTTTGAATGGTTATAGCAATGGGGAGGTTTCAAATTCTGTGAAGAAGGAACTTGAAAGTCTTAACTCTGGACTTGCATTGGCGAAGGAGGACGTGGCTAATGCTCAAGAGAGGGAGAAAATTGCCTTGTCGAAGGCTAAGAATTTGAACGATGAGATAAACTTGCTTAAGAATGAACTTAAGTTTGCTAGCGAAGCAGAGGAGAAAAGCAGAAAGGCGATGGATGATTTAGCATTAGCGTTGAAGGAAGTTGCTACCGAAGCCTCTGAGGCCAAGGAGAAACTTAACGTTACTCAACTAGAGTTGGAACAAGTGAAAGAGGAGGCGGGGAAATTGAAAGAGATGATCAGGAACACCGAGGCCAGGTATCAAAAGCTATTGGATGAGGCGAAAAAGGAAGCAGACTTATACAGAAATACAACAGAGAGACTGAGATTAGAGAACGAGGAGTCACTTTTGGCGTGGAATGGGAAAGAAATGGGGTTCATCACTTGTATAAAAACAGCTGACGAAGAAAGAACTTTGGCTCAGCGTGAGACAGAAAGGCTCGCGGAGTCTCTTAAAGCAGCCGAGGATACGAGTAGAGCAGCCAAGGAAGAAAAGTTCAAATTGAGGGACATATTGAAACAGGCTATTAATGAAGCCAATGCAGCAAAAGCTGCAGCAGGACTTGCTAGAGATGAAAATTCTCAACTCAAAGATCGTTTAACCGAGAAGGAAGAAGCCTTGCATTTCATCACTAAAGAAAATGAACGCCTCAAAATCAACGCGCCTGCAGCAGCTTCTCATGAAAATGTCAACGTGCTTGCTTCAACTTCAACAGAACTCAGAACTAAGACACCTAGTGAAATGGTTGAGGAACCTGAAGAGTATCATAACGTCAACGAAACTCTTAGAGAGCTGAAACTTGAAAAAGCCGAGGAGGATCCTGAAAAGGACGAGGCAGTACTTAAGGGGTCGATATTTGATCCAACTTCAGTCACACCAAAGTCAGAGCCGCGTACACCACATTCCATATCTCATTGTAGAAGGGCGTCTTCACCCGCCTTAGCAGACGAGGCAGGAAAACCAAATGCAAATCTTTTCGACGATTCAGATAGCGATAGAAATCTTAGTAGTAGAAGAAAAGCTTTGTTTCGAAAAGTTGGTGATCTCATAATGAGGAAAAGTTTCCATGTTTAAGAGAGAAACACTTTCTGAATAGGAAAACCTTTTGTAATATATATAAAGACAGCTTGAATAGTACAGTTATTGAACAAAAACCTACTATGCTGTACAAATGTGTTTTCATTTATACAAAAAGTTGTGTTCCTTTTCATTCTCTTGTTTGTTTATCCTATAATATTAGCTCCCGTTTCGCCATAGATTTTGAAGTTAAAAACTTGAAAAATTGAGTTTTTGCAGTTGTGATGTTTGGAACTTGAAGTTGATGCATTTTACTTGGAAAAATTTAGAAGATAAATTTTCAAAACTGATCAAGTTTTATGGCCAAACAGATATTTAAAGATAAATTTTCAAAATCTGATCCAAAATCTATGGCCAAACGCTAGCTTAGTATTGATGGATCAAATTCTAAATCTTCATTGGAGATCTAGAATGAATGGTATATGCTTTAATTCATTTGAATTTATTGATTTACAGAATTTTAAGAATCAAACATTACCAAGGGGTGTGGCGGGAGACAAGAGGGAGTTGCTCGGATGGTAAGCACCCCTCACTTCCCACCCGAAGGTTGTAAGTTCGAGTCACCAAGGGAGCAAAAAGGGTGGGAGCTCCTAGGGAGGGTTTAAAAGAAAAAAAAAAGAGGGGTGTTGCGGAATGGTTGCAATTCCTCTATGTTGCGGGATGGTTGCAATTCAAATTAGTCGGGTCAATGAATTTCAAGTACCGAATGGTTTTGGTGCCCCATACGTTCCAGAATAAAACATCACAAAGGTCTGCATTGCCCTTTGAGTTTTGTCAACTCGTGATTATCAAGCAACTCTAATATCAAATTATTGGTTGGTGGTTAAGTGTTGGAGATCAATTTATTTTCTTTGTTTGTGACTTTTCCTTTTTTTCATTAAAAACATCTCATGATTTTCTTTTCTCTGACTTAAAAAACTCCTTGGTCTTTTGTCAAATAGTACTAGAACTTTTTGTAAAGTAAATTTTCTAACGAAGTATAAGAACAGTACTGAATACATCTCAAAAACATAACTAGCGAATACTAACTACTAAGTAAGTAATTTTGGAGAGCTCAAACTTTCTGTATACGCGAACCCTTCCTCAATAGTACTCTCATTCAAACATTGACGCCATAATCCAAATGGTCCTTTTGATGTCCTAAATAAAAAACCAAAATACTGCAAATGTCCGCAGCACAGTAGCATTTCACCATCCCCAAACATATATTTCGGATAGACTACATGAAGGTCAGGTTCTTGTATAGTAAACAGTTCAGTCCAAGATTCTTTCGACACCATAATCTTTCATGACCCATAACTTAAAAGTACCCTTCCCCTCTTGACGTTCATATTGAGCAGAATGATAGCAAAGCATTCCATTGCAACAACAATACATACTGCAACCCAATGGTTTGCAGTTTAACGGGCAATCAAGTTTTTGTACATCCTCAACTAGTTGGACAGACGATAAGGAACAACAGAAGGTATGCATACCGCGTTTATAAGGGGTACGTTGCCTTATAACAAGAAGTTTTTGGGAATTTGGGTCATTCTTGACATGACTGAGATGGTTTTTCTTGAAGTAAGGATCAGAAATTAACGTCTTCCAAAATTTTGAAACACATTTGAATTGAATAAGAGACCGCAAGGGTAACCTGATGAGGATGTTCATAAGAATTCCCTCTTCGAAGTGGATTTCCATGGCCTAGATAGGAAAGGAAAAGTGATCAGATAAATTTTTTTTCTGAATACTCAGAAATATGACAATTTCAACCAAGATTTTAGAAAAGATAAACCTAGAAATGTATTTACCCTACAAATAGTACAACAACGACAACAACAACAACAACAACAAATTTAGTGTAATCCCACAAGTGGTGTCTGGAAGGGTAATATGTCATAATTGGCTAAAAACCACTTTTTATGTAGTGAAATGTGTGTAAGTCCCCTTCCTCTTTTCTTTTTCTTTTCTTCTTATTTGCGCTCATATTCATTAACGCAGAAATTGGTTTCAAGTTTTTCCCAACTCCTTCCTATCAATGACGTATACGAAGGAGTGTTGTTTGTTCGAATCAATTCCTACTTATCTATTGATCATTGTCATAATTTATGCAACAAAATTACTATTTGGTTAGTCGAATTACTTTTTTTTATACAATATGAGTTTCATATTTCTTTGTTTTATCTTAATTATAATAATTAAATATCGGCGTTTTGATCTTTTCTTAGTTTTGAACAATTAAATTTTATTCTTTCAAAAGCTAAGACGACGAAATCAACACAAATTTTAAATTATTGTACAATTAATGCAAAAAAGCAAATTACCATGGAAAAAGAAAACGACGGAAAAAGTTAGACTTTGAATATTGTATGTGATGATTTTGAAATTTATGATTTAAAAAAATGATTGACATTTTTGTAGCTACATCATCTTATAAAATATATTTTTAAGTTAAAAAATGATATATAAATTGAGAGGTAGAAGCAATATTCAAGAATGACGAGCACTAGGGTGTACAAAATCAAACCGCAAATCGAATCAAACCGTAAATCAAATCAAACAGCAAAAAAACCCCGACTAATAGTTTGGTTTGACTTGGTTTAGTATTGAAAAAAAAAATCGTTTATAATTGGTTTGGTTTGGTTTTAACTAAAAAAAGTCAAACTGAATCGAACCAACCCGATATTACAAGTATACTATTTTTAAAAATATTTTATACATAAACATATTTATTGTGATGTAATTTATAAATATTTCTTCAACTTTTTCATAGTTTTATCTTTCAATATATATTATTTCACGTTTAAACTTAGAATTTTAAATGGTCCAATAAGTCTTTTTACAACCAATAGATATTAGTAACTCAAATAAAGCCCAAATCAATACGAATTTTAACAAAAGATTATTCAATCCAACATTAGGAATGTCAATCATGTTAGATATTTATTCTTTAATTTTACATAAATACATCAACTAATTTATTTTTCTGTTTAATATTTAGTCATGTAGTTAATACTTATTAGACTTATTTTAGCATGATTTAATACTTTTAAATTATGATTATCTTTATTATGACTTATTAATATGCAATATTTATTCTATGCGATTTCATTATTTTTTTGGTTGAATATTTTATTGTCATCACTCACTTCATAAATTCCAAATAAAGTGAATATATTTCGTGTTATTTTTTTAAGAAATACCTTAGATAGTTGTATTCTGCTCTGACTAAAGAAATATTTGAAGCACAAGTTAATTATATGTTTGTATGAAGACTTTACCGGAAAAAACCCAAAGAAACCGAAAAAACTCGAAAAAACCCGAGGTTGGAAAATCCGACTTTTATTAGTTTGGTTTGGTTTATAAATTTAAAAATTCGACATTAATGGTTTGGTATTTAAAAAATCCGAACCAACCCGGTCTATGTACACTCCTAACGAGCACTATGTATTCTCTTTTTGTTGGAAAAACTTGCCAAATATCTCTTTTTATTGAAAAAACTTGAAAACATTGACAAGAATAAAGATATTTGAGAGAAATGAGGTGTCCGAAAGAAGTCACTATCAAATTGCTCACCCTATTAAAGTTTCAAAGGTGCGCTCAGCTCGGTGACTAGAAAATGAATTGAAGTGATGAGTCAGAAAAAGGGAAGTAGATTCATTATGATCCATTAGACCCGCTTTCTCTTTCTCTGGCTCCCTTACTTGAAAGATTTTAGTCGATTTACTCAATCAAAGTGTTTTCTCAATTTCGATTCTTTCAGCCCTAGTTTTTTTGCTCTAAGTCAAGGCCTTTAGTCGATCAAAACTTCTATCATGTATATTTGAAATTTCACTTATATATATCTGAAATTCGACGAGAACAGTATGTATAAGACTCTCAGCCCCATAGGGAGGTAATTTGCTTTTCCTTTCCCTTGTATTTCACTATATTGTATGTGATGATTAAGACTCTCAGCCCCATATTTTTAAGTACTTTTCTCCGTCTCAATTTAAGTACTTTTTTTTTTGATCTATTCCAATTCCAATATTCCTACCCATATTTTTATTAAATGTTAAAAAACTTCTTAATTTTTGAAACTCCATCTCAGTCAAACTAAGACACTCAAAATGCGATTGACGGAGTACTAAATTATTCTTTATTGGAGATAGTAAAATACTCAACCACACCGTCCCACCTTTTTAATTTTCATTTCTCTGTCTTTTCTATTTCAATTGTTTGGTGAATCTTTGACAGCAAATCAAAATTTTGCATGATAAGAATGAAAATCTAGTCAGACGTACCTACCCCACTTTTACAACTTCAAAAGAACATGCCGCCAACCAAACCATTCAATGAAATGCCCTTTTGAAACACCAAATGACATATATTAGATTCCAATTAGTCTAGTAATTTGCAGAAGTCTATGCACAACATCACATAATTAGATGGCATTTCAAATACTTTTATGTCCTACGTGGATACAACGTGGAAAAGACATCCACATCACAAACGACAAAATTGGAAAGTTGTTATCTGTTAGGCAGACTAAAGCATGTTATATTATATCACATCCATTTGACCAATAGTTCATTCAAGTAAAAACATACTCTCAATTCATTCGATGTTTACATCAAACTATACGAATTTACCATAGTTAAGGTAATAAGAGTGTGTCAAAGTGTGTCATAAGTATTTAGGGGTCATTTGGTAGGATATATAACTAATACTTGTATTAGTTATACATATAGGTCGAAAAAGTGTACCAAAAAAGAGAATTAGTAACACCAAAACTAATACATGCATTATTTAATACCTTCCACCAAACAACCCCTTAGTATATGTATAGGTTTTATCGCTCACTTAATACCCCAGAACTACAACAACATACTCAGTGTAGTCGGATAAACAGAGTCTAGGGAGGATAGAGTGTACGCAGACCATACTCCTCCCTACCTTGGAAAATAAAGAGTTTGTTTCTAATAGACCCTCGGCTCAAGAAAAAAGTGTCAATACCCCAATATTTATGACTCGAAATTGATTTCATCCATAAGCAACAAGCAACATATTTGATTAGACCATGCACCCATAAGGACCAAGAATTCCAAAGCAACAGTGTAAAGTGTCAATTTAATTTATAACTACTGAAAAGTGCCTCCAATAAATCCAACTGTAAAGTTTGAAAAGCAGAGGAAAAAGTGTCTAATGCCAACTGTACTCATTAAGAAGAATGCTTTAACCATAGCAGTTGAAGCAATGAATGGTACCAGAAATTGTTTTTTTTTCCTTTACAGTCAAGGTTTGAACAAGTGATATTGAAAAGAGGAACAAAAGACAAAAACTTTCATTATGACTAAAGAAAGGGCCTTATCCAAATCTGAGTAATTTATACTATAGCTTCTTCACTAAGGGAGCAATATCTACAGGCTAAAGCACTAGATAGGTTTCAAATTTCAAACTAAAACATCATAAGAGAATCGACAAGAAAGTAGACAGCTAGTGAGTGATATGAATGTGTTGCCCCCACCCCCCTCTAAAAAGTTAATACAATTAAAAGAAAGAGTAGGTCCCTGCTTGTGAGAAAAATGAACAAAGTGAGTGGTCACCTTGCTGGCAGAATTAAAAATTATGTACTAGTAAAATTTAGTAGTACAGACACTTCATGCAAGTCATTTTCAGATGGGACAAACAAAGCAAGGAGGAGAGTCTTGTTTACTACTCCATCTCAAAATACTTGTTATTTTTCACGAGACTCAAACTACATACTTCAGTTTCCATATAGTTTTCAAAATATGAAATTAACTTAATCCAATTTAACTCTCGAGAAGGGACACATAACGAGTGTTTTGGAACAGAACGGAGAGAGTACCCAACAAACAAAGATTTAACAGCCCAGAAACAGCAGAGTGTTTTTCACAAGGGTTGTTACAGAAATATAATGCTAGATTAGTTGTCATACCTACCTAATAATAAAAGAAAGATGAAAGTTTTGAGGTCAATGTTCATATGCAAGACAAGAAATGAGGTTCTCAGAAACTTCAATTTGACCAAATGGCTAGTTTGTCACTAAGTCTTTGAGCATATATTGATGTAAACATGAAATGGAGAAGCTCAGAAACTTCAATTTTGACCTGATACCTAGTTTAGCACAAAGTCTTTGAACATGTATATCCATGTAAATATGAAATGAGAAGCTCATAAACTTCAATCTTGACCCAATGCGTAGTTTGGCATAGTCTTTGAATATATCGATGTTAATATGCAATGGAGAAGCTACCAAATTTGTGGATTAAAAGGTAGATCCAACTTCCCAATAAGTAATTCCTTTGAGAAAAAGGAAATAATCCAAATACATAAGAGAAATCCACAGAGAAACAAACAAAAATAACAAATAACAAGAAACGGTAGATTTTTAGGTATTACAAATCACAAGATCTAGAACTAACAAAGAGCTGAATCCAGACAAATAAAAAAAGAAGTTACAACATGGCATATTTCAATCCTAAAGAAATTTCACCAGTTTTTACTGCTGCTCATTCATTATCTGGTTTTGGTGCTGCTTCTTTGATCTCATCAGTTCCATCATCCTATACACGATTCAGCAAGATACAAAGATCAATAAAATTGTTCAAAGAATGAACCAATAAGAAAAATTGTATAAACAATTAGAAAGAGATATGTATGTACCTGCATATCAGAAGTCCATAAAGTGAGGTTATCGCGAAGAAGCTGCATGATCAGAGTGCTATCCTTGTAGGATTCTTCGCCCAATGTGTCCAGCTCCGCAATTGCCTCATCAAAGGCCTTTCATATGATCAAATCAAGAATAAAAATCACTTTTTTATTATATCAAACTCAGCTGATCCAACTTCATCAAAACTGTATCTAATAATACTAAATTACAAAGTAATTACAGTAACATTCAATTAAGATTACTAGGTACATTCATGTAATTGGCAGCTATTCCTACAACAATCAAAGGCATTTTGATAAAAAGTTAATTCACATAGAAATTTAACAAAATCTAATCTCCATTTTCTGATGATGGTGAAGAGTATTCTCTTTTCACTGACCTGTTTGGCGAGATTACAAGCACGATCAGGAGAGTTCAAAATCTCGTAGTAAAACACAGAGAAATTGAGAGCAAGTCCCAATCGGATTGGATGTGTAGGAGCAAGCTCGGCATTTGCAATATCCTGATTGTACGAGGTCAAAAATGACAATTTAGCGATTATTTTCTCCAGAATTTGAATAATTTTTTAACAATAAGCAAAAAATGAAAACTCTATGTCAATTTAGCTTCTCTTTTTTCTCTCCAGAATTTGAATAATTTTTTATTAATAAGCAAAAAATGAAAACTCTATTGTCAATTTTGCTTCCTTTTTTTTCTCCAAATTTGAATAATTTTTTATCAATGAGCAAAAAATGAAAAATCTAACCTGAGCAGATTTGTAAGCAGAGAGAGTATTCTCAGCAGCTTCTTTTCTTTCAGCACCAGTCTTAAACTCAGCCAAATAACGATGATAATCTCCTTTCATTTTCAAGTAAAACACCTTAGAGTCACCGGTAGCAGCAGAGCCTATGAGCTTAGAATCGAGTAGCTTGAGAATGCCGTTACAGATCGAGGTAAGTTCAGACTCGATCTTAGATCTGTATTGCTTAATTGAAGCAACGTGATCTTCGTTACCACGGCTCTCTTCCTTCTGCTCAATGGATGAGATTATACGCCATGAAGCTCTACGTGCTCCGATCACATTTTTGTAAGCGACGGAGAGGAGGTTACGTTCTTCGACGGTTAACTCCTCCGCGCCGTCGGCGGCGGCGACGACTTTTTCCATGAACTCTACCATCTCCTCGTAACGCTCGGCTTGCTCGGCGAGCTTTGCCATGTACACGTTTTCCTCGCGAGGCGACGCCATTGATGTTGGTGTTGGCGGTGGTGGTGTTAGAGAGAGAAAGAGAGAGAGATTTTTCTAGAGAGAGAAAGTGAGAGCGGTTTTTAGGATTCTCTTCCTTCTCCCAATTTTGATTTTTGTGCGTGCGAAGTGGGAAGGCTTTAAACTTTGTGGGCCGTCTACTTTATAGATTTGTTATTAGGGTCGGCCTGGTAGTGGTCTTAGTACGAAAGAAAAAAAGCTATTGGTCCACTCAACTATTTTATATTTGTATGTCGAGATTTCACAAAACATACAATATAAATTTGTATTTGTATGTCAATATTACTCTAATAAATTTGTATTTGTATTTTGAGATTTACGAATTTCTATTTATATGTCGAGATTACACTAACGAATTTGTATGACGATATTATATAAGTGGCATCGAAAGTGTTTAATACGGATTGTAATTAGGCAAGGTGTTGGTAGGGGCCTCATTAAGTTCATATTATTTGATATTTATGAAAGTTGCTCAATAACTAGTACTAATTTTATTATTATTTTTATAATTTTTTCTGTTTTAGACAAAAGATCAGACAGTCGTGTGTCTGAAACTTGATAACTTCATATAGGGGCCTCATTAAGTTCATATTATGGTGTTTATAAAAGTTGCTCTATAACTAGTACTCATTTTATTATTATTTTTATAATTTTATCTGCTTTAAATGAAAGGTCAGACAGTCACGTCTGAAGCTTGATAACTTCAGATATTCGCGTATGAAAGTGTAACCTTGTGAAGGCAAACGAAACCTCAAACATTTTCACCTGATATTTATATGACTTGCAAGGTAAAAATTCAAACATTTGTGTCTAAGTTACCTGCAAAAATTGAAGGCAAATGAAACCTCAAACATTTTCACCTGATATTTATATGACTTGCAAGGTAAAAATTCAAACATTTGTGTCTAAGTTACCTGCAAAAATTGAAGGCAAACGAAACCTCAAACATTTTCACCTGATATTTTTATGACTTGCAAGGTAAAAATTCAAACATTTGTGTCTAAGTTACCTGCAAAAATTGGTTAAGTTTTAAGTCATGTATTATTTGAATCATTTTGCACCTTAAATCATACATAACTGAAATATATGTGCCTGCAAAGTGGGTAGTGGGAAGGGCTTTCAGTTTCTGTGGGCCGTTTGCTTTATAAATTGGTTTTAGGGTGGGCCTGATAGTGGTCTTAGTTTGGACGAAATTGGTCCAATAAGATACAGCAATTTCTTGCACTTTTCAAACAACTTTTTTTTTCTTTAATAATTGCTCCTTCAGCATATATTACTGTAACTATTTTCTTTTTCCTTTGTGGAATCCGTAAAAGTTTTTGTTTTTCGAAAATAGTCTCTCTACCTCCTCAAGGTAGAGGTAACATTGCGTACAACATCACCTTTCGTAGACTTTATTTATGAGATTACACTGAGTAAGATGTTAGTGGTGTAAAGGTGTTGTTTTGTTATCGGCTTCGCTTATTTAATTGTTTATCGGGCATACATTTTAGTCGTAATGTGCGCATGAATTTGTTTTGCATGTGAGATAATAGTTTAGGACAATTAAGAAATTACAGACAAGAGCAGGTATTTCAGTTTTATTAACTTGTGAACAATTAAGCAACACATGCATGATGCATCTTATAAAATAAGATAGAACTTGTGGTCAGTTGAGTAAATTCACTATATTAAAGTATTCCGAATCTTGCCTCATTGGCAAAACTAATTTATGTTTGATAGGAAACAAAGGTCATTTTTTCTTAAAAGAAATTGCTAAATAGATCAAAAGTTCAAGATCACCCCTTCTAAAGGTCATCCTTGCAAATCACCGGAAACAGACTCCAGCTTCTAATTAAATAAACACTAATATATCAATGAACCAACAATTGTGTTTTATCACATTAGTTCCGATTTGCTTTTCAAGTCTCTTATGTGTAAAATTGGAGATCCGATGTCTCTAAATTTCCAGACAGGGGATTCGAAAAATGTCGTAATGATGACCATTATGACACTGTTATAAAAACAAATATGCAAATACCATTGGTGTAAAACGTTACATTACAATGTGCTGAAACTAGAAAAAAATACTCATGAGACTTGGCCAGGAGGCAAGCCAACATTTTTCCTTCCTGGGTTTATTCATGTGATCTTTTTTTTTTTTTTTTTGCATAACTCAATGAGTGCCTCAAAAACACCTTTTTAAAAAATGAAGAAACTCCCAAGGGCAGTGCTGCCTCCACTTAAATACCAAGCTTTTGTCTGCATTAGGCATCACACTTGTGATGTGCGTCTAATCCACACCTCACTTGTTGCGCTCTTACCACTAGACCAAAGCCCTCTCCAAAGTTGTTTACTTTTTATCCATATATGTAATAAATAAAGTTGATGAAAAAGCTTGACGTAGAGAGAAATAGCAGCAAAATATTCAAGAGGCGATGTTATATCTCAAACTTCTCATAAACAAATTAGCAGTGAAGATCATTAAAGATAACAAAGGTATCTAGCAACCACTATGTCACTGAAGTTGCATTAGTAGTAAGAACAGGTAGAAAGTTGATCTATGAACTGAATCTTATGCCAGTGATCCCAGAAAGCACCACACAAACTATGTTGCAACAGACAATCAGACTCTCCAAAAGTGTTGGATTCTCTAAAAATACACTATTTTTGGTATTCGACACACACCCATCATACTTTGACGAGTCCCAGCAACATAGCTCACAAGTGCATAGTGTATGCCATATGGTATAAGAGCATAGCTTACCTTTGGTTACAAAAGAAAAGGGGGTAGCTTACCCTGTTTCTGTTAGAGAGCTAAAGCTATTGATGCAGAAGGAACACGGAATAGAACCTAGCCTAAAGCTAAAATGAACAATACCATGGATGAAATTAATTGTATTTTCATCGCAATGCGAAGTTACATCAGCGTGAAATTATATTTTTCATCCCAAAGCCACAACTTTGGTCATAGTCAGTAGAGCGGAAGAAGGTAAACCGCTTGTGCAAAGATCCAAATCATTGCAAAGCTAAAATGAGCTACTAGTGATAGTAAGTAGAACATATAAAGCAGTCAGTCTACTTACACTATGGCTGGGACCTATTGCAAAACAAATATGAGTCACATCCCCAAAGTGTAGCATGATTTCCTGATTCCCATGTTAACCATTACTTTGGTCTTACTCCCTCCGTCCCATATTAGTTGGTCACTTTCCTTTTTATACGCATATTAAGAAATCATAAATAAGAAGGTAGTTTTACTAATTCACCCCTTAAGAAACTACTTTGGAACTTTACAAACAAGTGTGAACACTTTTAAAAGAATTAATTACAAGGGTAATATGGGAAAAATTTAATTAATGCTTTCTTGATTTAGTAAGATGATCAACGAATATGGGACAATTATTTTTAGTATAGTGAGCAACTAATATGGGACAGAGGGAGTAGTAAGTATTAACTAATAACACATGACCTAGCCTAATACAATTATTTACTCACACCTTCGTATTACAGGAATTATTTACAAGTATAGTGAGCAATTATTTTTGTTGTAGATCGTTCCATTCACTCTCATTCTACAAGGAAAAGAAAAGCAGTTCTTCCTGAAAGGCCATAAAAGATTTGACTATGAAGCTCTTAGTTACATCAACATTTAAGTTCCTTCCTTGACATTGCCCTCGCCCCAATCTTAAACAAGATAACTACACCAAGCTTGCCTTTTTCAGACTGTTTAACCTATATAACATTGCAGTTCTACTTGATCGGCAACTTAGCTTTATCTAACACTAGCATTTACAATGAAAAAACCAACCACGCGTTACAACAACAACAACAATAATATACCCAGTGTCTTCCCACTTGTGGAATTTGGAGAGGGTAGAGTGTACGCAGACCTTACCCCTACCTTGCCAGCTAGAGAGGTGGTTTCCGATAGACCCTCCGCTCAAGAACAAACCAAGGTTTATGTATCAATCAATATGCAGAATTACCAAGTTACTGCATTGAAGCTAAGTATACATCAAAAGAAACAAAGACATCGGAAATTTTAAGCTTTCCCAAAATAGATAGAACTCATCAAAAGATACACCCTCAGAATCTCAACTCAAACGAAAATTAACCAAACATTACCATACAATTGATGAAAAAAAAGACACAATTTAGCAGGTTTCCGAAAGAGAAATGTCCTTATTTTATTCCTCATGATTCCCTAACTATATATTCCATAGTTTCTTGATCCAATTCCAGCACATTTCACAGTAACTATGGAAAGCAAATTAAATCATACAATATCACAAAACTCAACATAATAAACCTAAATTACCTACTCAACGCGTAGCATTGAGACCCAAAAGCATGTTCCCTTGCTTAGGCAAATAAGCCACATTAGGAGTCTTAGCCAAAGTTGAAGCAACCTCCCTCGACGCCTCGATTCTCCTGAGCTCAATCAAACCCATACCAGCAGCTGCAGTAGCATCCGAAATCAACTTAGCCGACTCACTTTCACCTTCAGCTCGAATAATCGCTGCTCTCCTCTCTTGCTCAGCTTTCATCACAACAAACTTCGACCTCTCTGCCTCCTGCTGCGCCACCTGCTTCTTCTCCACAGCTTTCGAAAACTCCGCACCATAAGACAAGTGCGTAATCGCTACGTCATCAAGCACTATATTGAAATCCTTAGCACGACGAATCAAGCTCTCACGAACCAAAGCCGAGACCTGTGGACGCTCGGTGAGCAACTGATCCGCATTGAATTGAGCTACAACGGCTTTCAAAACCTCGTTACCGATCGACGGGAGGACCTTATCGTCGTACTCGAGACCTAGGGTTTTGAAAATGTAGGGAAGACGAGCGACTTCGGGGCGAGAGAGGACACGGAGAGTAAGATGAACCATCTGTAGATCTTTTGTGCCGGAGACGGAGGAGAATGTGTGGGGCCTAGTACGGATATCGAAGATGAATGGCTTTTGTAGCCATGGGATAAGGAAATGAGTACCTTCGCCGATGGTATCGTCTTTTACGCCGGAGAAACGGTCGAAGAGGACGGCGCGTTGACCACCGTCGACGGTGTAGAGGGAGGAGTTGAGAACGGTGGCGCTGATACCGAGACCGAAGGCGGCGCGTGCGATGTTCGTGAGGAATGATACTGCTTGGTTGCTACCCATTATTTTTTTTGGGTGAAACTGAGAGAGAGTTCTGGGGTTTTTGAAAGTGATGGAGAGATGTAGAAGAGGGGTTTTTGGTGGAAAAACCCTAAAACCCGAATTAATAAAACGGGTATGATCCGGAACAAATGGGTCGAAACATTATCATAGCTAAAAGGATATGGAGGTTGAAGACTAAGGTAGAAGGTTAGTAAGTAATTGAGCATTATTCAGTTTCCTTATCGGTATTAATATTATTACTCTCCTACTATCATAATCTTTATTATTGTATTTCCTTTTCATAATCTTTATTATTGTATTTCCTTTTCATACTTGTTTTTAATATGCTTCATTTGAGCTGAGCCGCTTATCGAAATAATTTCTCTATCTTCACAAGGTAGGACAAGGCTTTATATACACACCATCCCAGATTCCACAATTAAAATTATGTTGAATATATTGTTATTGTTATTTTATTCACTTTATCTATCTATGTCTAAACAATTGATGCAAGTAACTAGCAATAGCCAGCAACAGCTAGGCAAAAAAATATTACTCCTATATGACAATTTTATTTTCATTAATGTAAGAAATTATGAATTTATTTTTAGCAAAGAAAACTGAATTGAGACGATCAAGTTGGATGAGAAATTAATATGTGAAAATTCAGGTATCCAACCAACTGAACTACTAAGATTCTCTTACGAAAATATATTTAAAATTTTGTGGGAAAGAAAAGTGAAAATAAAATAAAATTGGGGCCTGTTGGTTGAATATTTGGGCCTTGATTCCCGAAAGAAACTACTGAGCCCAAGCTTATTGCAGTCGGTTCTGTCGAATTTTTAGCCCAATTTCAAATCACTCTTCAAGGTTTCTCTTTCTCCTTTCCATTTTCTTCCTCAGGCGAAACAAAAATCCATTGGTAAGTTTTCATGTTCATCTATCTCAATTGATTTCTACTCTCTTATCTTCTCAAATAACAAAAATGTCAAACACCTTTTTCCCGATTTGTAATGGTTGATTACACAAACTTATGAATTGAGCTCTGGAATTCGACACTAATTTGTGAATTTTACAATTTAATGTGCTCTGTTGTTTTCTCCCTGTGATAGTGGCTGCAAATTAGTAATCTTTTCTGCTTGTTTTTTTCTCTTAAAATAAGGAAAATAGGAAAAAGCCATAAAACATGATTTATTTATTTTTTACAAAGGTGGTGTTCGGGAACCTCGATTTTTCCACGGGTCCTTGCTACCTTCCACAAGAATAGGTACCGATAAAATATGAAAGTTTGATAGTAGTGTTGTGAGTTTTCAGCACTTCTGAGTTCTGTGTGAACCATACGTTCTAAGTCACTTAGGGGTCGTTTGGTTGGGAACAAGTTATCCCGGGATAGTTAATCCCGGGATTAGTTATCCCACCATGTATATGGAATAACTTATCCCATCACTATGGTATAAATGGTGGGATAAATAATCCCGGGACTAACTAATACCTCCAACCAAACGCAGGATAAAATAATCTTGCCTTTTATCCCGGGATTATTATACCTTATACCTCACACCAAACAACCCCTTAGGGACTAGGGGGCGTTTGTCCATGAAAGTTATGAGTATCTGAAGGAAGTAGTTTTTGTTTTCAAAGTGAAAAGTGATATTTGAAAATCGGAGTTGTGTTTGGCCATGAATACAAATTGGAGTTGTTTTTGAATTTTCGTGAGTAATTTGGAGTGAAAAAAGTGGAAAACAAACTTTTTTGTGTTTGGCCAAACGTGTTTTTTGGAGCTCTACTCCAGAAAAAAGTACAAAATTTTCATGGCCAAATGCCCCCTTAGAGAGTCGTTCTGGTTATCCGTTATCCTAACAAAAACGATTCCTAGCAAAATTTTGTGAATGTTATTCTCTGAAAGTGGGGCTTAACATGTTTCTAGGTAGTGGGGTGGTTAATACGTATTCAGGAGGATATATGTGATTGGCCTCAAAACTTAATGACACAGTCCTCCTTGTTCTCCTTGTATTATTAGAGTAATTATTCAGCTACAAAGCTGATTAGTTACGATATTACATTGATGGGTATGCAATAGGGACGTCCGTACTTTTCTTTTTGCTCATTTGGGGTACTTTGAAGAATCTAAATGAAGTACCTATATATGTCTTTTGACACGCTAAATTTCCATGTAATATAGGTAGTTACTGGAGTGTAGGTGTCATTCCTCACGTTTACCGCTGTCCCCAGACTTCACTCTTATTGGACTGTATCTCCTGTTCTTTAAGGGATAAGTATGTCATCGTAGAATATCATCCATATTTCCATTACTCAATAAGTTATATGGGATATGGCATCTGAATCTAACAATTACTGGAGAGTGCCTCATAGTTTGCTCTTCATAGATTTGATATTCGGAGAACCAGAAGATATTTGGATCATATTTTGAAGAGTAATTAATCCTTACATGTGCCAGTGTCAATTAAAAACCTGGATTTTTTTTATTCATCTATCAACTGCTTCTGAATTTGTTTCCTGAATTTCTAACCGTTTTGTACTCGTTAGATTGTTAGATTTCAATACAACTATATTTGCCACATGATGCTTTATATTTACATGTTATTACTCTGTGAAGAGCTCGTTGGATCTGGTGTCAATGCCAAGGACTACAGAAACACAATTTTTCAGTTTTGAAACTTTAAGAAAAACTGCTGTATGAATTGATCCAAGAATAGATGCCGTTTAAAGTGAGTTTTGTACGATTATATTTTTTTTTCCCCAATTATTTCGGAAATGACTCGGAAAGCATACAATAACATATACATACAAATAGAAGACAGCGGAGAGACAGAAATGAAGACGGTGTTGCATCAATGAGACTAGATCTTGCAAACGATGTTCCTCCTAGAAATCTAGAGCATATATCTTTCTTATATATGCAATTTTCTATTTTCTGATACTTACTTTAACATAAGAAAAGATTATCCTCAAATATTCATTGATCGTGGCCCTTAAGTTCATTCATGAAGTCTAAGTTTAAGGTCTTGTTGACTACTATATTCCTCTCTGTTCAAATGTGCCTCCCTTTTTGCTTTTCCTTTTTTCCTCTATACAAATATCAAGCTCTTTTCATCCATTTTGTAACTGCAAATGTGATTTTTTTTGTTTTTTTTGTTTTTTGGGAGGAGGGGGGGGGGGCTCCTTCCTCTTTCCCACTTCAATTGTGCCATTGATACTCGTCTTTCATTTGATGGTTTGGCCGATCTGTTGCTTGCCCTTTTCTAAGGACACTTGTCCTTCTGTGTGCTTTATCTTGCCCTAAACTTTTCTATTCACTTCATTCCAATTCATATCTTTTTGCTGCAAACAAGTGCAACAATATGTAACAAGCATTTTCTTTTTGCATTTCATTTATGTTCTCTTTATGAGAAAAAGAAAACCAGTTCATGGACCACCAAGCCCTCTCTATTTCTGTTTTCTTTTCCTAGAAAATTTATTCCTTCTCCAACTTCTTACTGGAAGTATTCATAATATCCTTCCCACTAAGTTTAAACGGGTAAAATATAATAAAGACTCATCAATGCAGTCACTAAATTTTGGTCATCAAAAATAAAAAATAAAATGCAGTCACTAAATTTCTCGGATGCTCAGTCTTTGTATGTTTATGCTGTAGTTCAGCAAAAGAGATGGAGTTGCTACTATTATTTGGTGTTTAGTTTGCAACAACCTTTATGGTGTAATATCTTATTACGTATTAGTTTGTGATGATAGACGCTTCTTAATTTGATGATTGAATTTAACTGATAAAAAAATTGAAGATTTAGTTCCAGCAGGAGAATAATTTGCTTCACTTGAGCCAAGGGTCTTTTGGAAACAACCTCTCTACCTCCAAGAGGTAGTTGTAAGGTCTGCCTACACTCTACCCTCCCCAGACCCCACTTTGTGGGATTTCACTAGGTATGTTGTTGTTGTTGAGTTCCAGCAGGATAATCTTGCTGTTTGTTATTACTGGGTAAGAGAAAAGGGGGTGTCGGAAGTATGCCTGACACTTTCTAGAAAAATACAGTCCTTGATTTGTATTATTGTTGTTGACTATTTGAACTGATAACTTTCCATCACTATTCTCTGGAAGGATTAAGTTTTAGTAAAGTTGGTACATATACTGGTGGTCTAATATAGCTAGGAGTCGTTTGGTCTTGTTAGAGATCTTATATCAGTAAAATATTGAGAACTTCTAATGCTAGGAACCTAAATCTTCAAATATTGGTTTAGGAGGGGTTTAAATGAAGCATCAATGTGAGAATTCATATAGTCAAACCTAACTAGTTTGGGATTGAGGCGTAGTTATTGTTGTTGTAGTTGTTTCATTCTCAGGAGATTCCAAGCAGGGTGTTTACTTCGGCTTTTACTTTTCCCTCTCTTCTTTATGTAGGTGAGAATATAAACAAGAGAACAGAAGATCTTTGCAATCAAATAGAACCTAAGGTTACTGTGATTTCTTTTTTTTTTAGTTATCGTCGTCGTGTACATTTGCATTTGGTCCAATATATGCTAGGAGTCTTTGAGTCCAGTCAGAGATTTATATGCCAGTAAAATTTAGAACTTCTCATGATAGAGAACTTAAAATTTTAAATATTGGATTGAGACGGTTTTAAATGGAGCGACATGAATAGTGAGAATTCATATAGTCTAGCCCACCTACATTAGAACTGAGGCATGCTGGTTGCATTCTCAAGAAGGATTCCAAGTAGGGCTTTTACTTTTCCCTCTCTTTTTGTGGGTGAAAACATAAATATGAGAACAAAAAGTTCTTTGCAGCCAAACAGAACCTAAGGTTTCTGGAAGAAAAAAACTAGTGTTTTACATGTTCTTTGATACATGAGCAATTTACTCCTAACAGCTTCTTTCAGTCAAGGTCCTCATGAAGACCTTATAAGTCATAACACATCAGGCTACTACTAGTGCATTTGGTGCAACAGCGTAATAGTCTTTATGGCCAAGAATTTTCTTGGCGCTATGGATTGAATCTGGATGTTGTTGAGTATTAGATGAAGTTTTCCATGGAAGACACTTGCGTGCTTGTTATCATTTTTTCTCTCTGTATAGCGACTCATAGATATATTTAAATATCAATACATTCCTCTGGCTGTTTTTGGCTGCATTAAACTGTTAACGTTTTCAATCTTGTCGCTGTTTTGGCCCCTTCAAACTTGCAAAGGCTCTGTTTGAGCTTTATAATTGAGTTAGTTTTTGTCCTTTCCTTCGTCATTAGGGCATTTTGAATTTGGCAAATGTTGAGTTAGAAACCGTGACACAAGAAATTATGTTTGTGCTGGTTAATGCTGCAGGGATAAGGACTATGGCATTAACTTACATCAGATCATTGAGAAACGTCAACTTTCGCGAGGTTATTCAAATAGGAGGCTGCAGAACATTTGCTGTTGGTGGTAAAAAGAAGGGTGGAAAAGGTGGTGCTGCTGGAGATGCCCCAAAGGCATCAACAATTAGCAAGGAAGTCAAGGCCAGTACAGTAGTTGGGGCGAATATTCTCAAGGATGGAGCAGATCCAAAAGTGTTGCCCGACTCAGAATACCCTGATTGGCTCTGGCACCTGCTGGATAAACGCCAGGCACTTAGTGAACTAAGGAGGAAAAATCTCGAGTCTCTCCCTTACGATGACCTCAAACGTTTTGTCAAGCTAGATACCCGAGCTCGGATCAAGGAAAACAATTCTGTTAGGGCCAAGAACTGAAACTTTTGCTGGAATTGGCATATGGTATGTAGACTCCAATGCTCAGTAATAGGCTTTTTAACTGGACTATAAGTTGGTATGTTGTGATTTTAGACATTATTTAGGATTTAGCAGCAGCTTTTTATCTGCTTTATTCTTGATTTCCTCAAGTTCCTGCTACTATTTTGAACATTATTGGGCTCTTGGTTAAAAGAATTTGGATATTTTTTTCTTTTGTTTGTAGCAAAATCCTGTCTCAATAGGTTGTAGCTTCTAAACGAATAGCCAAGTAATAAGGGGTTGATTATGTGAGAGATAATGGTCAAAAACACATTTGAACTATTATTTTTTCGTTGCGTTTTACGCCCCAACTAACTATCGGTTGTTTCTTTTTCTACCTAAACTATCACCCGTTATTTCATTTTTCTACCTCAACTATCACCATTTATGTATTAAAACCATCTAGTTGAGTAGATGGTGACATTTCATGTAGGAAAAAGTAACAATTGATAATTGGACTAATCAATAATAAAGTGTTTTTTAATACATAGATGGTGAAGAGAACAACTAATAGTTAAGGTATTAACTCGCAACTATTAACTCTTTATGCAAATATCCCTTTTTTTAAGGTTACTATTTAAATTTTGTGTCTACTGTTAAAAGCTGTGCAAAGATAGCTCTTGAGAAAGCCGTCCGGGATAACGTTAGTTTCGAATTTAATGTTTGTCCATTTATTAATTATCAACCTTACAAAGAAATGATTGCAATAATTTACAAAATTTCAGTCTATAGTCTATAATGTTTTCTCATTAAATTTTAATTTCTCAAAATATTAGTTTTTTTTAATAGTAATTTAAAAGGTTCATAAGTTACCTGAAATATAAAAAGTCAATTGCTAAATAATTTTTTCAAGAAGATATTGATAAAAATTTATGGGAAAAAGTGAGATATTACAAGACTAGACACAATTTCTGCATTGAAATATATATTGATAAGAATTTAGGAATATAAATTATATTTTAAGGAAAAGATATAAGAAGAACAAATTTTATGTCCATACGACGTAAATTCAAATTTAGTTGGCCTTAATATAAATATCGAACGCGAGTGTGAAACCAGAAGAAAAACTTTATTCCCATATGTGTGAATTCGCACTTGGTTCTTTTGTTAACGTAGCCCAATTTTTTCAAACTAATAATATATTAAGATAACAAGAAAGACATTGAGATTATTGAAAGCACTTAACCATAGAATAAATAATTATGATAAATTATAGTAACCACTAGAAGCCAACCTAAAAGTTGATTTTGTAACTTCGTACCATTGACACATAGAGAACTTCTTGCATAAAATCCATATATAATAAGGTAAAAAAATCATGTTTAATTCGAGGTTAATAAATTTCAACACGTAATTTGGTATCCGTCCTCCTTTATTTCTTATAATAAAAAGAGAAAAAGCACTCCCTCCGTCTAATTTTATTTGTCCACTATTGATTTGATACACTTTGTAAGAAGCAATAAATAGAAAGTCAATTTTATCATATCACCATTTGAATATAATAAATACAATGTCTTGATAAATCATTAGAAAAATGACTATAGTTAATGATAAAGTAAAAATGGACAAAGAGAATATTAACTAATGACGATACGGTAGGTACATAACTTAAACAAAGGTGTAAACATCGATAGCTCTTTCAATGTCAATAAATTTTATTTAGACAATAACAACATACTCAGTAAATTCCCACAAGTGGGTCTGAAGAGGGTAAATTAAACGCAAATCTTATTATTATCTCGTGGAGATAGAGAGACTATTTCTCAAAAATCCTCGATCTAAATACAATAAATTTAAGTATAAGACGAAGAAAATAGTGAAGAGAAAAACAATAAGAACAAAAAAATAAGTATGAGAAGGACTATTCTTGTCTTTTTTCGAAAATTATTTCATAGTACAAAATATTATAAATATAGTATTTTTAGTTTTTCAATTTGATCACATGAAATGTATGATGTAATTGCATCTAATTTGACACCAAAAAATAAAATGAAATAAAATAATCCAAACAGAATCATTTGCATTGATAGCCACAAAATAAAATATCCCACCCACCCTTACCTTTCTCACATGCCTAATTTCAGAATTGTACCCTCAATTGTCTTTATAAAAATAGCCCACAATTTTATAAAAATAACCCCACACAACCTTAGCATATCTAAGCATCTAAACAGATTAATATATCCCTATCAACAAAGCCTAGTTGGCATACATTATTTTTTTAACACACTCTATTAAACGACACCTAACGTATTAATAATCCCTATCAAAAAAGCCTAATTGCCATACCATCAAAAAGTTAGGGTGGGTTGTAAGTATTTGTCTAATTTTAATTAAAAGATTCCAAATTAAGCTTTATTAAAATGTTGCGTATGATATGGGACATGTTATTTCTATACTAATTTTTTTCTAACACAAATTCGTATTAATCGAACTCATAATATTGAGATAAATATCTTAATTAACTTGGATTCAACTAACAAAATAAATTTTGACAATGCACATTTAGAATACATCAACTTATTTTTACTATGTCAATTGAATACTTAAACTTGCGAAACAATCATTAGACACCTTTAAAATTTATGTGTCACATCAGTTTTAGGTGTCCACGAGGCACAATAAGTATGAGTTAAAGTGTCAAGATTTGCATTTATAAAGTTAAAGTATTTAGTCGTTAGTTGGGAGTTTTGAGACCAAATTAAGATGTCTATTTATGTATTATACTAAAAAAACAATCAAGCAATGAATGAATAAAAGAAGAAGTGATATCCTTTGGGATGACTCAGTTGGTTTGGAGGGTGGTTATCCACACGGATGATCCGGGATTGATCCCCCTCAATGCCTTCTAAGTTAAGCTTGAGGAACATGTTACCTTTTTTTTAAATGCTCAACTAAAACAAATTATAATTCAAACGTCTAAATGAAATTTAAGAAATTCAATATTTTGTTTGTTTGGATTTAATTATGTCATAACTAT
Source organism: Jaltomata sinuosa (assembly GCA_003996215.1). Lineage (NCBI taxonomy): Eukaryota > Viridiplantae > Streptophyta > Magnoliopsida > Solanales > Solanaceae > Jaltomata > Jaltomata sinuosa. The sequence continues at coordinate 1,722,720 of QJPP01007213.1, read as the reverse complement.
ATAATTTCGATGTTATTTATCATTAAATAAACTATTGATATTGATATTTTTTTTAAAAGACAATAGGTAATGAGGTTTTCCATTGATGTCACACATGTGGCGCAGTGTCACCCTTACCTCCCTGTCTGTCGACACTCGACACTAGAATCAGAGATTTCGCTCGTAAAGTAAATTATTGCGTTTGTAGTTCAATCAATTAGGAGAGAATTAATAAATTTCTTTTCGAAAGCGATTCATCCTTCTCAAATATAGTATACAACTCTCCGTTGTATTGTGTTCGTACTATATTCTCCAAGTGTGTTTCGATTTGAATTATCCGGAGAATGCAATGCCTGATATATATCAAAAAAAATGGACAATCAAACCTAGGTTCATTGAAATCTTTTTATCAAAAAAATATATTCTCTGTTTCAATTTGTTTGTCATACTTTCTTTTTTAGTACTTTTAAAAAAGAATGTCTCTTTCACTTTTTAATAACTTTTCAGTTTCAACTTTCCACGTGATATGTTTAAGACCACAAGATTAAAGGATATTTTGATACATTTGACATATCTTTAATTTTTAACTACAAATTTCAAAAGTCTTTTTTATTTTTTTAAACTTTGTGTTAAATCAAAATAGGTCAAACAAATTAAAATAAAGAGAATATTATAAATTTAAAATTAAAATTACATTTCATATCTATATAATAAAAGTTAAATATTTTCATATTTATTACGTATTTATATTTCGAATCTCCTTAATAAAAATCATAATTCCGTCATCAGTAGGACCCACTGCCAACTCTTGTAAGCCTCTTAAAGCCGTCCATCTTCACTCTAACGCTCTTAAAATCTGATTACTCATTCTTATCCCTCTGATTACGTGGCACGTGTCCACCGCATCACCGTGTACCCCCCTTTTTTCCCCTGCAACTCTTTTCACCACTATAAAAAGCATCCACGTAAACAGAAAATAATTTGAACAACAATTAACAATTTCAGCTGTATTTTTATTTTGTTAATTGTATTGTTAAGAGAATTATCAAGTATGTCTTCTTCAGTGGTGCAATTTGCTGCTTCACAGAAAAACAACAGTAGTAATAACAGTAATCATCATGAAGATGGAAATGAACGGCTTGATTCTGATCAACATCATCATCATCCTACGGCTCACAGTATCTCTCTTCCTTCTGAAACTTTTCTTCAAGCTGCTATCTCTCTCAAAGATCAGGTTATTATCAGTTGAAAATTTGCTTATATGAATCTCGTATTTATTTCGCTTTTGTAAAATCAGTACGAGAAAAAAAAAATAGAATCAGTTACGAATTTCATCGCTAATATGTCGCTAAATAGTGTAATTAATACTTTAGTCGTTCTAATTTATGTGATATTTTTTAAATTTCGAGATTCAAACGAGGTCTATTTAACTGTATTTTTTTAAAATTTTGAATTATTGTCAAATCATTGTGATTTATACTACTCCGTATTTGGAAACTCTTGAAATTCAAACCGTGTCACCTAAATTGAGACAGAGAGTAGAATTCTTTTTGATAATTTGTCGCTAATCGACGGATTTATAGTTTACTGGTAAGTGGTAACTATGTTTATTGATCATTTGAGCTATTATATACTCTATAACTCTACTATAATAATCTATTTGAGTTTGAGATCGGCTATATTTTGCTAAATTCATGAAGCTGAATTTTTTTTTTCTCAATTATGAAAATTGAGGAATTTTAGTTTTTTTTTTTTTTTTTTTTGGAAAATGAACTAAAATCAAGGAGATCGAAAACGCTTTTTTCATTTTGTTTTGCCGGAAAAGTCGCCGGAAAGTTCCATTGTACGGAAATGTTTAACAATATCCATTTTCCTGTCAACAAACGCCGGGAAACAGTTAATTTTCCGGCGGACTTTTGCATAATGCACGGCGATTTTTGGCTTTGGAATGCTGAATTTGTGATAAATTCAGGTAGTAGAAATGACTTGGAAAGTTTTCCATTTTGTTTTGCCGGAAAATCCGCCAGAAAGTCATAGTACGAAAAAAGTTCGAGAGAACTACTACTACATCTCATTTTCCTGTCAACAAACGCCGGGAAAAAGTTATTTTCCGGCGTGATTTTGCGTAGTGCAGGGCTATTTTTGGCAATAAAATGCTGAATTTGGCGTGAATCTGTGATAAATTCAGGTAGTAGAAATGACATGAAAAGTTTTTCATTTTGTTTTGCCTGAAAATCCGCCAGAAAGTCCGAGAGAACTACTAAATCCATTTTCCTGTCAACAAATTAAACGCCGGAAACAGTTATTTTCCGGCGTGATTTCGCATAGTGCAGGGCTATTTTTGGAAATCGAATGCTGAAATTTGGTGTGAATTTGGTATGAATTCAGGTAGTAGAAATGACATGGAAAGGAAACGGAAGGAGTGCCGGCGGCGTTACAGATCCGACGATGTATACAGGTTTGTTAGGGACGGCGTTTACCTGTTTGAGATCCTACGAGTCTACCGGTGATCGGAAAGACTTGGAGTTGTGCTCAGAGATAGTTGACGAGTGTGCCGACCTTGCTCGCACCGTCACGAGGTTCTTACTTTTCTCCTCTTTTCATTTTTTTAATTAACTTAATCCCAATACGCAATTTAATGAGTAATTAATTGGTGTTAATTAGACTTAAGAACGTCCATTTGGTGCCCTGCAATAGAGTATAAATATCTTTTAAAACTAAGATTACGTCAAGAGTTGGTGTAGGGCCGATTTGTTACAGCAAATAATGGGGGTAGTATAAACTTTTAATCTTGACAAATCCAATATTTAGAGCCCAGATTCATTAATTTAAAGTGTTTTTATGTTAAAATAGCTTTTAAGCTTTTTTATAATGTTTGGTAAGGTTAAAAAAAAATACTTTTGAACACTTGATTTCAAGTCAAAATAACAATAACAAAAAAAAAACTAAGAGTAAAAAGTTGGAATTTTCAACTTATAGCTTATGCTTAAAAGCAATTCAAAATAAGCTTCTCCAAACAAGCTCTTAGAATTCATATGGCTGAAATTCAACACTTCTAGCTAATATTCAGACAAAAATATTTTTTTAGTCCATTTTTTATGGATTTAACTTCGTTAAGCCTAATTTAAGACCCCTTTTATCTCAAAAGTGACTAGGCACAAATTAAATAAAGATGTCTTAGATAAGGTATTCCGTAATATTTTTATGAGAATAATACTCGTTTGGTATTCGACTTTAGATTTATATCGTGTTTAGTTGATAGCGTGATAGATTTATACCGTCAATCAAACACAATATAAATTTTATCCCACATTTAATACTAGACATGCCATCTTATCCCATCCAATCTAACTTGTTTTTTATTTGGATATTTTATCTAACCTTCCAAGTGGGACAAATTAGTGCAGGAATTATAATTCCATGATTTTATAATTTTGGAATAATTTAGTCCTCAAACCAAACTAGCCTAGATGTACGGAAAGCCTGAATACAGAGTTTCTACTGAGTTTCAGGCTTATTAATGGGTGACTCGATAGTGACAAAGCATGCTAGGAAAAATTGTACACTGTTTGTCCTTTTCTTTTAATTTGATATTTTTGTGTATTTCTATTTGCTGGTCCAAACATGTATAAAGACTAGACTGGATACAATACAAAAGATAAAGTCATAAAGAATTTAATTGAAATGAAATAATGCTACTGCTTTCTTGGACAAAAATTGAATATTGATGACTGGTTCCTTGATGAGTATAGTCTATGCTTGTGGTCACTCCCAAAAAAATAAAGAAATTGTAAAAGTGAACAACTGGGGTTATATATAATTTTGTACAGGTATGATGTATCCACTTTTTTTTCAATTAACATACAAAAGAATCACATCTTGGATAATACTCATGTTAGTTTTGTCTAGCAAGAACTGTCGCCATCACTCTGTAGAACTTGAAAATCAGATGCCTTTTTTTAAAGAAATATCGACCTTAAGATATCTCAAAAGACACATGCTAAAATACTGAAGTAGGAGATGTGTAACGTGGAACAATTAAGTCTACACCTTTGTGGAACTTTCCCTCTGTCCCCGTCTTAATTCGTGTGGTGCACTTTCACAATTCGTGTGGTGCACTTTCACAATTCATGTGGTGCACTTTCACAGGATACTGAGTTCAAGTAAGAAAGTGAAAGAAAGACCTTTGAAAATTGCCGTCTAAAATAAGTTTAAGGATATTTGTGCAACTATAAAATCATCTTAGCAAGGTAAAATGAAAAGATTAAAGTAAATTGTTTTAAAATTGTTTTTTTTGTTTTTTCTTTAATTTAAAAAAAAACATATAAATACATCATTCTTTTGCCACAAACTAAATTGAAAATTGTATCAAATAAATTGGGACAGAGGGAGTAGTACAATATAATGGAATGCAGACTGATATGGTAACCAGTCATACATGAGATTGGTCTTTTTATCTTTAGGAGCCCACTAGTGATTGGAACCTATTCTAGTTGTGAGTTTGAAGCAATGACTTTATGTCTAGAATTCATTTACTAAGTCTTTATTTTAGGGTCATTAAATATCTAATAGTTCAAATGTTTCTTATCTTTGTACTTTTTTGGGACCAGGCATGTGACTTTTCTGTGTGGAAGAGGAGGGGTATATGCTCTTGGTGCTGTTGCTGCCAACTATTGTGGGGACCAACACAAACGTGACTTGTATTTGAACCATTTCCTTGAGGTACCAGCACAATCCTATTATGTTTTCGTCTTTTTCCCCTTGATCCGTGGAAAGATAATTGAGCTTACCAAACATATCTTTTATGATTTTTTTTTAAACATATCCATATGGTAATTCATTGATTTCATATGCTTCACTAAAAAATGAGGAGACTGGAAAGTAAATGGCATGTTTCTGTCGATCTATAGACAGAACAGAGAGACATGGTCTGTCGTTCTCAACAACTATGTAGGGAAGCTAATGTTTGGTGACTGCTAATTTGATACCAATTTTTTCTGAGACACATTGGGCCATAATATCATTGCTAATTTGATACCAAACGTCTGTGGAAGGGAGTGTCCGTTGTGTTGAATTGTATCTAAACCATGCTGATGGTTAGCTGAGCCCCTAATAATTGTTTGTTTAGGTATTATTTCGTTTTTTCGACCTAGCAAAAAAGACGTACTGTTTCGAAGGAGTTTGTCCAAAGATTTAATTTCACTTGGAGTTTGTCTCCACCATTTATCCACTCCAAAATTCTTCTTTGAATCACAAAGTGTCCTTTTTGATTGGGCAACAGATCAAGAACTCATTGATTTATCAAATATCAGCAATAGATCATTTCTTGATGAACTCTTGCTTAACTTTGGGATGGCAAGTTCATGAGAGAATGCATAAATTATGAGTTTCAAGAACTTCTACGTTCTCTAGGGAGTTGGGGCCATGTAGATGGGATATTTCAGCGTGGGACACTCACTGAAGGTTTCCCTTGCCATAGAGGGATAAACCAAAAATGACAATGTGAAGAGTTATTGATCTGTTGCACACGACCTGTATCCTAGTTGTGATGAATAATTTGTCAAGTAAAGCTGAATGGTAGGAGAGACTTCTTTATTTATGTTTATCGGATTAGTAATTGTACTCGAGCCGAGGGTCCTCCGGAAACAGCCTCTCTACCTCCACAAGGTAGAGGTAACGTCTGCGTATACTCTACCCTCCCCAGACCCCACTTTGTGGGAGTTCACTGGGTATGTTGTTGTTGGATTAGTAATTGACAATTGGAGACAGTTGGAAAATAACATTGTCTGTTAATAACCGGTTGTCCTCTGCAGCCATTCATCTTATTTTGAAAGGGGTTCTAAACTGAAAACTTAGAAGAGCGTTTCATACAAATGACTTATACTGGGTAAAGGCTAGCGTGACCAAATCGTACTTGTGAAGGGTGGCATATGCTGGATAATACTTGCTTCTGGTACTAGCTTAGGAAAAAAAACAAAAAGAGGAAAAAACATTTGACCTGGTGAGGAAGAAAATATTTGCTAGATACATGCTGGCGATATAGTGTCTCATACATGCTTGTGTGGTTAGTTATATGCTTGCAAATCAAATGCGCTGGAGAATTCGCAGCATTAGCACTTGTTTGTTGTCCCATGTGGAACTACATAATGTAATGGTGATTGCTTCAGCATCTAATTCAACAATGAATCTCATAATGTTCTTTTCATTGCTTTAGCCTCTACATAGTCTACGTCCAGATGCCCTTCCACTACTGTAGTAAGTAGTTTAGCTCAGCCCCGACTCCGAGCTACATTTAAATCTTTGTCCTATTTGTTACTTTCAGGTAGCACAAGAGAGAGCCCTTCCTGTTGGACCTGAAGATGGAGGTTTTGGAATGTCATATGACCTCCTTTATGGACGAGCTGGCTTCTTGTGGGCAGCATTGTTTATCAGGAAGTACTTGGGTGCAGAGACGGTGCCAGATGATTATCTCATGCCTGTAGTTGAAGCAATATTAGCAGGAGGGAGAGCAGGGGCATCTGATAACCCCTCCTGCCCTCTGATGTATAGATGGCACGGGACAAGGTATTGGGGCGCAGCTCATGGCCTTGCTGGTATTCTGCACGTATTACTTCATTTTCCGCTCTCTCAAGAAGATATCGAAGATGTTAAGGGAACTTTAAGGTACATGATGAGCAATAGGTTTCCCCACAGTGGTAATTATCCTGTCAGTGAAGGGAATCCAAGAGACAAGCTGGTCCAATGGTCCCATGGTGCCACAGGCATCACCATTACTATGTGCAAAGTATCTGAGGTTAGTGCCTGTTAGAGTGAGTCAATGAGCTTTCTGGTTATACCCCCAACTTCTAATCAGTGACGTATTCAAAGAAAATAAGAAATTAAGTATAACAATGATAAACATGTTCTTATTCCCTGTTCTTGTGTTCAAACTGGGATTTTCCATACCTCTCTAAACCAATATTTGGATTCTATTAAGGTTCTTAATTTGAAAAGGGGGAGAAGCATCCCATCTCTTGGGCAGCTCCGAGCCAGGGACAGAGAGAGATGGATGCTAAGGGGGTTTAATTAAATTTCCTTGTCAGAAGATTATGTTGTGGACAGTTTTTTTTTTTTTGATGACCGTGGTGTCCGGGCCAGCTTTCGCGCACCTCGACTAAATCCACGGGATACCTGCCACCTCCCACCAGCAACAGGTACCAGGTAACTCTGTCCACATGTTGTGGACAATTTTTGTATACATATAAATTGTTGAATTCCTTACACAAAAGGGCAGAGTAAGCCGTAAAGATGATTAAAAATTGCTTTATGTCACAAGTTTGAATTTTAAGCTTGGTACTCTTGCATTTTCTGAATTCTCTTGCTAGAATTTCTGATTGTTACAATTTGGTGAACAGAAAAGAGTTATCATATTGTTACAATTTGGTGAACAAAGTAGTGAGGATGAACAATGATCTAAAATTGTCTCTCTGCTGCAGGTACTGTCAAATGATAGGGAGTTCCGTGATGCTGCAATAGAAGGTGGAGAGGTAGTGTGGAAAAGTGGGTTGGTCGAGAAAGTGGGACTTGCAGATGGTGCATCTGGAAATGCTTACGCCTTCCTCTCCCTGTATCGGCTAACTGGGGAGAGTATATACGAAGAAAGAGCAAAAGCTTTTGCAAGCTGCTTGTATCAAAATGCAAGAACCATCATGAACGAAAGGCATCATAATGAAGCAGATCATTCCTACTCCCTTTTCCAAGGATTAGGTGGTGTTGCTTGTTTCTTGTTCGACTTACTTGCGCCAAATAATTCCAGGTTCCCAGGCTATGAACTTTGAACTGTGCTTGTTTGAGTTTAAAGAGTTTGGTTTCCATAAGGGAGGGAAAAAAAGAGGCAAATTAGTAGTTTCAAATTTCAGTAGTGCAAGTTTATATAGGTCAATCGGAAGGGTGGAAAGTGGAGTACTCTCTTGCTTCCTGGTGTGAGCAAATACTAGTAAGCTATGCAAACACGAATCTTGTATATATTTGATGTTTATGTACCAGTTTTTTAAGAACTGGAATTCCTTTTTTCCGACCCTTTTTACATGCTTTCATGAATCCTGCTTCATCTTTGGTTTATTTGTCTTCACAATAATTGAACGAAATGACATGAGCTTCTGAATAGCAAGAGTAATATTACTTCTGCGTTCTTCAAATCTTAAAGAGAAAGGCGTTGAACACGGATTATTACATGGTAAATACATATCAAAGAAAGTATGGTACTTGATCAATGAGAATTTGTTTCTCTGCTGTTGCATATCCTGTTCCTATCTGCCTTCCAACTTTTCTACTAGTCTTCTACATGAACTCTAGGAACATGAGCAATTTTCCAGTAATCCCCACTGCTCTTGAGCTGCACAGTTACTAACAACTTTTCAGAAATTTCTTCAAGTAAAAGATACTGAAGCTTGCTCAAATGCTCAATCCCAAAGGGCAACTCCTCCATTAATCTGCAGTTGCGCACTTTAAGCTCTTCAAGGAAAGGCATTGCACCCTCTTCCACTTTCATTTGTCTCAGTTTTGTAGAGTGCCGAACACATAGTTCTTTCAGTTTCTTGAATCCACCTGCCTTGAACCTCAATTCTTTACCTTCATAGGCCCGGTCTAGCACGAGGTTCATAAGGTTAGGCAAATCTTGAAGAGTGTCTAGTGCATTGTCCATTAACTTGCTCCATTTTAGAAGAACTGTGGTTAAGGCTTGAAGAGAGGTTACCCATTGTGGAAACCTCTCTAGATTCCCTTCAAACGTTAATGTTCGAAGGGATGAGTGTGTACAAGAAAGGGGATAGTGCAAATCAATAATGTCACTCACCCCATAAGATGAGATAGTTAGTTGCTGAAGATTTATCAACTTGTCAAGGGAAGAACAAAGATCCCTCCCATGTTTTCTTCTCAGATTCGCGATGAATAACATTCTTAGTCTTGTTAGCTTTCCCAATTCGATCACTGTGCTTGTAGTGGCATTGATAAGATTCACCACTTCTAAGGACACCAGGGTCCCTATCTTCTCAGGAGCTTTGAAACCATGGTAAAAACCAGCACCACGTCGATAAATGAAGATATGGCGAAGGTATTGAAGGTTTAGTATCTCAACAGGTAATTTTTCTACCAATGTATCCCTTAGGTCCAAGAACTCAAGGCTCTGAAGCTTTCCTATTGATCCTGGCAGATGTTTTATCTTAGTCCTCCTCAAGTTTAGAAACTTGAGATGGAACAATTCAAAGACTTCGTCTGGGATTTTCACCAATGTGGCACCCGTTAAGTCTAACGACTTGAGTAGCTTAAAACTGCCGGATAACAGCTTCAACAAGAATGAATTAGAGACAGAATCCGATGACCCGAGGGTTATTAGAGAGTGAAGATGCTTAAACTGATCAAAGTCTTGTATATCACCAGCCAACTGATCATGGATTACAAGATGTCTGATTTTGTGAGGCCTTCTTGTAATTTCTTCACCATTAGCTGTAGTTGCAGTGACCCTTAGTGGTGATTTAGAAAGAATGAATTCATACCACAAGTTATGGATGGTGAATGAGTCTGACCTTCCATTAGAGTACCTTTCAGCAACTTGAATCAGGCTTCTGTTTGCAAGTTCATTGAGATAACCTTCAGCAACTTGTGCAATTGCCTTTCCTTCTCTTTCAAGGACAAATCCTTGTGCTGCTAACAATCGAATCAGTCTCATCTTGTCGATGACATGATATTTTGGAAGTATTCTCAGATAGGTGAAACAAGACTTGAGATAGAAAGGCAAGTCTTGATAACATAGATTGAGTAGCCTTTTCATGTGCTCGTCTTTGCTATAACTACCTTGTAGCTTGTCAACAAGGCTGTTATGAAACATCTCCCATGCATCAACTCTGCTCCCTTTAGTAGCCAGTGCACCAGCAATCACCAAAATCACCATTGGCAAACCGTTGCATTTCTCTATGATATCTTTGGAGACTTGCACCAAAGATGGAGGACAGAGTAGGCTGCCTGAGAATGCCTTTCTGCAGAAAAGAATCCAAGATTCTTCTTCAGACAAACACTTCATGTCATAGAAATGACTATGATCACTAGTTTCTGCACAAATGGTACGGCATATATCAGCAAAACGCGATATGATGATGACCCTGCTGCCGCAGTTTTCAATAGGAAATGCGCCTTTGAGAGCCCTCCATGTGCCAATATCAGGAACATCATCAAGGACAACAAAGTACCTTGATGACTCAATGGATTGTTGAATGAACTCTGCCAACATGTTAGCATCCATGGCATCAATTGCTCGACGGGATTGGTCATTGGTTGTAGTAATCATGCTCCTTAATAGCTCCTTAACATTAGAAAACCTTGAAATCTCAATCCACAATATAGGATTGAAATGCTTCTTCACTGAAGCATTATCATAGACTTTCTTGACCAGGGTGGTTTTCCCTATACCTCTTGTTCCAACTACACAGAGCAATTTCCATTCTGGATCATCAGAAAGAACCCAATCAAGCAGCACTGATTTATGATTTTCAATGCCTACAAGATCTGCATCATCATCAAGAGGTACTTCTTCATGGCTATTACACCATGAAATGTTGCTACTTTCCACACCATATTTCTGAAGAAATGTTCTCTGTCCTTCAGAAATGACGATGATTCGGGCCTTGATACCTTCCAACAACATTGAAAGGTTATCATTTTGAGCTTCAAACAACTTCTCAGACACTAAAGAATGATGGGGTTTCCTCCATGGCCATGATCCCTTTTCTTGAAAATTGCTGCATGTGACAACATGTTTTTCAAGAATGTCTTGGACATCATGTGCAAGATCTTGTACTTGCATGATCCATAGATGTAATTCAGCATCTTCTTCTTCTTTCGCATCGGCTACTCTTGAAAAAGTCCTCATTTTTTCAAATGCATCCCTGATATGAACAATTTCTTGTTGAGTTCCTTCAAGAAACTTTTGTCCACCATGGAGCAAAGCTGAAAGTTGATGTACCAGAAAAGTAACAGCACACTCTGCCATTTTTCTTCACTAAAAAGTATATGGTTTTCTAGCAAGATGTTGGTACGATGGTGGATTTTGGTGATCAATTTATGTAAGATCAAATTGCATTAATATGCACTAGAAACGCGTTTTGCAAATGATTATTGTAATTTGCCAGCTTAAGATATTAAACATTTTACCAGTTATTAGTAGTTTATACTACTGCAAGTTGCAGTTATTAGAAGTTTACTACTACAAGTTGGAGTATATTTATTCTATAGGAGCTGACTTTTGTATATACTAAACGTGGCCAGCAATTACGGCTACGCAGTTTCTGCATATTTACAATATAGGCGTGGTGATCAGTTGGACAAAATTCACTTGATTGATACATGTACATACGATTTGGTTGACTAATGGCTATCTAAAATGAAAGATTGTCAATGCTATACTGCTACCGTACCAAATTAATCTGGCATGGTTTGTACTTTGCGGTACCGTACCAATGATTGTCAATGCTATACCGCTACCATACCAAATTAACATGTACTCACATAATATAGAGAATTATGACTTCAATTTTTAAGAAACATCTCAATTATGTATCATACTAATATCGTACACATGTAGAAATATTTAAAAGAAAGTACAAGCAATTCTCTTTGTTAATCAATTACACAAAAAAGAATATTTTAATCAAGATAGAGCAGTCAAAGTTCTAACGTCTAAACAATTAATTTTGTACTAATGCCAGTTAATATATTTGTTAAGTATTATAATAATATACATGAATTATACATATAATTATATACTTCGTTACAGTATCCGGTATTTTTTTTATTTTTTTTATAAATACTGAATACCAACCTTTAAAAATAAATGCATACCAAATACCAAAAAACCATATGCTATCAGTATCTATTCTATTTGTTATTTCACTCAGAGAATCTCTTCAGGGAGAATGTTCACAGTTTGGGAAAATGTAAGCAAATGCATAAATCTAATGAATTCTGTATAACTCCCACCCCACAACAAAAAATTAATAGGAAATACACACACATTCTATTTGTCATGCTGGTGTTATGAATGACTCAAACACATTTCTGCTAGCATTTTGTTTTTTGCTGCTTCTCTGTCTTGAGAACCTTGAACTTAGCATCAATTTCATCACAATCTGGGAGTTTAGGATGGACATAGCTTTTCAAAGACGATTCTTGAACTGAAAATGAACTTGACCGAATAATGTTGTGTGTGTGGTCGAAGGGAGCCTTGTCATAGCTAGTAAAGTTGTTGTCGTCACGGGTTCAAGCCGTGGAAATAGCCTCTTGCAGGGTAAGGCTAGGCCTTTGTGGTCCGGCACCTCCTCGTACCCCGCATAGGGGGAGCTGTAGTGCACCGGGCTGATGCTCATCAGCTGGCATAGTCATGGTCCTCAAGTAAGAGTGCTGATTTTCTTTTCTTGGCCTTAAATCAGTCATTACTGATGTTGAGAAAGTAGAAGAAGAAGAAGAGAACATTCTTGATTTCCAAATGATCACCCTGCATCCTTTATAGCGATAAATCTCGTGTTCTGCAGGGGAGATAATTCATGTTGCTATCGGTATCCATCTTTAACATTATGAATAGCATCTGATAACCTTGGAAACTCAAATCTTTGCTCAGAATAGACTCAGACTCCTCAATGTCATCCATCTCCTCAGCTAATTGACCTCAACTTCGCGAAGAAGATTGGGACGACACTACAAGTTTATTAGATTAACATTGGGGATATGAGCTATTTTCCAGTAATCTCCACGTCGACTGTCCTTAAGCTGCAAAGTCCTCAACATCTTTTCAGAAATATTTTGAAGCACAAGACATTGAAGCTTGCTCAAATGCTCAATCCCAAAGGGAAACTCCTCCATTAACATACAATTACACAGTTGAAGCACCTCAAGAAAAGGCATTGCACCCTCTTCCACTTTCATTTCCTTCAGTTTCGTAGAGTGCCAAACACATAGTTCTTTCAGTTTCTTGAATCCACCTGCCCTGAACCTCAACTCTTCACCTTCGTAGGCCCGGTCTAGCACGAGGTTCATAAGGTTGGGCAAATCTTGAAGAGTGTCTAGTGCATTGTCCACTAGCTTGCTCCATTTTAGAAGAACTGTGGTCAAGGCTTGAAGTGAGGTTATCCATTGTGGAAACCTCTCTAGACGACCTTCGAAGGTAAATGTTCGAAGGGATGAGTGTGTAAAAGAAAGGGGATAGTGCAAATCAATAATGTCACTAACTCCATAAGATGAGATAGTTAGCTGCTGAAGATTTATCAACTTGTCAAGGGAAGAACAAAGATCCCTCCCATGTTTTCTCCTCAGCTTCGCGATGAATAACATTCTTAGTCTTGTTAACTTTCCCAATTCGATCACTGTTCTTGTAGTGGCATTGATAAGATTCACCACTTCTAAGGACACAAGGGTCCCTATCTTCTTAGGAGCATCGAAACCATACAAAAAACCAGCACCATAACGATAAATTAGGATATGGCGAAGATGATGAAGCTTTAGAATCTCAACAGGCAATTTGTTTACTAATGTCCCCCGTAGGTCCAAGAACTTGAGGTTCTCAAGCTTCCTTATCGATCCTGGCAGATGTTTTATCTTAGTGTTCCTCAAGTTTAGAAACTTGAGATGTACTAATTCAAAGACGACTTCTGGTATTTTTACTAATGGCGTTCCTGTTAAGTCTAACACCTTGAGTAGCTTGAAACTTCCACATAACAGCTTCGACAAGAATGAATTAGTGATAGAATCTGATGACCCGAATGTTATTAGAGAATGAAGATGCTTAAACCGATCAATATCTCTTATATCGATAGCCAATTGATCAGTGATTACTAGATGTCTGACTTTGTGAGGCCTTCTTGTATCTTCTCCTGATTTAGAAAGAATGAATTCATACCACAGGTTATGGATGCTGAATTTCGATAACCTTCCATCAGGGTACTTTTTAGAAACTTGGATCAAGCTTCTGTTTGCGAGTTCATTGAGATAGCTTTGAGCAACTTGTGCAATTGTTTTTCCTTCTCGTTCAACGACAAATCCTTCTGCTGCCCAGAGTCGAGTCAGTCTCATCTTATCAATGACATGAGTTTTTGGAATTATGCTTAGATATGTGAAACAAGACTTGAGATAGAAAGGCAAGTCTTGATAACATAGATTGAGTAGCCTTTTCATGTGCTCGTCTTCGCTATAACTACCTTGTAACTTGTCAAAGATGCTGTCATAAAACATCTCCGATGAATCAACTCTGCTCCCTTTAGTAGCTAGTGCACCAGCAATCACCAAAATCGCCAGTGGCAAACCTTTGCAATTTTCTATGATTCCTTTAGGGATAACGAAAGATAGAGTAGGACGAAATAGGCTGCCTGAGAATACTTTTCTGCAGAAAAGAATCCAAGATTCATCTTTAGACAAAGGCTTCATACTATAGACATGACTATGATCATCACCAGTTTCTGCACAAATGGTATGGCACATATCAGCAAAACGCGATATGATGATAACTCTGCTTCCACAGTTTTCAATAGGAAATGCACATTTGAGAGCCCTCCATGTGCCAATATCAGGAACATCATCAAGGACAACAAAGTACCTTGTTGACTCAAAGAATTTTTGAATGAGCTCTGCCAATATGTAAGCATCCACGTCTTGATCAAGTGCTCGACAGGTATGGTCATCTGGTGGATCAAGGATGTTCGTGAATACCTCGTTAATGTTAGAAAACCTTGGAATCTCAATCCACATAGCATGATTGAAATGCTTCTTCACTGTTGCATCATCAAAGATTTTCTTGATTAGGGTGGTTTTCCCTATACCTCTTGTTCCAACTACACAAAGCAATTCCCATTCTGGATCATCAGAAAGAACCCAATCAAGTAGTCCTGATTTACGATTTTCAATGCCTACCAGATCAACATCATCATCAAGACGTACTTCGTCATGTTCATAACTACTTCCAGCACTTGTTAAAACACCATATCTCTGAAGAAACGTTGTATGTCCTTCAGAAATGAAGACGATACGAGCCTTGATGCCTTCCAACATCATCAAAAGATTACCATTTTGAACTTCTAACTTCTCAGACGATGAAAGACGCGATTTTCTCCATGGCCATGATCCCTTTTCTTGAAAATTGCTGGACATCATATGATGTTTTTCAAGAATGTCTTGGACATCATGTGCAAGATCTTGTACTTGCTTGATCCATACTCGTAATTCGACGTCTTCGTCTTCTTCTTTTGCATCAGCTACTCTTGAAAAAGTCTTCATTTGTTCAAATGCATCTCTGACATACACAATATCCTGTTGAATTCCTTCAAGAAACTTTTGTCTACCATTAAGTAAGGTTGAAAGTTGATGAACCAAAAAAGCCACAGCAATCTCTGCCATTTTCTCACTCAGTATATAATTTTTTTGTGAAAATTTATACAATATGTTGATGTAATTAATGTTGGAGTTTAGTGATCAATATAGATCAAATTTTGATCTATATTGTAAATTTCCATTAATGATGTGACTTTTAACATACTGAACGTGACAAGCAATTTGAAATTTGATTTAGTCGACTATTGTCTATATAAAAGAAAAAGCACATTGTCAACTCGAATGTTTGCATCAATTTGGCATTTGATTTGGTCGAATACTGGCAGGATTGTCAACTCGAATCGTGGCATGCCAAGTCAAGCAAAGGAGCCAATAGAATCATGCCACATGTTAAAATGACACAACATGCCTAGTGAAATCAGAGGCAATTAAAATGTGACACGTGCACAAGTGACATGTTTCGACCAATCAAATGTTGTCATATCAATTAAATCTGATTGATCGAAAGAAGCATGTCCTCATCACAACTCCTCTGTTCGACAACTTTAAATAGGGGTCTTCATAGTTCAGAAACTCACTAGAATTCTAACAAGAAGCCAAAAAAAGCTCGTGGATCATACACCGTAGATTTCTCTACATGCTACGAGCTTTTATGATCTTTGTAGGAGTGTATTGTTTTATCATCAAACGCAGCAGATTTAATCCACTAAGGCACATTTGAAGCTCTTCAAGAAAAGGCATTGCACCCTATTCCAAGTTTATTTTTACGTGTTCATGTTTAATTTGGCACATTTCGTAATAAGTAATAAATAAAAGGACAATTTTAACTAATCAAACATATTAAATTAAAAAATATTTTATGAATAATACCAAACACACCCCTAAAATTTTATGAATATCCTAAATGGTCACTCAACTAAGGAGTATTTACTCAGAAAGTCACTCAACTTTGATGTTTACTCCAAAAGTCACTCAACTAAGAAATTTACTCTGGAATTTGAGTGGCTTTTGGAGTAAATATCAAATTAGTTGAGTGACTTTCTGAGAGAAGAGTTCTTAGTTGAGTGACTTTTGGAGTAAAAATAAATCAAATTAGTTGAGTGACTTTCTGAGAGAAGAGTTCTTAGTTGAGTGACTTTTGGAGTAAAAATTAAAGTTGAGTGACTTTCTGAGTAAAGACTCCTTAGTTGAGCAAGGAGTGACCATTTGGGATATTAATTCTATTATTGACAGACCAAAAATTTAACTTTTAAGGGTGTGTTTGGTATAAAGGAAAATATTTTTCACGAAAAATAAGCTTCATAAATGTCGTTACACATCGATTGTCGACTCTTCACCTTCTAACACACTCTAACCCTATAGGCTCCATCCTCATCTCCGCCACCCCACTCTCCTCCACCTTCATTTTGGGATAATATTTTTGCTTACTTATTAAATATTAAAAAACTAAATCAAAAACAAGACTTATTTTTCAAAAAAAATATCTTTAGTGAAAAAATCATTTTTCCTTCCTCCCAAACACACCCTTTATCTCAAAAGATAGAGATATATGCGTGTGACAAACGTCAAAATGCTTCAATAAAGCCTAGGATACATTAATGGTGTATTGTCCTTTTTTGATATTTGGTTCCTATAATTTGATGGAAACTTATTGTCAATTTAATGATTTCATTATCAGCTTATCATGCTAGTTGTTTATGATAATTTTATATTTGGCTTCATCTCTTCTTGTTATTTTAATGTCTAATCTTCAGTACCTTTCCAGCTTGTTTGGAGGGGCAGAGCTAGCTTAGGCTCAGGGGTTCATCCGAACCCTCTTCGACGAAAAGTTATACTATTTATACATGATTTAATTTATTTTTTTTATATATAAATATATAGTAGAAGTTGAACCCATGTCGGCTAGTTCCTATACACTTATTCATATTTTGAAGTGCCTTAATAAATTTTTTGACTCCGTCACTTATTGTTTGGATAAGTCTTATATATCGGTTCATAATATAATATATTTTATTATATTCCGTCATTTTTATAATGTGATGCATCAAAAATCTGAAGAATAAGCTAACAATTTTTTTTATATATATATAAAGGTAGTGTAAGGATTTTATTTTTCTCATTTTTAATTAACTTATTTTTTAGAGCCAATTAAACATAAAAAAATTAAAAGATAATTTTTAAAATAAATTTGAAAGGGAGGGAATATTACTCCAATGGTGACAAAGGAGGCAAGAAATTCTAAGGCTATGGTTACCTCTTATCTTACCTATTTTTCTGCACTTTATATGGCTGACAACTTACTCATGATTTGTCTAGACTTTTAGGGGGGGGGGGGGGGGTAGAACCAGGATTTTGGTTAAAGTGTCCAATTCTTCTTAATTGTGTTTGAAAGCATGTAAATTAAATTTACATTCATGATAGCTGACATTTAACTATATACACCACATAAATTTCTAGCGAAGAATATGCACGGGGATCATCCTTTGTGTAAGGTGGCTTCGCCCATGGGGGACGGGGAGCTCGAGAACAAGGCTAGCAATTATGAGTCTGATATTCAGGTCTGATTAATGAAGATCATGCCACGTATAATTTATTTAAAGGAAAAGCTATATACCAAAGAAAAATTGGTCCTCACTGCTCAAACTCGAGTTTCTTAATTAAGGACGAAAAGATCTCATCCCGATCCGTCATATTAGTCATTTTCTGAATTTCAAATTCTCTTCCTTCCCTTGGTAGACTTAATGGTGATAGGTCAAGGTGTTAGTGGTCCAATTTGAGTCTCTTATGGAAAAAAAAAATCAAATTGATTAAGACAATTTGTTAAATACTCCATACTAAGTAAAAACCTTACCTATATAATATAAGCTTAGAAAGATTATGTTGGGTTAGAATTGCAAGATTTTTGTTCACAATGTGGCAAAGAATTTACAATATTTGTACCACTAACTATGTAGCTCCCAATTTATATAGGTTGTTTGACTGGACACAAAATTTAAAAATTAAAAAACTTTTGAATTTTGGATCAAAAATAAGTTATAGTCATTTGTGTGGCTATAAATCATCTCATTAAAAATAAAATAAAAGCATAAAATTAAATTATTTCTAAACAAAGAAGTATGATATATTTTCTGGGACAGACTAAAAAAAGGGGGGCAGCGCGATGCACTAAGCTTTCATTGTGCACAGGGTTTAGAAGAGTCAGACCACAAGGATTTGTTGTACGCAGTCTTATCTTGCATTTTCGCAAGAGGCTGTTTTCACACCTCAAACCCGTGACCTCCAAATTATATAACAACTTTACTAGCTACGTCAAGACTACCCTTCAACAAACCTTAAAAAAAGGGAAGTAACAAAAGGGGAATGTATCAAGTTGCTATCTTTTTAATTTCTTTTTTTGCTTAATCATTCGTTAAGAGCGAAGGAATCTCAATCGTCATGCCATGTTATTATCATTTTCTTTATGTTGTTTTCTCCTTTTGGTTTCAGGCACTTGAATATGCCACGTTGGTAAGTTCAACATATCTTAGTTATACTCAATTTTCAAACCATTAGAATAGTCCCACGTGTATACCATTCTCTAATCCTGTCAAGTAGGACTGATCATGTAGTCATGTTCTTTGAAGACCAGTAAGACTTGAACAACAGTTCACTTAGTGCTTTTCGGGACCGTCGGGATAAGATGGAATATTCTATGGTCAAGTTTAGTACTAAATTTATATCATATTTGATTGATGGTATAAATTTATCTCGGAACTAATTTATACCATTAACCATACATGGTATAAGTCTAATATCAAACTTAATCTTGAAATATCCCATACATCTTATCCCACCCAATTTGAGATTATTTAATATCACCTCTCATATGGTATAAAATAGTCGTGAAATTATAATCCTGAGATAACATTTTAATTTTTCATTAGGTGTTTGGTACTCGTACCTAGACTGATTAAATTTAAACTCACATTGGATTATTTAATATTGAGAGGATTCGAATCCAAAACCTCTGATCAAAATTGAATGCAGAAATTCTAAGGATATGGTTACTTTAGCTATCCAAGTACTTATTATGCACTTGAGAGAAAGGTGGGTCAATGAATTGTCAAAGCTTTTTAGAAGGGGGGTGGTAGACCTAAGACCCACAAAGTAGCACAAGGACAAGACTAGCAATTATGAGTCTCTTTAAGCATTTGTTGCCTCGAATTATAAGGCGGGAAATTGAACTCTTATGAACAGGGTGAAAATATAAATAGCCAACCAATTAAGTTACTAAGATTCTCCTCACTTTGTATTTGATTATGAATCTTGAAGTAAATTTTAGTGATGCAACTATTTTTCTCAAGAAGGATGGTTCTTATTATTTTGGGACCCTCGAAATTAAGTTATTTTAATCATCTCGTATTTAAAATTTACTTGTCTGACTAATTCAAATTCCTCTTTATACTAGGAACTTTTTTCATTTTCAATGCTTGAATTCGAGACTTCTAATCAAAGGTGTAGGATGACAGCTCAAGTGTGGGGCCTTCCATCGTAGAACGAGACTATGCAAACACAAAACACCATGAAAACTTCGCTAACTTTTTTATTAAACCTTGATTTTGTTCCCTTAACGTGAACCTGACAATAATGAAAATAGGTTCGTGTTCCGTCTACAAAATTGGTCATCTTTAACCTAATTTTATTTTAATAGTAGCCATGATTGAAACTATCGTACCAACTACGCGTAGAACTACTAATACTGAAGGTCAATGTGTTTGTGGTCCAGTTTGAGTCACTTATGAAAAGAAAAAAATCAAATTGATTATGACAATTTATTAAATACTTCATAGGAACTAAGTAGAAAAATTGTGTTGGCTTTCGAATTTCAATATTTTAGTTCACAATGTTGCAAAGAATATTTACAATATTGGTATCACTAATGTAGTTCCCGGGTCAGACGAAGGCGGATTCAGGATCTAAATATTTGAGTTCAATTTTTAAGATTCTTCGAATTCACATTGAATCGTCCATTATAGTTTTATAATTATGAATTCAAATACACAATTTATTGCAATTCTCGTAGACCTTTTTACACAGAAAAATATATTCGACATCAAAAGTACTAAGTTCAGATGAATCCTATGTCGCAATAGTGGAATCTCATCCCTCTCATCACATCGCATCTTCTGCATTGGCGGAGCCAGGAGTTTCATCTGAATCGTTAGGCCAAACCCAATATTTTTTGTTTAAATGGCATAGTTGAAATCGTACTATAATTCAGAACCCATAAAACTGAAATATCATCTATGTCAATGATCTTTTGTCATCTTATTTATGTTGTTTTCTCTTTTTGGTTTTCAGGCATTTAAATATACCACGTTGGTAGGTTCAACATTATGTTAGTTATACTCAAAATTCAATCCATTGGAACAGTGCCACGTGTATCCCATTTTCTTTTTCTGTCAAGTAGGACTTGATCAACAGTTCACTTAGTTATAAATAGTGCTCTTCATGTATTTTTTGTTTTAAATACTCAATGCATTTTGATAATTAATTAAAGGTATTGTTGGAGCTGAAATTTTAATAGTATGGATAGGTATGAAATTCTGAAAGATATTGGCTCTGGTAATTTTGGTGTTGCTAAGTTAGTGAAAGATAAGTGGACAGATGAGCTTTATGCTGTCAAGTATATTGAGAGAGGCAAAAAGGTTTGATTTGCTTCATCTGATCTTTCTCTCATTCAATTCATTTTTTTCCCTATCGGAGTCCGGTATCCACTTTGGAGGTCGAGGATGAGGATAGAGGGTTAGTAAGTAGCTGAGTGTTGTCGCTCATTGTGTGGGAGTGTTGTCCTCCTCTTCTTTTCTCCTTCTAGTAGTATTATTTAGTTATCGTGTAGTTTCTTGTCCTTCATTGTGTATTACTATTTGTTGCTTCAGTTGTTTTGTATCTTGTTATTTTACTGTTTTGTTTTTTTATATCCGGCATCGAATACTTTTAGTTTGAGTCGGTGGTCTATCAAAAACAGTCTTTCTAGTCTATAAAGGTAGGAATAAGGTCAGTGTACATCCTACCCTCCCCAAACTCCACTTAATTGTGAGATTACACCGAATATGTTGTTGTTGTTGTTGTTGTTGTTGGGGTCCGATATCCACTTTGGAGCCCTCACTAAGCCTGGTTCGCACTGTGTAAGGCTCGTTAAAAAAGGGAAGTGCTCCCTACCAGGATTTTTTTCATTCCTAGAGCTCGAAAGTTTTGAGTGTTCATAATTCATGTGGTTGTTATGGACTATGAGTATGTACTGGTGTTCTTGTTAATTGACAAGATTTGTTTTTGCTATTCTTTCTTGTTTTATTTTGTTTGTGCAGATTGATGAGCATGTTCAGAGGGAAATAATGAATCATAGGTCCTTGAGGCATCCCAATATCATTAGATTCAAGGAGGTAATTAATTAATGCATCATTAATCTAAAGAGTAGTGATACCTATTAGAACCGTGCGAACGTCTCATCTAAAAACATAAACTGAAAAAGAGAGCACCGCCATACTTTTTTTTGCTTAATTATATTTTCAACACGTTCTCTCACATGTGAGCCTGATACATTTTCGTGTGTCGAGCACATGAAAATTATGTTAGATTATACTTATTCAAATGTGAAATTCTTCCTTATCAATGTCTGTTAGAGTGGGTGAAAGTCACACATCGGTTGCGGAATGGACAGGTGGTCTGCTTATATGGATTTAGACAATCCTTCCCTCATGAGCTAGCTTTTGGGATTGAGTTAGGCCCAGGTGTCATATCTTCACATGGTATCAGAGCCAGGTTCATCTCCGTTTAGGCTCCCGATCTACGCTCTAGTTGGGCTTGGACGTGAAGGGGGTATTAGAGTGGGTGAAAGTCCCACATTGATTAAGGAATGGATTGATGATCTGCTTATATAGACTTGGGCAATCCTCATTATAGATCCACTATGGTCTTTATTTGTATCTAATTAATCTGATACAGAGTTTCATGGACCAAAGTTTTTAAAGCATGTTGTTGATTATTGTGCAGGTATTTCTTACCCCAACTCATCTAGCCATAGTGATGGAATATGCTGCTGGTGGGGAGCTTTTTGAAAGAATACGCAATGCTGGTAGATTCAGTGAAGATGAGGTAACATAATCTTTTTAGCCTTTCGTCAAACTATGTTGCTCCGATTCTCCAAAAACATGTGCCACACTGGTGTCGGATTCTCCAAAACTGCACTATTTTTGGAGGGTCCGATACACACCCTGTAGCATTTTTGAAGAGTATGAACAAACATAGATAAGCAGCAATCAAATTAGTTCCTCTTCTTTTTGAAGTTTGTATATTGGAACTCTTCGCAAATACTCCCTCCGTTTCAATTTGTTTGTCTTACTTTCCTTTTTAGTTTGTTTCAAAAAGAATGCTCTTGAAAATCAAAGAGCATTGTGGTACATTCTACATATCATCAGGTTTAAGACCACAAGATTTAAATTATTTTTTTAATTATCTTAAACTTCGTATCAAGTCAAAACCAGACAAATAAATTGAAACGGAGAAGTAATTCAATTTTAAGTGTCATTGTAATCTGAACTCTTTGTTAATGCTATCTGTCCTGTTTTTTTGGTTATATTTTTCAGGCAAGATTTTTCTTTCAACAACTTATATCAGGAGTCAGTTATTTTCACTCAATGGTAAAATTGAGACCTATATAACTATGTTAGTTCATTTGAATTAGTTTATTCTTTAAAATATGCAAATTAGAGCAACGAAAAAGTTGTCTCCGTGTGACTTATAAGTCACAAGTTCGAGCCATGTAAACAGTCACTACTTACTAATGTGCAAGTATTTTCTTGAATGCAGCAAATTTGTCACAGAGATCTCAAACTGGAAAATACACTCTTAGATGGTAGCTCAACACCGCGTCTTAAAATATGCGATTTTGGCTACTCCAAGGCAATGATCTTTAACTCTATATATTCAAAATTCGGAAATTGGATTATTATTTTATCAAAATAGCTTCTGATTGTTGTGTATATAACTCATTGTTTAGTCATCAGTCTTGCATTCTCAACCCAAATCTACTGTTGGAACTCCGGCCTATATCGCACCAGAAGTTTTATCAAGAAAAGAGTACGATGGGAAGGTACAATTATAACGATCTTTTAACTATTAGAGTAATATAGTTTGATCGTATATTGTCAGTATATCTAACTTAAATCCTTCTAAATGTGTGCATCAATAAAAGCATTGATTTGTTGACTTGAACTTCATGATTAATTACATGTCATCATTTTGGATGTAAAGTTAGCAGATGTTTGGTCTTGTGGGGTAACATTATATGTGATGCTGGTTGGTGCTTATCCTTTTGAAGATCCTGAAGATCCAAGAAATTTCAGGAAAACTTTGACAGTAAGTTATGGTCATTGATGAACGTTACTCACTATAACAGTAAAGTCATTTAGAAGTTCAGACTCAGTGATCATACGTGAAATTAATCCTCTATATAGTCGACTTCTTGTTTCATTTCCCTCTTTTTTCTTTGCTTAAAGATGTAAAAAAATTGGTTTGTTGCAGAGGATATTGAGTGTTCAATATTCAATCCCTTATTACGTTCGAGTTTCGAAGGAGTGTAAGCTTCTTTTATCTCAAATATTTGTAGCTGACCCTGGGAAGGTTTGTAGTTATTATTTATTTTTACTTCAAATTTGTACATCTTTTTTGTTGTTAAAAATCAACTAATTGAATGACATTTGTATGTGTAGAGAATAACCATAGAAGAGATTAAAAAGCATTCTTGGTTTCTAAAAGATTTGCCTAAAGAATATATGGAAGGAGAAGAAGCAAGTTTACAAATGATCAATGGAGAAAATGAACCAACTCAAAGTATTGATGAAGTGTTAGCTATAATTGAAGAAGCAAGAAAACCAGGAGAGGGACCAAAAGCTTGTGATTTATTAGTCAAGGGAAGTAGTAGCATTGATCTTGATGATGATGATGATACAGATGATGAGATAGAGACAAGTGGGGATTTTGTGTGTGCATTATGAGTGTTACATGTGTATGATAGACTCAATGTGATCTGATTTTTATTGAACTTCGCGTATAGCGGGAGCCTGATATTAGTTATGAAATAGAGAGAAGTGGGGATTTTGTGTGTGCATTATGAGTGCTACATGTGTACAATAGATTTAATGTGGTTTGACTTTTCATCGGATTTCGTGTATGGCGAGAGCCTGATATTAGTTATGAGATAGAGATAAGTGGTGTTTTTTATCTTTCCATTATGAGTGTTACATGTGTAGACTTAATGTGGTCAGACTCTTTTCTGAACTTTGTATGTGCATTGTGAGTGTCACATTTGTACAATAAACTTAATGTGGTCTAATTATTTATCAGATTTCGCGTATGAGTGAGAGCTTGATATTAATTATGAGATAGAGATAAGTGGAGAGTTTTTTATCTTTGCATTATGAGTGTTACATATGTAGACTTAACGTGGTCCAACTCTTTATTGAATTCTATTACGCATAGAGAGAGCTTAGAAGCATCGAACGGTCCCATTGTGGTGAGTGCTACTTCAAAATTATGTCATAGAAGTCAAAGTGAAAGTTATGAATCTCATGACATTTGTATAATAGATTCAACGTGGCCTGATTTTTTATTTGATTTCGCATATGATAGGAGCTTGATATAAAATTACGAGAGAAGTGGAGAGCTTTTTATCTTTGCATTACGAGTGTTATATGTGTGGACTTATTGTGGTTCAAACTCTTTTTTGATTTTTGTGAGTATAACAAGAACTTAAGTGCAAGGAATGACAACTTATAATGAGTGCTACTTTGAATTGTGTTATAGAAGTCAAAGTCAAAGTTATGATAAGGATCATTCCTATCTATGAAAATAGAAAAGAAAATGGTTTATTTTGTTGTTGTTGCTTAATCATGATTAAGTAATATCATTTTCACTTTAGTTTGTAATTATTAAAATGGAATTTCTTTATTCGGTGAAGAAGATAGTTGTCGATAAGTATTTACCTTTTTTAGCATATGATTTTAGTACTCTCTGGCTTTTTACCTTTTATTTAATAAATCTCAGAATTTATTTGTTAATTAATGTCTGATAATTCATATACTCAATCCTAACTTATTCAAATCAAGGCAAAGCACAATTATTATTGCTCTAATGAACCGGTCAACAAAATCGAAATTTTTTTAACTTTACAATAAGATTATTTCTTGCATGCTCTACTAGTCACATCCATTATCCAATGGTGTGATGTATAAGGCTTATTAAAATGGGAAGCGCGCTTTATCGGTAACTAGCAACTTTCTTTTTTTTTATTGGTACAAGACTTCAGGGTATAAATTTTTGGAAGAATAGGATAATGTTTTCATGCTGCTTCTTGAATCGGATGTGTCCTCCCAATAATTGATATGTGTACCCCACTTACAAGTTGGTAACAATTTTGTGCTATAATAGTTGTCTTTAATTATTTATTATTGATGATTCTTTGGTTTGCTAGATCATGAAGCTTCCCAAAATAATGTTATGGATAGGGTTGACAAAAAAAAGAAGTTAATTCGAACTATTAAATATGAATTGGGTAATTATATCATAAAACAATGAATCAAATATAGGTATTATTCATATTATTCGCTAAAAATGAATATTTATATCATCAATATTCATTGTTGTTATTTAATATATTCTTGCTTTTCGGAAATTTAAGATTATTTTGACTTTTAGCTTGAATTTACACCTTATCATTAGTTGGTTAACCCCATTTTTTTATTTGTGTTAAATATGAGCAGATTAAATAGATATTCATTTTTATTTAATCCATTCTCGATCCGTCCGTATTCAATCCAACACCGCATTTGCCACTCCTGATTATGGAAGACATTAGAAGATGTATGTTGAAACTATGAATGTGTGTTGACATTTATAGCTACACAGCCCAACGGTTAGTGATAGGGACTTAATTGATAAAGTAAGGGAATCCGCTCTGATTCATCACCCTTGGCACGCGGTGTTGTGACCGAGGGAGGTACAGGGGAGGGTGCAAATACGGATGCCCATCCGCGGTGGATATGTTGGGAAAGGAGGAGACTGCATGCGGTGTTGCACAACTGCTCAAGAGTATATGACCTACATACAAAAGTCGTCAACCACCCTTCGAGCCCATTTGGATTAGCTGAACTTAAGTAACTTTAAAGAATCATGTTTGAAGAGTACTTTTTACGTGCTGAAACTTGTTTTTATGAATAAACAGTTTTGTGTTTGGATAAATATGCTAAAACTGAAAATAAGTTATTAATATATTGGTAAAAAATACTTATTTTCTTAAATGACTTAAATATCCTTAAAGTTATATAAGACTAAAAGGGACTTGATTACTATAATATTTGTCATATACAATTTTTTGGTGAATTTTTACGCTAGTGTACACTAATTTGTGTATTTTTCAAGTATACACTTATGTTCTCCTTTTTACGTCACTTCATAGAAGTATACACTCTTGTTCTCCTTTTTATGCTATATTTTGGCCTACGTCTATGTCTCCCAGTTCCTACTATAATCAACCTCTAGCTCACACCTCCTTAGTGATGCATGTGTGCACCTCCTTATTGGCACATCCGCGAAACTTATTATCTAAATTGTTATTATATATAACTTTAATTTGTAAGATCTTGAAACTTAATTATTGGTATAACATTTGATGAGTATTTTCACCCCCAATTATATAATCTATCGAAACTTTAACATGAGTACTCTATAATACTACTAAATTTTCATGTTTTTTTGTTGAATTCTTACTTGTTTTAGCATTCAAACTTTTCTTGAAGGGACGGAAATAAATAATAAAGGGAAGGTAACAATTAATTAATGTTGATCCTAACTTATCTTATATCAAAAAGACACTTTCATTACAACCATATATACTTCAATTCAGGGGTGTTCACGGAATTGTATCCGAAGAACATGGGATACAAAAAAGTAATAAGAGAGGCGCACAGACCAATTAATCATATCGGTCGTATTCATATAAGAGCAATTGAGGAAGCGAAGCAGACGAAAATGAACATGTTCTATGAATTGTTGACAGGTGCACCATCCGTTGGGTAAAAACTGATTAAATAAATATCATATTACTGTTTTATGTGGTAATATTAGGATTTTTATTAAATAAATTATTGTCTTCTTTTTTCTTTTGAACAAATCGTTTCTTTTATTTTCATTTATGGTTAATAAACGAACAACTGAACAAACCGAATTCAAACCGATAAATATATACTATATCTAGTTTGGTTTGGTTTTAATAATCTAAAAATCGATTATATTAGTTTGATTTTGATTTTGATTTTGATTTTGACCAATAACTAACCCAAACCGACCCGTGAACACCCTAACTTAATTCATAATAAATATAGACAATTAAACACCAATACTTCGATTTTCTTTTCTTAATTTTTACAATTTTTATTTTACTCGTGCCTAATTGAAAATATAATTAAAAATGAGAATTACCATATTTGATTTTCACCAAATTTGGGATGAACCTCCCTTTTTCCAATCCTTTTCCATATTAGTATTGGATTTGGAGATACACGTATAAATAATGTCTACTGCTGAAGGAAGTTAAATTATTATTGTTGGATTTGGAGATATACGTATAGATAAAGTGTAAATTAGGTTTAGGTTTTGGATCAATTTTTGTCTTGTTAATTATGGCGAAAAGTAGAATTAGAGCGGAGATCGATTTGAGAAGAATGGATGAACAGCTTGAGAGGCAGTTAGATCGAATGTTTGAAGTTACGAAGGTAGTCGATGAAGAATGGGAATTGGATCCTAAGAAGCTTAAGATCAATAATCTTATTGCTGAAGGGGCATACGGATCAGTTTACAAAGGTGTTTATGATGGAAAGAAAGTTGCGGTTAAGATACTTGATTTGAGCAATGAAAAGAGAAGGGATATATTGACAAAGGCTTTCACGCAAGAAGTTTCTATATGGCACGAGCTTGATCACCCAAACATTGCAAAGTTAATCGGAGCTTCAAAGAGACTGCCCGAAGTATCTACATGTGGTAAAAGATGGAAGTACTGTAGTTTTGTTGTGAGAAATCATTCATGGGAAAAACATCGAGTTGGATACTGCATAGTGGTTGAATATGTCTCCGGAGGCACTCTAAGATCACATCTCTTGAAAAACAATATCATCAAAAAAAGGTTGTCATTGAATTCCGTGATTCGACTAGCATTAGATGTTGCAAGAGGGTTGAGTTACCTTCATTCTAAGAAAATCGTTCACAGAGATGTAAAGACTACGAATTTAGTTGTCGACAAGGAAGGAAGAGTGAAAATAATAGACTTTGGAGTTTCTCGAGTTGAGGCTTCATGCCCTATCGACATGACTGCCGAGACTGGCACAGTAGGTTACATGGCTCCTGAGGTTCTTGTTGGTCTACCATATGATCATAAATGTGATGTGTATAGTTTTGGAATTTGTCTGTGGGAGATATACTGTTGTTCAATTCCGTATAGTGGACAAAGTCCTCACTCGTGTTCATCTATGTACAAGAGTCGAAGGCCTGAAATACCAAACACTTGCCCAAGTGCTCTGGCCAATATAATAAAGCAATGTTGGGATGCAGACCCCAAAAAAAGGCCAGAGATGCAGGAGGTCGTGCTCATGTTGGAAGCCATCGACACACAAAAGGAGTTTTGCGGTTGTTTTTCTTTCACAAGATTATAATGTACAAGAGATTAGCTTTAATATTGGCCATTGAAGCTTTAGTATATGTTTATATTAGGACCATTCTTTCTATTTTTTATTTTTGTTCTTTTTGTTGAAATCATTCTTTAGATTCTTGGCTTGCAAATATATGATTAAGTTTTGGTATTCTTCAAGTTAACATCCTTCAATTTCTAGGCAAATAGATGAATAGGTATTGCACACTGTTGAATTTAAAGAAGGTATTAGGAACTTGTTGGTTACCATTTTTGGTTAATTGCTGCAGCATTTGTCAAAAATGGTAAAAAAAATTATCAGCCTTTTGTATTAGATGTTAAAGTTTTTGTTTGATTTAGTCGAGATGTAAAAAACACCTAGGTGATTTCTTTTCATCTGTCCAAGTCTTGATGGATAGAGTTATGCGTCGGTGGGAGGTAGCATGTACCTTGTGAAATTAGCCGAGGTGCGCACAAGCTGGTGCGTATGAATCTTGTTTGAATGAGCTTATGAATCTGTTACAAGCTTTGCCATGACTCAGCCTCTGTCTACTTTGCTATGTGTTTTTCTTGAGCCGATGATCTATCGGAAACAGTGTCTCTATCTTCTCAAGATCGGGGGTAAGGCTAGCGTACACGCCATTCTCCCCAGGCCCCACTTGCGGGATTTCACAGGTTGTTGTTCTTGTTCTTCATTCTGCTTGGCTGCAGCTTTCATGATACACTCGTTAGAGCTCGTGTTGTTTGAGATTCAGTTAACACAAGAAGTTCTCACATAACACAAGAGTAATTCCACAGCCTTCACCCTTCTGCTGGTGATAACCCGACCTCAAATCAATCTTTGAAACTGTATAATTTGGTCTTTATGGTGTTCTTTGATATGGCAATTCGAACACGGTATGCTGATTTATTTTCATCAATTTAAGTCTTGGTGGGCATCGGTAGTTGTGCTCATGAGAGGTAGCAGGTATCGAGGCCTTTGCAAAAGTAGTCCTTTTTCCAGGCCACTCTTTAAATTTTGTTAATTTATGCATTTTAGCATCAACAAAGTTTCTTTTTTAATTTAAGATTCTGTTCAAAATTCAAATACTGAACTTCATAACAAACTCCTCCATAAAAGACCATTAACAGAATATGCACTATATAACTATATTAAGAAATAAATCTGAGATCAATGATGCAGAATTAAATATATGAGGGGATAGAGTTATTCAGTACATGTGCTGGTGGGAGTTAGTTAGGTATTAATCGAGATGTGCCTATATATATATATATACTCTTCGTCCACCAAAAGTGACTTTTTGTGGGTTTAAAAAGAGGAATGATCGTAATTTGGCGAAGGCAAAAACTTACCCGCATCAGGCGTTTATATCGAATAAGGCTGACTGCATTTCGCCTTAATCACTTTTTATTGAGGTCCAACCTATGAGGAGCCCATTATAATCTATTAGCCCAAAAGGCCCAACCCAGTTCTAAGCCCATTATTAGCACAAATCAATCTCACAATCTTAAGCATGTCATGTTAAAATGTGAAATTAAAGAGTTCGTGAAAAAGGAAAGAGACATTCTTTTTTAAACGGACTAAAAATGAACGTAAGACAAACAAATTGAAATGGATGGAGTAATAAGGATGGTTCACCGACTCCTTTCTATCCAAATTTTGTTCTTCTTTTTTATCTTCTATGCACATATTTAAGGTAAAATGGTTGTATGATTTTTTACGGGCATTTTGGTATTCAAATTTGAACTTAAGAGGCTTTTTGCTTTTAGTATAACTAGTCTTCGGGCACGCGCTTCACAAGTGTACCTCGTATGAGTATAAAAATGAAAAAAAATAAAATCACATAACGTATTTGAGTCAAAAGTGTAAGTTTCTAATAAATGATGTATACAACAACAACAACAACAACGGTCAACATACCCAGTGTATTCCCACCAAGTGGAATCTGGAGAGGATAGAATGCATACAGACCGTACCTTACTCAAAGGTGAAGTAAAGAGGTTGTTTTAATAAATGATGTATGTTGAGCTCATTTTTTTAAGGATAAAATGATTGATCAAGTTTTGTTCAATCACTGATTCACTAACAATATAATTAGAATTTCAATGGCTAAGACCAAAAATAGGAGGATAAGCCTGTTTAGCTTAGCCAATTAAATGTAACTGATAAGCTTACTGACAAGCACTTAAGGTGTTGAAACGGATTTTATAAATAAATTGTTACGTGCTTGGATGAAAGTGTTGAAACTGATAAGCATTTTGCGACCTTGAGTCTTTATTGTCCTTCCCATTTGGGCTCTTGGTTGTTCTACAGTTAGAACTTTGATAATCTAACAAATCCAAAATGACAATTTTAAGTTTTACATCCATCTTGTAATATATGTTTTCCCTCTCTTTTAACGTTACGTTGTTATGCATCGATTATCTTTTTTGTGGGTGATAATTTGTGTACCGTTGATATATCCATAACAACTCTACGTCTCAATATATGAATTCTCACTTATCATGTTGCTTCATTTAGGCTCGCGTTTTTCTTGCTTGGGATATTGTTAACACTTGCAAAAATGTAACACAGAGAAAAGTGATTTCTGAAACTTCACCAATGTTTCTATAAGCTACAATATATATTTGAGGCACCTCAATGGCCAACTCATAAAACATAGAAACAATTTGATTGAAATGATCAGACTTCTACTCTTTTCTGTTTGAAGTCTCAAACAAGACTTCAACGCGTGGCCGGTGGCTATTAGCCACTCTGCAATCGCGTCTAATCTCACCAGGCCGTCCAGACTGCAATTCGCCCATCTTGATCATTCTCTCTGAATGTTGGTTCAATGGCAGGGTCAGGACGCCCCGAGCCGGACTGATTGTACAGCCTAAAGACAATAGAAAAACGCCTTCCTTTGCCAATGGAATGAGAACCAGAAAGGGCTATTGTTAACCTTGCAAAAATGTAACACAGAGAAGTGATTGGCCTATTTTCTCATTTCTAATATTTCAGAAAACTTCACCAATGTTTCTATAAGCTACAATATATCTTTTAAGGCACCTCAATACCCAACCCATAAAACATAGATAGAAACAATCTAATTGATACTATCATTATCATAAAACAACAATAGAGACTTCTACATTTTTCTGTTTGAAGTCTCAAACAAGACTTCAACGCGTGGCCGGTGGCTATTAGCCACCCTGCAATCGCGTCTAATCTCACCAGGTCGACCAGACTGCAAGTCGCCCATCTTGATCATTCCTTCAGCAAACGCCTTAAAGAAACGTTCTTGATTCACACTGAACTCTTTAACATATTCACTTGTTAGAGGGTAAGTGAATAGTGTTTGATCAGAATTCAAGAACCCTCTCCCATTCACCAAGTCTTTGAAATACTGATTGTCAAATACTTCAGGTGTTGCATCCAAATCTCCTGTTACATTACCATCTCCACCAAGTGGACAAAGCTTGTCCAACTTCTCTCTGAATTTTGGCTCAATGGCAGGGTCAGGCCGCCCCGAGCCAGACTGGTTGTACAGCCTAAAGACAATAGAGAAACACCTTCCTTTGCCAATGGAATGAGAACCAGAAAGGGCTACAAGATCTTGGACAGAAAGATTGAATCTGCTGAAAAGATCAACGAGGTATGTTGCATTTGATCTTGGACTTGGCATGATTTTGTTTGAGTCTTCTTGGCTTGCTGTTAAACTATCTAGCCTTCCCAATTTCACTTCCCAATTTGGACCTCCACTCTGATGAGTAAAGAAGATAAAACCAAATAAGATGCTCTGTTTTAACCAAGAAAACCAAAAGACAAAATAGGAAATAATACAAGACAATCACCAAGAATTTAGACGTCGGTTTAGCTCATTTCACGCCCATTAAAAAAATATACAAGATATAGTTTCTTAAGTTACACCTATTTATTACTTGAGAATTGAGCACTATTAAGAAGAACTAATTTTTTTACTATAAAGAAGGGTATAGTTGGAAATTTTTACTAATTTTGTCTTGAATTACTAAAGCATACTTATTTTGGGATGGAGAGAGTGCTAATCAATTATTTGTTTTCCTCAAATTTGAGGAGCGGCTAAAAACACTAGTCATTTCTTCACATTTATCTAAGTGGAGTTCAATATATGTCTAATATTTGAAATTTGGGATTAATTCAAATAAATGTTTGTTTATCAAGCTTGAAATGTCGAATTTGAAGTATGAAAAATGCATTTTAGAAGTATTTTCAAGTTTTCACTCAAAAAACTTCTAACTATATTTCTTGTCAAAACACAATTTTTGTCTCCCAAATATACTCTTTTCCAACTTCACTTCAATTCCTTTTTTTTTTTCACTCAAAAAAAATTCTAACTCTATTTTCTTGTCAAAACACAACTTTTGTTTCCCAAATATACCCTTTTCCAACTTCACTTCAAACACATTTTTTTTTTTGGAATCTCAACCAAATCATAACCAAACGCCTACTAAATTTTTTATTGGAAAATATTTATATTTATCTTCATCTAAAATCCCCCCTCCCCTTCCTCCACCCATCCCACCTCGATATCCTTGCGGTAGGGCAAAAGCTCATATACTTATAGCAGCTCATAGGCGCGAGATGTACCTTGTGGGGGCGGCGAAGGTCTCCAAGCAGACTCCCAAAATGGAAACCTCCCCTTCTCCACCGCCCCCCAAAGAAGAAGAAAAAGATGATCTTTTTCCCTTTTTTGGAAATGGAAGTTGATGAAAGATGAGGATAAAATTTACCAGAACAACAGCATCTCTAGCTGCCATGATTAAAAGATCAGCACAAGAAACAACACCAGGACAAGCTTTCTCCAAAGCTACTTTAACTTCATCAACAACTTCATATGACCTCAATGAATCTATATTAGATAAAGCTAGTTTTTCACCAAGCATGTTTGGTGTGTCATCCAACAACAAAGAAGCATCACATCCCTAACAAAACAAAAACAAAAACAAAAATCAAGAAACAAAAAGTTAATCACCGAGTCACCAAGAGAGCAAAAGGGGTGGGAGCTCCCAGGGAGGGGTAAAATAAAAACACAAAGAATCAATTTTTATGTACAAAAAAGGAATTAAAAAACAAGGGCACAAATGGGATTCTTGAAATTCTTACATTAACAAAACAATCATGAAATTGCAATCTCATGACAGAAGCTATGCTTCTTGGTTCTCTTTTCATTGCTTTTTTCATAACATCTTTGACTACAAATTCAGCTTTGGGGCAAGTTTCTGAGTAAAAATTTGGCTTCAATGTTGTAGCCATGGTTGAAAGATTCAAGCTTTGGAGGAGCAAGAAGAAGAACAAAAGGGTATAAGCCATTCTTGATGTTTGGGGTTGTTTTTTTTTTCTTGAAAAAAAAAACTAAGTGTTTAAAGAAGTTGTTTGGTTGTTTTAGTATTTGGGAAGAAGGGTGAAAAGGGAGATGAGTGGTCCTAAGGGAGAAATTCTTGATTTGCATGTGTTGTCAGCATTATATAGGGGGGGGTTTAGTTGAGACAAAGTGGCCAATTGTGAAGAGTTTGTTTTGGGTTGGGTGACAAATGGGGTGGGGGGTAGGGTCATGGCCTCTGCATATTTTGATAATCACTTTTGTCATTTATTTTCTGGTTTTTCAAGCAACTGGACCCACTTGTTGCATTGGTAGTAGGATAGAATATAGATGATGTTTTTTTTTAATTAATCACCAGAATCAAAATTTACTGACCCGACTAATAAATTCGTTGAATCAAATTTGATACGCTCTATGTCAAGAAGATCTTTATTTCAAAGGATCGAACATAGATACTTCTAGGATAAAAATGTAGTATTATATTTTTTTAATTAATCGCTAAAATCGAAGTTGACCTGACTAATAAATTTGTTGAATCGAAATTGATACGCTCTATGTCAAGAAGATCTTCATTTGAAAGGATTGAACCTAGATAGTTCTAGGATAAAAATGTAGTATTATATTTTTTTTAATTAATCACCAAAATCAAAATTTATTAACCCGACTAATAGGTTCATGGAATCAAATTCGATATGCTCTATGTCAAGAAGTTCTTTATTTGCAAGGATCGAACATAGATAGTTCTAGCTAGGATAAAAGTTTAGTATTGTCTTATCTCTTGTTTGATTACTAATCTTGTAATAAGTTATATCGAGATTAGTAATTAGTATCAGGATAAGTTATCTCTACCAGAGGGTGGAAGAAACTAGTTATTTTAATATAAAGTAATGAAAATAACAAGATTACTTATGAGGTCCCTCAAACTCTTTTTCTAGTAAATAAGGTGAAGGGGTGTTTTTATAGACAACAACTTCTTCTGATATAAATTATGTAATGTATGTTATATTTAATACAACAAATTAAATAATTAATAAAAAAATATTATAAGAATAACTAATTCTAACATAAATAATCCCGATATAACTTGTCTTCAAAACAAACTACCCCTAATTTAGGAGAAAACAATTAAAACCTTTTGCAGGCATTATTGCCCCTATAAGCTATGTGATTAACAAAATTTAGCAAAGTTCCAATTTAACTCATTATATATAAATGTTACCAACAAAAAATCTTCTCTCATGTGAACTAATTGAATATTAAAGACATATCGGATGCGACTTAATATTGATAGTTGAATATATCGAATGGTGACACGTGAAATTAAAGACAAATTAAATATGACTCAATATTAACAATTGAACGTATCATACGACGATATGTGGAATTGAAGACAGATTGAATGTGATTCAGCATTGATAGTGTGAATGTATCGAACATGAAACGTGAAATTAAAGATATATCATATGTGACTCAACATTGACAGTTGAACGTATCATACGACGAAATGTGAAATTGAAGACAGATCAAATGTGACTCGACATTGACAATTGAATATATCAGACAATGACACGTAAAAATTGAAGACAAATCGGATGTGAGTCAGTAAAGGCGATATTGGCCTCAACACATGACACTACAAAAAAACATAAAATTATGACGAAATATTTATTACAAAACAAGTCTGTCACAAAATTTGCACGGACTTGTGACAGAATTAAGTAATTTGCGATAAATTTGTGATGGACATAATGATTTGTTATAATTCTATCACAAATTTAAGACGAGAACAACAATCTATCACAAATTTGTTGTTCATAATTTTGATAATCACTTTTGTCATTTGTTTTCTAATTTTTCGACCAACAGGACCCACTTGTCGCATTGGTAATAGGATAGATGATATCGAAATTTTTACCGACTCGACTAATTTTGAATTCATTGAATCGAATACGATACGCTCTATGTCAAGAACTTCTCCATTTTGCAAGGCTTGAACCTGGATAGTTATGGATTAAAAATTTAGTATTGTCTTATATCTTATTTGGTTACTAATCTTGAAATAAGTTATATCAAGATTAGTAATTAGTACCATGATAAGTTATTCACAAAGAGGTGGATAATAGTATCGAAATTAATTATGTCAAAATAAAATAATGAAAATAACATAAGTACATGTGAGGTTCCTCAAATCCTTTTTTTATTAGATAAGGTGAACGGGATGTTTTAGTAAACAAAGAACTTTTTCTTGTGAATTATTCAATAAATATTATTTTTAATACAACAAACCAAATAATTAAATAAAAAATATTACCAACATAATTGATCCTAATATATATAATTTCATCATAACTAATTCTAAGAAAACTTGTCTTCAAATCAAACCACCCCTAGTTTAGGAGGAAAAACAATTAAAACTTTTTGCAGGTATTATTTCCCCTATCTTTCTATGTGATTAACAAAATTTAGCAAAGTTCCAATTTAAGTCGATTGATATAAATGTCACCAAAAAAAAAATCTTCTCTCATGTGGACTAATTGAATACTAAGACAGATTATATGTGACTCAATATTGATAGTTGAATGTATCAAACGATGACACGTGAAATTAAATACATATCATATGGGACTCAATATTGACATATAAACGTATTATATAATGACATGTGAAATTGAAGACAGACCAGATGTGACTCAACATTGATAATTAGAGATATCGAAAAATAACACCTGAAAGTTGAAGACAGATTGGATGTGACTCAACAAAGGTGATATTAGCCTCAACATATGACACTACATGGAAAATATAAAATTGTAACGAAATATTTATAACAACAAGTCTGTCATAAAATTGGCACAAAATTGTGACATAATTAAGTAATTTGTGATGGACATAATGATCTATCACAATTTCGTCACAAATTTAAGACGAGAACAATAATCTATCATAATTTCATCACAAATTTGTGACAAAAATAATAGTTTATCACAAATCTGTCACAATTTTATAACGAAAATGAAGTTTGACACAAATCTGACACAAATTTGTAATAAACACAATAATTCATCACATTTTTTTATGAAGATAATTTTTATTTTAAAAATAAACTATTACGGACCCGTCTGTTACAAAATTGTGAGAGATGTATTAATAGTGTTCCATTTTCAAGTGACGTTATTAAATAAGGTTAATTTAGTAAACTACATATTGTATTTATTGATTTTTTTAGTGAATGTAAGTTTTGTTAAGATGACACTTATTTTGAGACAAAAAAAAATATTATTCTTGATTCTAGAATTTAACATCTTCTGGTCAAATTCATAAACCACTTTGAAAATTCAAAAGACTTTGAATGTATTTAATTAGAAGTCTCGAGTTTGAGATTTGAGAATGAAATTATTTTTTTACTTAAAAAAAAGGTACCTAATAACTAAAGCTGGACTTTTCAACTCGAATCCAGATTAATCTGATCTTAAAATTGATATCGCACAATAGATGAGAAACATAAAAGAGAGAGTCGTAATTGATGCTTGAAGTTTTAAATAAAATTGCAAAGAAAATTAAAGTATTTTATTTTTTTGGTTTTATCATTTGATATTTGTTTTTTGAAATTCACTCGCACGATTAGTATCATATAGCTAGGACCTATTTAAAGAGAAACACTTCGGGTTGGAGCCAAAAAGATCACAATTTGAAGAAAAAATATCAAAGAGAATAATGAATCTTTGGATTGATCAAAATGGATAAAACATGTGACTTCCCATGATAAACATATCCAGAGTCATGGATGCCATTTGGGTTAGCTTCCAACATTAATATGTTTATCGTGGGGACTCCCACGTTTTATCCATTTTGGTCAATTCAAAAATTTAATGTCCCTTTTGGATTTTTTTTCTTCAAGCCACAGCTCTATTTCCGACTCGAAATCCATAAAGGACTTTAAGGGAGTTAAAATAGGGGGCCCTATACCATACATCTTGCTGCCTTGGAACGACTGCACGTTACATCATAGCAGCACGACCAAATGTGGAAAGCCCTTGTATAGGTTGGGCGCTAGCTAGCCCTTCCTTATACTAATATAAAATGTTGGGCCTTCTCAAAATGTGATCCTTCTATCTCCGGACTCTAACCTATTAAAAAAAATTGCATTCAAAGCTCAAACTTATAATATTTAACTAAGAATCACTTATTTTAGTGGTTTAAAAACTTTAAATTTTCAAAAAAAATATCACATTTCATGCATCATGATTTCAACTTAATCAAAAATGTTTTATTGAGTTGCTAACCAGTGAATTCAATTTTTTAAATTTAATATAAAAAAATACTTTTTAAAGAAAATAAGTAGTTAATTCTCGATGTTAACAACATAAAATTTTTGGTAATGTACAAATAGCGTGAAAAATGTTTAAAAGTGTAAATTGAGGTACTTGAAAATATTATCACGAATAAATAATGATGCTGCTCTGTCATTTTAACTATTAATATCTAATGATCCGATATTAATAATATCAAATCTTTTTAAATGACATTACTTGAATAACACTCCTTATAAGTAATATGACACACAATAGAACATTTTCGTCTTTTTTTTTCTTTCAAAAGAATAATAACTTACTTGCCTTCCATATAAATTTGAAAAACAATTTATATTAATATATTCTTGTGAAGAAGTAATTTATACAAAAGATAAAAAAAAACCGAATAATTATTATTTTTTAGCAAGAAGTCAATTTTATTTTGAATTTTAAAAATTATTTAATATTTTTTATTCTTTTATTTTTAGGTCACGTATAAAACTAGAATCCCATACAATATGGTTCATTTTCATACAATTAAATGACATAAATACTTTTTTCTTTATCATATTTTATTTGTAGAAGAAGAAATTCAATTGGTATTAAATTTATTCTCAAGGTTAATATAGAAAGAATAGAAAGAATAAATGTATAGATCAGTGAATTGTAATTTTTTTCAATTGAATTTCAAAAGACCCTGTGTTTCTTTCCTTCAGAAAGAGGATGGGGTAGAGTGGGGTGGGGGAAGTATTTTTTTCAGTGTCAATATATGACACTATAAGAAAAAAATAAAATTGTAATGAAAATATTTATAATAACAAACCTGTCACAAAAGTGGCACGAACTTGTGCCATAATTAAGTAATTTTTGATAAATTTATAACGGACATGATAATTTATCACAATTCTGTCATGAATTTAAGACGAGAATAACCATCTATCACAATTTCATCACAAACTTGTGACAGAATAATAATTTGTCACAAATCTGTCACAATTTTATAACGAAAATGAAGTCTATCACAAATCTGACACAAATTTGTAACAAACACAATAATTCATCATATTTTTTATGAAGATAATTTTTATTTTAAAAATAAATTATGACGGATCAGTCTGTCACAAAATTGTGATAGATGTATTAATAGTGTTCAATTGTCAAGTGACATTATTAAATAAGATTAATTTAGTAAATTACATATTGTATTTATTGATTTCTTAGTGAACATAAATTTTGTTAAGATGACACATATTTTGAGACCAAAAAAATATTATTCTTGATTCTAGAATTGAACGCCTTCTGGTCAAATTCATAAACCACTATGAAAATCCAAAAGACTAATTTGAATGTATTTATTTAGATGATTTCAAGAACTAATATACATTATTATTGTGATTGACTTTTGTAATAATAGTATAATTATTTCTCAATCCTTTTCATTGACAATATAAGTATTTACTTTAACATCGCATATTTAAAATGATATTTTACCTCGTTAAAAAAAATATCTCCTTTCTTCTTAATTTAATTGAGTAAAATAGATTTTGTGTATGTATTATTTCTTTAATTAGAAGTCTTGAGTTTGAGAATGAAATTAGTTTTTATTTTTTTAAAAAGTACCTAATAACTAAAGCATGACTTTTCGACTCGAATTTAGATTAATCTAATCTTAAAATTGATATCGCACAATAGATGAGAAACATAACAGAAAGACTCGTAATTGATGCTTGAAGTTTTAAATAAAATTGCAAAGAAAATTCAAGTAAATTTATTTTTTGGGATTTATATTTGATATTTATTTTTTGAAATTCATTAGCACGATTAGTATCGGATAACTAGGACCTATTTAAAGAAAAATACTCCGAGTTTGAAGCCAAAAAGATCACAATTTGAAGGAAAAATATCAAAGAGAACAATGAATTTTTGGATTGATCAAAACGGATATAA
This sequence comes from Jaltomata sinuosa, assembly GCA_003996215.1. Lineage (NCBI taxonomy): Eukaryota > Viridiplantae > Streptophyta > Magnoliopsida > Solanales > Solanaceae > Jaltomata > Jaltomata sinuosa. The sequence goes on along the minus strand of QJPP01007213.1, from coordinate 1,682,098 downwards.
CATGGGACTCCCCATGACAAACATATTAAGAGTCATGGATACCGTTTGGGTTAGCTTCCAACATAATATATTTATCACGAAAAATCCCACGTTTTATTTATTTTGGTCAATTCAAAATTTTATTGTCCCTTTTAAATTCCTCCCCCCTCTCAAAATGTGACCCTTTTATCTTCGGACTCTAACCTATTAAAAAAATTTGCATTCAAAGCTAGATCTTGTAATATTTAACTAAGAATCACTTATTTTAGTGGTTTAAAAACTTTAAATTTTCAAAAAGAATTTCACATTCATGCATCATGATTTCAACTTAATCAAAAATGTTATATTTAGTTGTTAACCCGTGAATTCAATTTTTTAAATTCAATTTAAAAAAAAAATAAAAAAAAATCTTTTTTATAGAAAGTAAGTAGTTAATTCTCGATGTTAACGACATGAAAATTTTGGTAATGTATAAGTAGCGTGAAAAATATTGAAACGTGTAAATTGAGGTATTTGAAAAATTATCACGAGTAAACAATGACGTTGCTCTGTCATTTTAATTATTAATATCTAATGATCCCGATATTGATAATATCGAATCTTTTAAAATGACATTATTTGAATAACACTCTTTATAAGTAATATGACACAGAATTCAGCATTCCCGTCTTGCTTTTTCTTTCAAAAGAATAATAACTTACTTGCCTTCGATATAAATTTGAAAAATAATTTATATTAATATATTCTTATGAAGAAGTAATTTATACGAAAGATAAAAAAATCAGCCATATATTATTATTTTATTAGCAAGAAGCCAATTTTATTTTGAATTTTTAAAAATATTTAATATTTTTGGTTCTTTTATTTTTTGGATCACGTACACACTGAAACTAGAATCCCATACAAAGTGGTTCATTTTCATACAATTAAATGACATAAATACCATTCTCTTTATCATATTTTCATCTGTAGAAGAAGAAATTCAATTAGTATTAAATTTATTTTCAAGGTTAATATAGGAAAAATAGAAAAAAATAAACGTATAGATCAATGAATTGTAATTTTTTTCAATTGAATTCCAAAAAATTCTGCCTTTCATCAACCCTGTGTTTCTTTCCTTCAGAAAAAAGGTGGGGTGGAGTTGATATGTAAATCGCTTTCTATTTCTGTCTTAAACTTTTTATTTTAAATTGATTGAATCAACAAGACTAAATTTAAAATATGCTTCTTAATTAATATTAAAACGTTAAAAGTTTTTTTAACCAATTCAGTTTGTCAAAACAACTAATATTTGAGATTGAAGTGAATAATAAATAAGCTTTAGGCTAACATAATGCACAATACATATCAACACTTATTATTCATATATTTTCTTCACCTAATATTTAATGTATCTATTGATGGTGTGTTAGGTTGGTCAAAAAATTTGAGCAATATTTTCTCTAGAGTAACAAGTTTCTTAAAAGTCAAGAAAATGATTTTCTTAGTGGAAATAAGAAAAATAAATTTCACAAGTGATATTTCGTATTTATTGTGTCCTCCTCATCCTCCAACACGTCTCATCTTTATCCTCACCCCCCCCCTTAGCAGCCATATCCACCACCCCCACCTCCCATAGTTTTTTCTAGATTATATACAAATACTTTTAAGATAATATTTTTTGCGTACATACTGAACACAAGAAAGTAAATAATAAAATTCGCTTATTTTCACATAAAATATCTTCCTCCGTACCAAACACACCCTAAGTGAAGAATTTGATGGTTGATTTAGATTTTAGGCCAGTCATAAACAGCCCTTTAAACTTGTTCAAGCATTTTCAGTTTGACACTTAAACTAAGATTAGCACTTTGTTTTAAAAAGCAGAATCCATAGTTAATTAGCACTTTGTTTTATTAATAATAATCAATGGCTTTTTAAACTTTTGATAATATGGTCTTCCATATCTGTATTCATGATAATATTCTCATCATTCTCTCCACTTGTATGATTATTGATTGCATTTAGCTTATATACATCGATATTATAATTTTTTTATTTATTATTAATATAATTTAACTTTTTATAATAATTAACTTATGTTATTTTTCATGTAACTAATTCTACTATCTGAGTAGTTTACATACATATATTTTTCAAATAATTTATTATATCGTTAGTGCATAATAATAAAGCTTTTATCGATATGTCTTTTTCATGCCTACAAAACAAAGAATTCTACCACCACCGCCCAAATAAAGCATCAACTTTGGATAAGTTTTATTTTTCTCATTCTTCTTTACTTTTTTATTTTCATTCGGTATTTGATATCCGTAAACTCTCGATTGATTCAAATTCTTATCGCATAAAACCCATTAGAAGAAAAATGCTTCATATATATCAGAACTTCTTTAGTTTCAAGATTCAAATTCGAGAACTCTGATTCAGTATACAGTGTGTCCAAATTGGAGGGTCCTTGTTGCCCTATATATGTCCATGAAATTAATGTTGCATATAAGAAGAAAAGAGCCAAACAACAAGCAAGAGGTCCCCTCTGTGTCATTTTACACAAATTTGTGAATTATGACACATCATTGTGTGTGTAGGGAAATAAATAATTGACCAAACATTACCCATTTACACACAAAATTCTTTTAACACGACATTGTCATAAAATAAAAATAAAAATGGAAAGATGTTTTTTTAATCAAAATTCAAGTATATCAACAACCTTTTAAATTTATTGGTATTTTAGATATTTGAATTATGACATATTTTAATAATTGAGCACCTGAATATATGATAAAGTGTTTCTATTAGACACCTTCGACTCAAAGTTTGAATAAAACTTCTCCGCATATTCTCAAACGTCTATTAAGTAGATAAGTTAATAACCTAAAATATATCACCTCTTTTAATTGGATCAATCTATTCATCATTAACCAAAGGTTTCGAGTTAATCCAACCAAAAAAATTTAGATACTTATGTCAAATGGTATATTAGTAGTACAACATATATTCAGTTTCAACTTGTCAATCCATCATTTTCCTTCTTTGGAGCCCCACCATTATGCTTAAAATAATGAAAACATAAGAAATCAACATATGTATAAACTTTACTTCAGTGAAAGTAGGAAAAACGTGTTTCACAAGTGACGTTTCATATTAACTGTGTCATCTCAACCCTCCAACACACCTCATCTTCCTCCTCCTCCCCCCCTCACACCTTCTATAGTATTTATCTAAATTATATACAATTTTTTAAAAGAATATTTTTTGCTTATATATTGAACGCAAGAAAATAAATAAGAAATCTACTTATTTTTCTAAAATATATTTTCCATGAAAAAACGTTTTTCTTCCCATCGAACACACCCTTCATATTGTTACAAACTTACAATATATACACATATATTTTAACTCCTCCTTCTGAGCTCCTTGCCTTTTTGCTCTTTTAATGACTCAAACTTATAACTTTAAGATTAAAGATGAAGTATGCTTACCGCATAAGCAATAAATATTTGTTTAATTGAGCAAAAGTACAACCATATCCTTGACACAAATTATATTGGATCACACATATCCATCACTAGTACTTTGTGGTCATTGGATAATTTTGTGGAAATGTAACCACCTAGTTATTGTGTGACAATTTTCCCAACAATTTGAGTCTATGTAAGGACTCATAATTCACCCTAGGTAGGGGACTGTCTATATAATTGGACCATATTGTAAGGCAAATGGGAACAAACATAGTCTACATAATTGAATCCACAAATCTGTCTTTGGAAAGGAGGATAGACTTTGTTCCCATTTGGAATGTCAAACTAAATAGAGTGTACTCAAAGAGATTCTTGCCCCCACCAAATGGTCCCCATGAATAAAAATTTATTCGCACAGGATGTGTTTATAAATTATAGTAATTTATTTTGATTAACCGATAAATTGAGATAACCACAATAGTAATTTTAGTCATATAATTGAAAAATAACTATTTTTAGTATAAAATTTAAAAAAATTCAATTGAAATTTCAAGACAATAACTACTTATCCAAGTCATGAAATTTTCAATTGCGGAGTTTCAAACTCCATGAGTGTGTTTGTGGAAGAAGACAAAATGAGTATATTACTTTTGAAGATTTGAGTTGAAATTAGTTAACAATTGAAAATATTGAAACTACATTTCAAGGTTGAATATTAAATTTAGAGTTGATTTGAAACAATTATGAAGCAAAAGTATGATGTTGCTTCAAATATGTTGCTGAAATTTTTACACAATAAATTATGGTGATGATTAGAATTGTTTATTGACTAATTGTTAGGATTTCAGCCACAACGATTGAAAAGATCCTTCAAAATGTGTGGCCAAAATCATGACAATCAACATAACATGTTGTTATAACAAGTTTTGCCCAATAACAAGAAAGAAATCGTGGTGACCCTATAATATTTTGCTCTGAATTATGAGTGAACAATTATTATTACATCAATTTTTTAACAAGGTCAAAATTTAAACCATAACACATAAAAAGTCTAATTTGTGCAAATTACCCTAAAATAGGTGTAGGTCTAAATCTCAATATCCATCTTTCTTTCTATGTTTCTCATGTAATCAAAATATATAAACATAAAAAGGCTATTTAATCACAAAAGTTTTAAGATTAATAAAGGGAAAAAATAAAGAAAGAAACAACCAACCCTTCCCTTCCCCTCCCATTTCCTTTCTTCACAATCTTCATGTATTGGAATTTTTGGAAAAAATTATGCCTACATTTATTGGGAGAAAATATTTACGTCACATAACTTAATATAAAATATTATAGAACATTATATTCGATTTAGTTCATATTTATGTATAAACACATTTTATATATTATCATACACTTTTATACAAAGTTGACACTTGAAACATTATGTATAATAATTGTTTTCTGGATATAATATTGTATAATGTTGTATATTGGATCACGTGGCGTAATATTTTATGTTGGGTGGTAGATTTTAAAAAATTTCTCAATTTTCTTGGAAAAAATAGACAAAATGTCCTTTGTGTTAGATTTCTTACACAAAAAATAGCCCACTTATAATTTACTATCTAAAATGGCCATTCAACCAAAGTTCTTACCCGAAATGACCATCTGTATACATGCAACTTCTTTTTTTGAATTATTTTTGGAAAGTATACATGCATATACATTGCTCATATATATTATATATATATTATATATACATTATATATACATGTGGTATACATACAGTATACATGCGACTATATTTTTTTTAAAAACTTTTGGCGGTGGTATATTTTTGTAAAAATCCCAAGTTTTTTTGGCCCAAGTAAATATTGGGCTGAGGGTCCAAAACAAGTGGGCCATAAACAATTCTTTAAGCCCAGTACTTTACGAGCCTAATTTTTCATTCAGTTTTGCAAAATAAACCCCCACAAAAGAATCTCCAGTTTCCCTCTTTCTCTTCGAATTTGCAGCAGCAGCCTAAGAAGGAGAAGAAGAAAAGATGGGTGGGAGAGGAAGGTCTCGAACTCAAAGAAAGCATTTTCGACAGAACAGAGAAAATGTGTGGAAACGTAGTAGACATGATGATGATTCTGAGCAAACAGACACTAGTGTTACTACTAATGATGACAACAAACAACAACCTGTTAAGAGACATTGGGAACCTTTTGCCACTCAAAATCTTGCCTTTGATGAGTATTATAAGGTAAAAAAAAAGTTTTCTTTTTTGTTTATGGTATTTGGGATGTTGGTATTTGGGGTGTTGGTATTTGCTTATATGTTTAGTTGGGTGATGGGGCTTGAATATTATAAGGTAAAAAAAAGTTGTCTTTTTTTGGTATTTGGGATGTGGGTATTTGCTTATGTGTTTAGGTGAGTGATGAGGTTTGAGTAATTTTTTTTTTTTGGTATTTGGGATGTGGGTATTTGCTTATATGTTTAGTTGGGTGATGGGATTTGAGTAATTCTTTTTAGACCAATTGGGAACCCTTTGGCACCCAAAATCTTGCATCTAATGAGTATTAAGGTTAAAAAAGTTGTCCTTTTTTGGTATTTTGGGATGTGGGTATTTGCTTATATGTTTAGTTGAGTGATGGTGTTTGAGTGATTTTGTTAAGACCCATTGGGAACCTTTTGCCACCCAAAATCTTGCCTTTGATGAGTATTATAAGGTAAAGAAAAAGTTGTCTTTTTTGTTTTTGGTATTTGGGATGTGGGTATTTGCTTATATGTTTAGTTGAGTGATGGTGTTTGAGTGATTTTGTTAAGACCCATTGGGAACCTTTTGCCACCCAAAATCTTGCCTGTGATGAGAATTACAAGGTAAATATGTTGTCTTTTTTTGTTTTTGGGTATTTGCTTATGTGTTTAGTTGAGTGATGGTGTTTGAGTATTACTCCCTCCGTTCCAAAATAGTTGTTATGTTTCGCTTCTCGAGAGTTAATTTGACTAATTTTCAAAGCTAAATTAGATTCGATTAATTCGATATTTTAAAATTAAAATTTAGATATTCAAAAACTATACGGAAAATACTATAAATTGCAGTTTTCCTCATATGAATATGATGAAAAAAATACATCTTAAAATGTTTATCAAAATTCATATCGTTTGACTCTCAAAAAGGAAATTGTGACTAGTATTTTGGAAAGGAGGGAGTGTTTTTTTTGGTATTTGGAATGTGTGATCTGTTTATATGTTTAGGTGGGTGATGGAGTTTGAGTATTATAAGGTAAAAAAAGTTGTCTTTTTTTCCCGGTATTTGGGATGTGACTTGTGAGTATCTGTTTATGTGTTTAGTTGGGTGATGGGGTTTGAGTGTTATAAGGTAAAAGAATTGTCTTTTTTGGTAATTGGGATGTGCGTATCTGCTTATATGTTTAGTTGGGTGATTGTCTTTGAGTAATTTTGTTGTAGGAGCAAGCAATAGTGCCAACTGAAGAATGGGATACTTTTGTTGGCTCTCTTAGAACTCCATTGCCTGCTGCATTCAGGATCAACTCCAGGTTCATGTTTATCCAGTTTTGAGTTTTAATTTGCCCCATTTGAATCTTGAATATTTGATTTATTGAAGTTGTGATTTTTGGAATTTGAAGTTGTGTTTGGACATGCAATTTTCTTGAAAGAAATTTGAAGTTCTGTGAGTGGAAGTCCCGAAAAATGGTCTGAGTCGGTTTGTGGGAAGTTGAAAATATTTGAATATGATCAAATTTCATGGCCAAACAAATATTTGAAGCTAAATTTTCGAGATTTACTCCCAAAATCTATGACCACACGCTAGCTTAATTTTCTTCGTGAAATTCGTTTTGATTGCCATCTAGATGGTAATGTAAGGAATATAGTTGAAGTATAGCTTAATGATGTCTGTTATTTCCCCTTTTTTGTCTTTCTGGCTTTAGAATTGATTGGATTTGAACAAGAGCTGATTGTTTTGTTTTTTGCTCGAAGAGAAAGTCTGCTAAATGTTACAAAAATTGAGAGGAAAATGTAGCTAAAGTTTTGAACTTTGGGTATCTCTCTTTCATATGCAAAGTCTTCGCAAGCTCTAATTGTACAATCTGTGAAGCTTCAATTCTTGTGCTTCTGATGGTACAATGACTTTTAACATTAGAATACAAATTTAGTTGTTGATGTACATGTTCCTCTTATCACGATTGCATGACAAATGCACCTTGTTCAGAGTGGCTATGTGCCGCTATTAGTACATAACTGTAATAACCTAATGTCATATCTTCTTCTTATTATGTAAGGTGCTTCTTTTAGAATTTTAAAAGATAATGCATTGCTCTAAAATGAAGGGTTAAATGTAGCTTCATCAAAAGGGTTAAATGTAGTAAATCCTCTTGCTTCAAGTTTCAAATAGCATGTAAAGACTAAGTAAACTTGTTTGTTGTAGCCTAATCCTATTAGAAGTTCTTATAACTCTTAAAAACAAAGCAATTTCTGATAAAATTAAATTACATTGAACTTCCCATTTTGTTAATGTTGCAGCACCCAGTGCTATATGGATATTCGGACCAAGTTGGAGAACGATTTTATGAAATCTATTCAGGCAGAGGTTGATCAGCTGAATCATGTTCCCCTTTCATTTATGAGCTTCCTGCATTGCATATGCAGTTTTTAGAGGATAATCATTCCATGGCTTATTATTTCTATATTTTAAGTATGTTTCAGGGTGTAGATGGGAGTGAGATCGAGGGAATAAAACCATTACCTTGGTATCCAGAGAATCTTGCTTGGCAGTCTAATTTTTCACGCAACCAGTTGAGGAAAAACCAAATACTTGAGAGGTTAGTGCCGCATTTTCTGTTAATATGTTATAACTTTCTGTAGACTCAATTAACTATTGTCTAGTGAGAGATAATTTATAGGTATGTGACAGAGTAGCACATGGCTTTCTCGAAATGATTGTTGTCGAAGTGCTAACTGCTTAACTTGGTGCTTAGTTCTCTCTTCCATACACTCTGATGTCTTGCTAAATGGATCTGAAAGTGCTCGTTGTTCCCCTTAGTCCTCACAGTTTCTGTGCTGTCTATATCTTCAACCAAGTCACTCATTTACTGCTTTTCTACCATATAATTTTTCATGAGCTCATGCCGATGACTTTTGTCATCCTTTATGACCATCATAAATTCAAAAAGCATCTTTAACTCTTGATATTCTTGTCAGAGGACTACAGGACATCCACCAGTTTTTTTAAATCTGTAGTACGTGAAAACTCTGGATCCACTATATATATACGGTATACCTACTTAATAGTTGCTTTTCTTCCCATTTGTCATGAACAGTTTCAGTTGTGGCTGACGGGCTCAGTTTGAAATTGTCTTGGTTGTTGATTATTTTCCTGCTACTTAAATGTTGTGTCAGTGATATTGGTTGATATGGGATGGCGTTCCAAATGAATCATCTATGAACCAGATGGATTGTATTATTCTGGTAGAAGCTATGCTTACGTGATAATAGTTTCAGTGAAGGTGAAGTTGCTATTAAGAATCTGAATATGAGCGAGTAAAGCAGTCTATTCCCCTATTGCCGATGTTGGTAATAAAACTTCCTGATGTCTTTTTTCTAGTCTGACCTCCCCTTTTGATAGTCCCAAACTCCCAATTTCACTGAATTTTTCGACTTTCATAGAGTTTAAGAGCCGTTTGAGTATTTTATGCAGTTTAGTGGAGGATAATTTAAACTGATGATTTACTTTGAATTAGTAGAAAAGAAGTTTGTTGAGAAGATGTCATATCAACCTTCAAATGAAGTATATGAAGTATTACTTTATATTACTCTATGTTGGTGGAGGAAAATAGTCTTGCTACTTAAATGAAGAGGTCACTATATGCTCCCGGGGCTTTGGTCTAGTGGTAAGAGCGTAGTTTGTGATGTGTGGGTTAAGCGCACGCCACTTGTTCGAACCCTCTTTTGGACAAGAACCTGGTATTTAAGTGGAAAAGGATAGAGGGGCATGCTCATCATCCACTGATTTTCAAAGAGTGCACCATTGGCCCTCGCTGATTTCTCGGTTATACAAAATTAAACTAAATAAAGAGGTTTTGGGATGGACTTAAACAGAAAGTAGCTCGAAGAAAATAGGATGAAGGGACTACAAAATATTGCAACTTATCCCCCAAAAAAGAAAACAAATAGTTGAAAGCACGTATGGTATCTTACATTACTATTGAGATAAATTTTGCTTATTATTTCATAGATATTGTTGAAGAAGAACCGCATGGAAATTAATAAAGCTTGCATGTTTTGAATTGCATACTGAACTGATTGTTTCTGATAAAAATGATTGGACCTATAATTGAAGACAACTTCTGATTGTTTCTTATATAGGATTTGAGGTCATTTTTATATACTTTCAGATTCCATGAGTTCTTGAAGCTACAAAATGAAATTGGAAACATTACGAGACAGGAGGCTGTTAGCATGGTTGGTAAAGTTGACCTTCATCTCTCTGTGTTTCCTGTTGGACTATCCCATTGCAGATCTGTTTGATATTTCTCCTTTTATTGACTTCGTCTTGTGACTGCTTTGATTCAGGTTCCTCCTCTATTCCTGGATGTACGTCCAGATCATTTTGCTCTTGATAGTAAGTTATTTTCTACGGATTCTAAGTTACAATTGCATGTTGTCTTCTAATTAGGTTATGGGTTTTCACATATTCATTCTAAATGCTTTCCGTATCTTGACTGTTCCTATAATCATGCAGTGTGCGCTGCTCCTGGTTCGAAAACATTTCAGTTGCTTGAGATGATACACCACTTGGCTGAACCAGGGACATTACCTAGTGGAATGGTCTTCTTCCTTTTTGCTCTCTCTCTTCAAGTCATGGATGCCCATGCAGCTTCTTTATTTGCCTTTTCATATGTCCAATCTTTCTTGTATTCATGTGAACTATCTGCACTTTTCTGACACCGTCTTGGTTCTTTTTGGAATAACTCTTTATATAGGTCTTAGCAAATGATGTTGATGTCCAAAGGTGTAACCTTCTTATTCACCAAACGAAGAGAATGTCTACTGCCAACTTGATCGTCACAAACCATGAAGCACAGCACTTCCCGAGCTGTCGTTTAGATAGAAATTTTGCAAATGGTTCGGAGACACAAAAAGTGAGGGAATTAGATATTAATCAACTTCAATTTGATCGTGTCTTGTGTGATGTTCCATGCAGTGGTGATGGCACTCTGCGCAAGGCTCCTGATATATGGAGGAAATGGTAGTTATTACGTAATATTGTAGTCCTTATCACTCTCGTTTTACTGCATATGATGGTTTCTAATGTCCACCTTCTCCCTCCCCCTGTGTTTGCATCATACAGGAATGCTGGAAATGGTAATGGTCTCCACGGGCTACAGATTCAGATAGCAATGCGAGGTTCCTCTCTCTCTCTCTCTCATTCAGAGACAATTTACGTCACTGTGCATTTCTCAATCTCTTCTTGTTTTTCTTATTTCTAACAACTTTACTAATTATTCCTTTCTGTCTAATACTTCTAGCACTTCTAATACTCGCTACTATTTACCTTTATTTGTATAATGTTGTCCTGACATGAATTTAAATAGAGAAACATGGTCAGTGAGGTTTCATATAACCTTTCAACCCTATTTTGTTTGGGACTGAGGCATAGTTATAGTTTTCTCATTTCTGTATATGAGCCTTATACAATGCTACGTGATCTTTTTACCATTCTGAGTTGCCTTCTGTAGATACATGATTGGTTTAAAACATATATTGCAGGATTGTCTTTGCTTAAAGTAGGTGGAAGGATGGTTTATTCAACTTGCTCAATGAATCCCATTGAGAATGAGGCTGTGGTTGCTGAGGTAACTCATTAGGAAGAATGCTGGCATATTTGTTCTTCGCTTATTTAAAAAAAGAGAAAAATATTGGCATATCAATTAATATTTCGTTGCTTATATTACTCTTCTATTCAACAATAACAACTATGCTGCAATCCCAAGCTAGTGGGAGTCGTTCTATAAATCCTCATTGATGTCGCTCATCTAGGCGCTTCTCAATCCAATATTTAATAATTTAGGTTCTCCACATTTTCTACTGGCATACAAATGTCTAACAAGATTAAAAGGCTAAACATCAGACCTATAGTTGAATATGGAGCATTCCAAAAACTCGGAGATTCTTCAACTACAAGAAGACAGACAGCCTGATACAACGTAGTTCCCATAGAACCTATCACTAAAATACCCCTAGAGGAGGATAAGGCTAAGTGGAGCGACAAGGGTTTTCCACGAGAAAAGAAAATTATTAAGTTACTGGTCTTGGTTAACTGTGGTAGGGGGGAGACTAGGGAAAAGGAACCTCTAATGGAGATTTAGGTCCTAGCATTTGCTCGTTGTCGAATGCCATGCTGAGTTTCTTCCTTCCAGTTTCTACCGAACCCCACCTTCGGGTTATTTGAATTCGTGTATTGCACACGTATTGTTTTCATGTATGTGTGTTGCCTTGGAACTTTTCAAGTACTTAAGAACTTGCTGTGCTTCCTCCCAAACTGTCTTTTGATATTGCAGGTCTTGCGGAGATGTGGGGAGTCCGTTGAACTAGTTGATGTGTCCAGTGAGATTCCTCAGCTTGTTCGCAGGCCAGGTCTTAAAAAATGGAAGGTATGGTAAAAAGAGGTTCATCCTTAACCTTCATCTCTTTTCTCCATGTTATGCGATATAACAGATTGGGGTCCTTGTGGACCTCCCCCCCCCCCCCCCCAAGAGGGCCATGTCCATTATAATCCATCTTGTATAAAAGGAGAGGAAGTGGTGTTTGAAGAGGCATTGCATATCCACAGAATGATCTCCTTTTTCAGCTAACCGCTAACGCCACATGATTGTGTGATTTTGTGTTTATCAAGTTCATGATGCTATATGTCTCACATAATAGTCTATATATGGTGAGAAAATTTGGGGAGAAAATCAATATGACCGCAGAAACTTTGATATACTAAGATTGTATAAGATTGGAATATATTCCCTTTTCTGATATGAAATTGAAGCTGGTTCATGAGTGATGAGATATTTTGTCAAGGCTGAGTATTCCGTTTGCTTATACTTTCTAATAGTTAGCAGCTTTAACCACGTTCAGGGAGGTAAGGATTGCGAAATTAGTTGTATTACTTGGTGTATCCAACATGGGTATAGCAGGGTCATATTGGAGGTTGATTCAGAACTTCTTGTCAAATGGCTCAAGCATGATTTCAAGCCCCCATGGAGCTCCTTCGTAGATCTCCGGATTTCACCCCTACACACGAAATTCCACTCTCCTCTGTCTCACTCAAGTGAATTGGTTTCGAGAGCATTCCGCCAGTTTTTGGCGGCTTTCACTTTCAACCCGATTCACTAACATGAGAATTTTTTTCTGTGTTTCACACAGCTGTTATTATTTTCTTCTGTGAGTGGAATATAAATTTTAATAGTCCCGCCATCCGAATTTGCTTGGCGGTGTTTGACTAAACATGGCGCTTGAGAAAAATACAAAGCCTGACACACAGGCTTATATTGCATAAAATACCAACAGTATCCCTAGTACCAAGCTATATTTGCCGGTGGACCCTAGAACAGGTCATGGCAATGTAACAGTGAGAATATAAATATTACGTAACTAATTTTAAAATATTGAAATGTATCAATCTTTTGGAAGGACAAAAAAAGGAAATAGTGTCAAACAGATTGGGACAATGAGTATTATGTTGTATGATTCTTGTACTGATTCCAAGAATGCTAGGAGGTGATCGCTTGATTTAATCATCTCGCCAAATTTTCAATGATCTTGTCTGTATTTATAAGTTCTATTGATCTTTTAATAGTGTGGGGCAGGAGCATAAACAAAGATTAAAGTGAGTTCTTAAAACATTTCAATTCCAGTTGTGCTAGACAGGTTCCATTGCTTTATACTGCATGATTTGATTTGTTGTTTGCTCATCTGTAACCACAGGTTCGAGATAAAGGAGCGTGGTGGACTTCTTACAAAGATGTTCCTGAGTGTCGTAGAAATGCAATTGTTCCAGGGATGTTCCCCTCTGGCAAAACCTACGTGGATGCATCTGAGAAGAATGATGATGCAACTAGAGACCAATTGTCTGAAAATGGAAATAATGGTAATGGCATTGAGGTGTTGGAAGATCCTGCAAGTGCAGTTACGATCTCAGATGAGGAAGTTTCGACTCTACCATTGGAACGTTGTATGAGGATAGTGCCGCATGATCAGAATAGTGGAGCCTTCTTTATTTCCGTATTTCAAAAGCTCTCTCCTTTGCCGGGTGAGTATAAAGTATTACTGCTCATTGTTCAATAGTACATAACTCAGAAAATTGGATCATTTGGCATTTGTTCGTTTCTGCAGCTGCAGCCTTTCAGCAGAAGAAACCTGTGTCTGCGCGAGGGAAGTCGAGTTCCAGTGATGTTATTCAAGTGGAAAGTTCAACAACTAAGGTCAAAGAAGATGTGAATGTTGAGGGTGTCAAGCCAGTGGATTCTGTTGGTAGCCTAGAAGCGAATATGGATGATGCTGATATTCAAGCTGAAAGTGTAACAACCAAGGTCAAAGAAGATGAAAACACCGAGGATTTTAAGCCGGTGGATTCTGTTGGTAGCCAAGATGCGACTATGGATGATGCTGATATTCAAGCTGCTAGTGTGACAACTAAGGTCAGAGAAGATGAAAATGTCGAGGATGTTAAGCCAGTGGATTCTGTTGGTAGCCAAGATGCGATTATGAATGATGCTGGCAATGGAACAGATGAAACTGCTTTGGATACTGAGCCCAGTGAAATATTGGAGAAAACCGAGAAAGAGGAAACTCAACCTTCAACTGATATAAGAGCTGAGCCCGAGACTGTTAGAGGGAAAAGAAAGTTACAAATGCAAGGCAAGTGGAGAGGGGTTGACCCGGTAATATTTTACAAGGAGGAGGCAGTTGTGGGTAAGATAAAGGATTTCTACGGTATCAAGGAATCCTTTCTTTTCGAAGGACATTTGATTACGAGGAATAGCGATATGAACCATGTGAAGAGAATTTATTATGTGTCAAAGTCTGTGAAGGAAGTTCTGCATCTCAATTTTCTAGCTGGTCAGCAGCTTAAAATAGCTTCAGTTGGGCTCAAGATGTTTGTAAGTCTCCGAATTTGACACTTGTTTCTCTTCACGGATTTTTTGTCAAATTCGACACTTAAGCTTCTCTTCATAGAGCTTGTATCATAATAGTAAAGATTGCACCAACAATGATTATGCCTTGATCACAAACTAGTTGGGGTTAGGCGAAATAGCAAAAGTCGCAATCCCCACCCCCATTTTTTGGGTTTTTTTTCTATGAAAAGATGAAGTAAGATAAGGAGTGAAAAGATAGAGGGTCTTTCTTTTCTTGTATCCTCCTGCCTATTGCACCATTTAGATGACCTTTTTGCTTTGGTTCTTTTCACATTGCAGGAGCGCCAAACATCAAAAGATGGTGCATCTGCACCATGTATTTTCCGCATATCTTCTGAAGGACTGCCTTTAATGCTGCCACATATAACCAAACAAATATTATACGCATCTCCTGCAGATTTCAAGCATCTTCTGCAGTACAAGAACATTAAACTTGGTGATTTTGTGGACGCTGAATTTGGTGAAAAGGCCTCACAACTGTTGTTGGGTTGTTGTGTGGTGGTTCTGAAGAAAGGTTAGTTCTAGTGTTTGACCATGACCTCACAAATACTAAATTTCAGTATTTAAAGTGTAATAATGGTTTCTGTGCACAAAATATCAAACTTTTTTTCAAATAAATTTTTGATGTCCCAACATTAACTTCCAAATGCTCTCTATGAACTTCAATTCAAGTACTCTTTTTTCAGCTTCAACCAAATATCGACCAAATGCCCTCCACATTATTCTTCATTTCCTAGAAAAAAGGGCTCATTGATTTGCTTCTGTTTAAGTCTGGTTAATTGTTCCTTGCAGAAAATAAGACGCTGTCAGAAGCTCAAGCGGATCCATCAACCATCGCTATAGGATGCTGGAGAGGCAGGGCTAATATCTCAGTAATGGTCACTGCCCTTGATTGCCAAGAACTTCTTGAAAGGATGTCAATGGGTGTGGAGGAGGAAACAAAAGCGTCCTCGCCAGAAATCAAGCCATCAACTGACAAGGCAGATGAAATAGTTGAAGCAGTGGAAGAAGTTAAAGAAAACGCAGAACAACCATGAGATACACTATTATATTAAACTAACAATTTTGGAGGCTTGTTATAGGTGTACCATGATTGTGAAATTTAGTAATTGCTTATTTGTAGGTTACTCAAGTTTATTCAATAGTATATCTACAAAGCTGGTTTGAAGAATCCTCTTGTTTTGTGTATTTCAAATTTTTAATCAATATGTTGAATTAAGTACACCATAGTTATGGCCACTGAGCCTAAATTTTGTTTCCACTTTCTGCCGGGGTCTATCGGAAACAACTTCTCTACTTAAGGTCCGTGTATATTCTAACCTTCTCAGATCCCACTTTGTGAGATTAAATTGGGTATGTTGTTGTTTGATCATTTGATATGGGGAACCTATTGGTCCCACTGATGCAACCAACTTTCATGTCTTCATATATATACCTTCTGTAATGGGAAATGACCATTCACCACTTAGTCACACATGAGGACATTGTAAGTTGTTTAGACAATCTTTCACATGTATGGATCTAATGTCTTTGCTGTCCTTTTTGTCATGATGTATATAGGTCCTCTGTTAGGTACAATGGAGATCTTGTATATTCTGTCCTCCCTTTCTAACTAAACCAACCACTTGCATTTAATCCTTACTGAGTTTTAATTTGCTATTAATTTGTTTAACTACCTAATAAAACTTCTTTTCTAGTTTAAGATGTAATAAATTAGAGACTTCTATTGAACTGTTCCAGGGTAAAAAGGTCTTCTGTCAGTTGGAAAGGATTCCTTCAAATCTAAGGAAAATATTACATCATGAAGCAAAAGTACCACTAAATATAATACAACATAAGTGAAATCCCACAAGCGGGGTTTAGAGAGGTGGTGTGCACACAACCTTACGGCTTACGCCTACCTTTAGAGGTGGAGAAGTTGTTTCCGATAAACCCTCGGCGCAAGTAAAACCACTAAATATAATATTACTAGTAAAAAGCTTACGAATTCAGCTGCTATTGTCTAAGTGAAAACCATATATCATTTCCTTTCATTAAAACAGTACAAAAATAACATCATAAATATATAAACAAAAAGACTCAAGAATCACTATGAGATGATGAATTTTGAAATCTAACATACCCAAGAAATTGATTGACACTCAAAGAATGAAAAAGTAACTCCAAATCCCAATATATCAAAGATCCCTTTGTTTTGTTGTTGAGAAAAATCTGAACATCTTAAGATCTACAACATGCCTTCTTTTCTGGGATAACTTGTGCAGGACCAGGTACAAGAATTTTCTTTCCAGTTAAAGATGCAGGATTACCATTTGCTTGATCATCACCTGCGGCGAGATTCTTCTTGTTCACAATGTTGAAGATCTCTGTCAAAACAGTTAAGAAGGCATCCTCGACGTTTCTGGCCTCCATTGCAGATGTCTCTAAGAAGAACAATCCTTCTTTCTGTGCAAATTCTTTAGCATCCTCGGTGGGAACAGCTCGTTGATCTTCAAGATCGGTTTTGTTACCGACCAGCATAATCACGATGTTCTTGTCAGCATGTGCACGTAACTCTTCAAGCCAGCGTGGGATGTGATCGAAGGTTTGACGTTTTGTTATGTCATAAACCAAAAAAGCTCCAACAGCTCCCCTGTAGTATGCGCTCGTGACAGCTCTATATCTGATCATAACAACAAAGAAAGAGTGAGTTACATATAAGCTGTTAAGACTAGAACCTTCTACTATATCCAGTCCGACAGCAGTCACATAGCAGTCACAGACAATCGAAACCTTGAGGCAAAATGGATACGTCTCACTGTCCAAAATATATATGTCCAAGAGAGAGCTAATTCCAAGCATCATACTTATAAATCAAAAGGAATGAATATTAGTCGTTGTTTTCTTTTCAGAAAAGATAAATCCTTCAGGAATCAAGAAGTACATACAGCACTGCATTTGCATGCTAAGGCAATTCAATGGTATGAGATCTTTCTTCCAAATAAAAACAAAGGGTCAAGTCAAGAGCAGTCACTTTGCTTGTAGAGATCCATTACCTCGTTAAGATTGGTAAGGTAAGGCCTAGCCCCCTTGCTTGTACTTCTCCGTTGTGAGGATCTTATTTTTGTTAATAAAAAGCCGCTAGACACTCTGTCTAGTGGTATATTCAAGTTAGCGTGGATGTTTTCTAAAATGTTATTTATAATCCCTTCTAAGTTAGCACTATTTTTATGAAGTTAATACATTAAAAGGCATCAAGCAGATCTCGACTGATTGAGCCTGCCCCCTGATTCACCTATTTTACTCATCGTTAAATTTTTTCAACTATTTTTGCAACTTTATTCAAGATACCAAGTCAGCATCAAGTCTTAAATCTCAAGTGAACATCTCTCAAGACATTCCAGTCTAACGTGCCAAATTACCATAATCATAGATTTAGGACATACAACAAGTACTCCACAGGTCTTACTAGTAGAAATACTAAAAGAAATTCCTTAGAGATCTACTTGAAAAGGAAGTGGAATTATGGGAACTCCAACTTGAAGAATGTACAGCTCATACACAAATGAATCAATCAAACATAGCAAACACATTAGTAAATATTTTTTATGATTCCAGCAGCTTGAAAAACAGAGCGCAAAAGAACAAGAAAGGGCAGATCAAAGTGAAGAAAACAGCATTAAATTGCAAACAAGCAATTCATTAAATTTCTCAACTTAAAACTCCCCCAAAAAATGTACTCCCTCTCTCTCTCTCTCTTGCATTTTTATATGGCATTAATACTCGCAGATCAAAACAACTTTTTTCTTTGGCACCCATTTGCTCATTCATCTTTAATCATCAAGATTAACGATTTGACAATACTTTTTATGTAATCTTACTCCAAACCCACCTTTCTTTTTTTCAAAAGGAGGCAGTATCAGTCAGTTCAAAAACAATGAAAAAGCACAGAAAGCAACCAATCAACCATCGATAACTACACAACGGCATAGCTACATCTTCGCCTAATGTGCTCGACATAACCCAGTAGGTTTAGATCAAACCCTGTTTTTGTGTTTAAAATCCACTTAGTATGTATAAACAATATGTCAAGAACCCAATAAGCTGCATTTTCTAAAATTCGAAACTCATAAACTACAAACCGACAAGCTCATAGAAAACCAATCAGAACTTAAAAGAATCAACTTTACAGCTACATATACAAGTGAAAGAGCAAAACCCCATCTTCTCATTCATTTCTAATCATCAAAAAGTTGTGACTTTAACATGTGACTTTAACAATACTTCAAAACAAGAGAACTACAAAGAATCAATTTTTGAGCACTAACAACTTGCAGATCAAAACAATTTTTTTTTCTTTGACACCCATTTCCTCATTCATTTCTAATCATCAAAAAGTTATGAACTGTAACAATACTTAGAGCAAAACAATCAGAACTAAAAAAGAATCAATTTTTTAGCACTAACAACTTGCAGATCAAAACAACTTTTTTTCTTTGACACCCATTTTATCATTCATTTCTAATCATCAAAAAGCTATGAACTTTAACAATACTTACACCAAAACAATCAGAACTAAAAATGAACCAATTTTTGAGCACTAACAACTTGCAGATCAAAACAACTTTTTTTTTCTGACACCCATTTTCTCATTCATTTCTAATCATCAAAAAGTTATGAACTTCAACAATACTTACAGCAAAACAAGAGAACTAAAACTAATCAATTCTTGAGCACTAACAACTTGCAGATCAAAACAACTTATTTTTTTCTTTGATATCCAATTTCTCATTCATTTCTAATCATCAAAAAGTTATGAACTTCAACAATACTTACAGCAAAACAATCAAGAACTAAAAAAGAATCAATTTTTAGCAACCCCATTTACCTTTCTTGACCAGCAGTATCCCAGATCTGAGCTTTAACAGACTTATGTTGAATAACAAGTGTTCTTGTCTGGAATTCAACACCAATTGTAGCTTTAGAATCAAGACTAAACTCATTTCTTGCAAAACGAGCTAGTATTTGAGACTTTCCTACAGCTGAATCACCTATCAAAACAACCTTAAAAACATAGTCTATTTTCTGACTTGCATCACCATAACCACCCCCACTTGCCATTTTTTTTTCACTTCCAAGAAAATTTCTCTGTAAAATCAGCAGAAAATGAGTAGAGACTAGAAAGAGGATAGAGAGAAAAAGGGGAAAGTGAGTAGAAAAAACTTAAAGGGAACAAATGTTGGCTGTGTCTTGGCTGTGTCTTAACTAGGCTCTTCCTGTCACTTTGTAATAGTGTGAATAAAATCTGCAATTTTTTTTATTTCCTACTTGGTGTTCGATACACGTATTGAAGCCACTACTAATTCGAATTACGCGTTGTAAGGCTCATTATATTGGTAGCGCTCCCAATAAGATTTTCTCCATACACCAGGCTCGAACCTGACACCTCTGATTAAGGGTGGAGCAATCCCACCACTGCACCACAACTCATGTTGATTAAATCTGCAATTATAATCATTATGAAATAGACTTAAGAGGATGTTTGATAGGCGGAATAAGATGAAATATTCAAAATTAAGATTGGAATTAAATTTGTATTGTGCTAGATTGATGGTATAAACTTATCTTATTTTATCTCAACTTTCGATAGTGATAAATTAGTCCTACGACTATAATTTTAGAGTTATAATTATGGGATGATTTAGTCTGCGGACCATACGACCTCAAAAGCTTATTTGGATTGATTTATTTTATGTCAGGTGTTTTTAAGTCAAAATAGTGTTAATCTTCACTATTGTTTTAAGTAAAACTAAAATTATAAAATTCACTATTAAAATATTTTTGATCCACAAAATTTTGGATGCCTAAAGCGAATATTTTACTAGTTTCTTTAAGTTAGGATACAACAGAATATTTTATACATGACTGAAATACACGTAAAATGAGCTAAAATTTCAAACATGTGTGTTTAAATAAAAAATAAAAATTTATTTTTTAAATTTTAAAAATTTAACACTAAATATACTCTAAATAAGCTAACATAAGTTTCACATATCATAAAGAACAAAACACAATCATTAATTTATGGGAAAAAAATACAAATCTAAGAAACTCATTTAACATATTTTTTATTTTTTTTTTCAAATTTGCACTTCAGTCATGTACACATGATTGAACTATATGAAAAATGGATTGAAATTTCACACATATGAGACTGAAAGTTTTTATCAAAAAAATAATAATTTATTTTTCAAATTTAAACATCTAAATCTGCACGTAAAGTATAACATGTACTATAAAACACACACAATTATAGGTGAGTTTTCACATGCTTAAGAGAGTAAAAATCACTAAAAATGAATAGTTTCTTAAGAAATGTGTCCAAGTTAAAAATGTCATGTATTTATAAACGAAGAGAGTATTATTTTACAACACTCACAATTTGAGTTGGATGGCAGACAAACTTGACAAGACAATTACCACACCATTTTATTTTTGGTGTGTCTCACATTATCACATAAATTGAAATAAATAGAATATAATACTTAAGAAATGTCATATCAATTATAATAATAACATATTTGTATGTAATCCCTATTACAGTCTTTGCATGTCCACAAACTATCTATTTTATCTACTACAACAATATTTAGAACCTCTTACCATAGTCCTATACTTCTCTTTACCCTTAATAATACAAAGAAAAATTAACCTATATAAAATTACCATCCCAAAAACAATAGCAATATCAACCCACTTAGAGTAATTCAATTCTACTTGAAAAATATCTCTCAATATTTCATCACGAGTAACTATAATAGCCAATCCACCATTAGTAAAATATGTAAAAGTTTCATACTGATTCTTGTAAAAACCTTGAATTGCATATTTGTGGAAGGCTAAATGGTACACTGGGTATTTCCAAATTGGCATCGGAAGATCTTTTGGCAATCGAAAGAACCCTCCGTTAAGCATCATTATTCCTTGAATTCCAGCACCTGTACGATTAGAAATGACAAAATCAACTCATTTTTTTACTAGTTCGTTTAATAATTGCTCGAATTTAAAGGGGTTGGTTATGACATATATTGCTCGATTTGAGTTCTAAAAAAAGTACATTATATTTGAAGGATCAAGTTGATATCAATAAGACGGTATTTTTGAAAATATATGTCCGAGCAGTATAGGTTATGACCTATTTATTGACTTCGTTCAATAGATTTAAACCCGAAACGAGTCAACAAACTATTGATGAATTGAAACATGTCAAAATAGTCCAATCAAGATGCAAACAATAACCACACGTACTAAAAATAAATAGTAGCAAATAAAAAAATGTGTAAATTTAGAATTTAAGAAAAATACATTAGCTTTCTTTATTTTATTTTTGAAAAGAAGAAGAAGAGGAGGTTGGATCTATTTGCACAAATTGAATTATGACACATTATTTTTTCAGATATAATTTACAAATAGTCACTTTTTAGCCTAGTAGTTGATAAATAGTCACTTTCATGAAGTTCCAAATTTTTACAAGTAAAACTCAAGGATTCTATCATGGAGTTTCACCTCCGAAATTTGAAACTCATGACAATGACTATTTCTCCAACCGACACACGTGCCATCGAAATTTGGCTCGTCAACACGAATCTTTTATTGGAAATCCTTTACCAACGAGCCAAATTCTGACAGGACATCTATCGAGAACTAACAATTTCCTGATAGTAATTTTAATTTTGAATCGATGATCGCTCATTTATGTGACACTTTTACCTGTTATAATTCCCATGAGGAAGTCAGGGACAATACTTGCAACAATCATCATTAGGCTCTCAACTAGCATCATGCAAGCAAATAACATTAGGAAAAAGTAGGCAAAACGATCAATCCCTTTTTGAACATCAGCAAGATAATAAGCCACTGCTCCAGGAACCAAAGAGATCAATAACAAGAATGGTGTTGAAGATAATGTGTTGCCAATCACAAATGCACCCACACCATAGTGTCCATTTAGTCGTTCTCGCGTAAACAGCTGAAATATTTACACGATCATGTCACTATGATACGTATAATTAATAACGTAACTAACATGTTATAATAGGCTATATTACGTCGATAATATAGAAAAAAAAAATGGACAAGATGGGCAAAAGAATATTACTTTCATTTCCTCTACGAAGGAAGGGAATCCACCAATTGCCATGAATGTTAAGAAGCCAACCACAAATACAAGCATTGAGCTTCTAGCCTGCATAGGGGTAAGAATATAATGTATAAGTTCATCAAATTTTGGAAAAAGGTGTTTTTCTTTGTTTCTCACTCGATATCTAGTACTCGCTTTGGGACCCTGATTAATTCGGCTTCACCTTGTGTAAGGAACATTAAAAGGGCGCGGAATGCACGCACCTTATGAGGATTTCTTTTTCTCATTTTAAGGCTCGAACTTGAGACCTCTAGTAAAGGCCGTTGGAGGGATCAATATCCATCCCACCATGATCCTTGGTCCACAATTCTTGATGCTAAAGGTGCTTCTTAATTACTCTCTCCGTCCCAAAATAATTGTCACGTTTTTCGCTTCTCGAGAGTCTAACTTGACTAATTTTTGAATCTAAATTAGATTAGATTAAATTAATATTTTAAAATTAAAATTTAGATATTCAAAAACTATATGAAAAGTACTATAAGTTGCAAATTTTCTCATATCAATATGATGACATAAATACATCTTAAAATATTGGTTAAAGTTTATATAAGAGTTTGACTCTCGAAAAGCAAATTGCGATAAGTATTTTGACACGAAAGGAATAGCTCATTAATTTACCTAACGAGTTCAACTTTTATAAATTGATAACGTAAAAATAATTACTATATATATAGGTCTCTAATTGTCCATAGATTAAATGAATGACGTAGTATTCTGAAAAATAACTAGCGTATAACCTGTTATAACATGTTAAAATATACCGATAGCGTAATGAAATATTTACCTGAATGGAACCATAATCAGAGCCAATTTCATGGAACACAGTGCCAATGCACAAGCATAGTGCAATATAAATAAGAAATCGAAGCCAGTAATAGCCCAAATCACGATACATGTTGATGAAAGATCTTTGTGTTAGAACCTTGCATTGTGTGATGAACCCTGCTTGGCTTCCCTTGTTTTCGAGCAACCGTCCATTCTACTACATACATAGACACGTGAAAACACGTTAAAATAACAATCGACTTTAACTTCAATACACGTTAACAAGAGTAGTTCGGTGTACAAAGCATTCCATGATCACATAGAGTTAGGGGAAGGGATATAGGCATGCAACTTATTTTTGATAGCAACTGTTGTGAACCAAACCGACTATGTACTGGCCTATGGGATAGAAGTGGTAAATGAGGCTGGTTCAGTTGAGATTATTGGGCTGAGTAGGTATATATGGAGAGTTTTATTTGGAATCAATACCAGAAGGAAGAGGTTTATGCTTATTGTGATGTGAACAATGTTCTCTCTCAATCTCATCCCTACTCTGTATCTTTGATATCCTCATCCCAATTCTGTATCGTCTAATTCTCATCCCCTTTCTTCTGTTGAATTTACTTACTATCATTATTAGTAATTATTTTGTAACTCTAGTTTAGTATTCAATATAAGCGATCAGTTCTATTGAGCAATAGTTGTCTATTTTTTATTTGTTTAAGCAATAATGACTGATTCTACGACTCCAACACCTAAACCTAAAGGTCAAACGAAGATATTGTTGCTCCAAGTCCAAGACTCCCCTTCAACTTCTACATGCATTAATTGATATTATATTATAGTTTATTTATTTTTTATCATATCACATCATTTAGAAAGATAACTACATGAAATTGTCTAAAAAAAGTGAAATCTAAAAAATAAGACAAGTTATCCGGTATAATAAAAAAGCAGAAATTAGCGATAGACAATTTGTATCGCTAAACAGTAAAAACTTATTGCTAATCCTATGTCACGATTGCTTAGCAACGATTTTTAAAAAAATTCTCATTACTACGAGCTATTTATCGATGAATTTTCGAGGACATTTTTACCTTTTGGCAAATGGTGAGTACCCTTTGCCTAACATTGAAGCAAGCTTCTGATGATTCATATGACATAACAAGTGTGTCAATTGCTTTCCCTGAGCTAATTATGTTTTTGCCAAATCCTTCCTCAATGTCCTAATTAATCAATCAAACAATATTATATTTCAAAGATTAAGACATAAAACTTTTACTGATTTAACTAAAATTAATGCATAATTTGATTGTAACTAAATCTATTGAACTTACATCAAAATCCTTGTTAATTGTTCTAAGATAGTGATCAGAAGGGTTCCTCATATATGGGCAAGGAAATCCATTGACAGCAAAAAACTAAGAGCAAACATAAGAGGCAAAGATCCATTAGTAAATCCTTCAATATTGTACAATTAGATTACGATTGAACGACTAGGGTTGGTACGACAGAAGTCATTTTTCATGAAAATTTTAATAATTGGCAAATAAATTTTAAAAAATGCGCTAAGAAAATATATGCTAAAATATAATAATATTAGCTAATCTGAAAGCATTTTGATGAAACCTTTGAGTAAAAAAAATTTAGGGTGGACTGGCCAGTGCATGAAGCATCTTGCGTTCAAGCAGGATCTAAGGAAAGGATACGCGCACCCTATAGGGTGTGATGCAGTCAGTCTACCATGACGCAAGCAGGGGCGATTTTACATATTAGAAATGGGGCACATGAACTCGGTATCTTTTTATAAAATTAAGTATTTTATGTATTTTAAAATTGGTATAATATTACCTGCTGGCACCCGACTACAAGAAGACTAAATATATGCAAAAAATTAATAATTATATTAGCAAATCTGAAAGCATTTTAATGAAAAGGCACGAAGCATCCAAGTGTTCAAGCAAGATCTATGAAAAGGACGCATGCCAAGGTGGTGCGATGCGGTCAGTCTACCTTGTCAATCTACGACTCAGACCTGTGACCTATAGGTCATGATACGGTAGCAATTTTACAGTTATAGCAAGTAATGAAAAATTGAAAGTTTAGATAGTTATAAGGAAAATGACTTCGGCTCAAATTATATATAAATGATCAATAAAGTCATTTGTCCCTTCAAGATTAAAAGCATTTTCCTGAAAAATGACTTTCATCGTACCAAACAGATAGAAGATTAAAGTTCTCTAACTTTCACATACCTCATTTGCTTTGGAACTTGAGCCAAAATAAATGGTTTTACCATAAGATAGAAGGCAAAGGTTATCAAATAGCTCAAAAACTTCACAACTAGGTTGATGAATTGATGCCACAATTGTCCTCATATCTTGTTGTGCAATCTTGATAATTCTATTCATCACATGATAAGATGCTGCACTATCCAAACCACTTGTAGGTTCATCAAGAAACAACAATTTTGGTCTTGTTAATATCTCAATACAAATACTAACTCTTCTTTTTTGTCCACCACTTAATCCTTTTAAACTCCATCCACCAATTCTTGTGTTCATTGCTTCTTGTAATCCCATTTCTTTTATTGTTTCTTCAGCTCTTTCTTTCTTTTCATGTAATGGCATTGATTGAGGGAGTTGTAATTGAGCTGAATAGTATACTGTTTCTTTTACTGTCAATGTTGTCATTAGTGTGTCATCTTGAGTCACATAGGCCTGTGGGAAGGGGAAAAAAAGAGTTTAATTTTGTGCACCGACGGTGTAAAAAATATATTTAAGGAATCGGGATTGGGCTCGTTGAAAAGATAATTGCATGTAACTTTGTACGATAGCTTCGGGAGATTTGCAGTTTTAGTCCCTCAAATATCTGATATTACTATTTTGATCCTTGTGATTTCTGGTTAAGCACATTTGACCTTCAGTTGATTGACACATATCATGTGCACTTTTAATCCATGTGATTGTGGATCTTCTCAAATTTAACGAATCACTAATTAGCGCTAAATTGTTCGATTATCGTTGTGTTATATTAATTTTTTGTTTTTACTCCATAATTGAGTGCAATAGCTCTATAAATAGTCTAAATATCACATATTTCTTATATAAAGGGTTCAAAAACGTTTATTTTAGTTTATTAAAGGTCAAGTATGCTTGATCAAATATTACAAAGATCAACATCAGAATTTACCAATAATTGAGAGACCAAAAGTGCAGTTATTCCAATAACTTAACTGATAATCTAGATTAAATGGTCATAGGTAGTCTAACCGATTAAATTATACTGATAGGTTATATAAACATCGTTATATTGTATGTGTATATAACTTAAATTTGTAAAAAGTAAATTAAATTCTATACACACAGTGACGGTTTAAACAAATAAATACATAATCGGTTTAATTATAAGGAAACTATATAATTAATTAAGTAGTAATTTTATAAAGATAAGTAAATTATTAATATAATTAATAGATTAAACTACATTGATCATCGTGTAATTAATGTAAATAATAATAATAATCATACCGAAGTTCCAAAAGCTAGTGCTTGCTTGCAACCATTGACTAGTATATCTCCACTTTGTCTTGTGTTAGAAGCTAATCTTCCTGCAAGTTTTCACATATATAATAGTCGTAAATTGTAATATATTAAATTAGTCACGAATTTCATCACTAATTTAACGTTAAATAGCTCATAATTAACATTTTTTAATCATTTATTGCTAATTTGTCATTAAATAGAATTTGTGTCGCGTGCTAATTCTTATTTTTTTTTAGTATGTATTCAGCAATTCAGTCATTGTTTTACTTATAATAATTATTTAATCAACTGAGGGATAAACTGCTAACCTACTTATACATAAGGTAAGTTGACTTGTAAGTGTAATTAAAATAATTTTCAAAAAGGACAATTCTTAATAAATAATAATAATATATAGTTTTCACCTCATGTTTATACTAGAGAAATTTATCAACTTAAATTATTTTATACTATAGTACACTTAAATATTTTATTTTATTTTTTTAAAGTGAGACACCTTGGTCACCAACCCATAGAATCAGCTGTTTAATTTTGTTGGACTAGCTCACCAATTCACCAAATATTGTTTATACCCTTCCACCCCCCCCCCCTCCACCCCTCCCCCCAAAAAAAAAGAAAAAAGAAAAGATTGACCAAAATAACGCTTTGTGTCCAAGTGTAAAACTTAAACTAGGGAGGGAAACTAATTCAAATTTTGCTTATATACATATCGTGGAAAAACCCTTTTTTTTGGGGGGGGAGGGGGCGGGGGGGCGGGGGGGGGGGGGGGGACGGAATGAACATAACCGTAGAGCCATGATTATAACTAAGGATGACAATGGAACAGTGCGAGTTACAAACTTTGCAGGTGTGAGAGGGGGAATTTCCAGTTTTTCTCAAAATTATGTGGGTGCAAAGTGGAGGCGGGTTTGGTTTTTTTTTTTGTGTGTGGGTGGGGTTGGGGTTAATTGAAAAGGAATTCGTCCTTTTTAGCTTGCTTATAATTGATCTATATTTTTTTATGGAACTGCATTTATCATGTCTAAAATTGTTCTCAATAGAACGATTTCTTCATATCAAATATCATAAAATTCGAGTTAATAAAGAAAATCACATTTGGATCTTTAATGGGAATATGTAATACTTAGTGGAGAATCAAAAATAATTGCTCACAAAAAAGTTGGATTTGGTAATATGTAACGATTTTAAGGGGTGATGAAGTATTTTTAAATTATTTGTTAAGCCTCAACCCGCTTCATTGTCATTTCTAATTTTAACTAAACGAACAATTGACTCTCTCTCTTAAAACAAGGACAATTCTTTCGACAAGAGCATTTTACTCCTTAGTGGGACTAAGTCGGTGAGAAGAATTCATATTAATTGTAGTTGACTATATGAATCAATCCTTATGTACTGATCACACCACTCCATTTTAGATCAATAAAAAATGACCGCTCAGTGCAAAGCATTTCACATTCACACAAAGTTCGTGGAAGAGCTGTATCCCAAGAGGTGTAATGTAGACTGTCAATATATTATCCTCAATGCAAACATTAATGTCTGCTTTCATAGCTCAAATCTATAACCTATAGGTCACACGGAGATAACTTTAGTACCGTTGCTCCAAGACTCTCTTTCTCAGATCAATAATATAACAAAGTACAAATAAAATTTACTAAAATTTGTCTATATTATTTTCTTGTGATATGTAAATATAAATTAGTTAATTACCTGCCAATGCATCAAGAAGAGTAGATTTGCCACAACCAGAAGGACCCATAATAGCCAAAACTTCACCAGGTTGTGCATATCCACTTATCCCTTCAAGTATTGGCCTTCTTCCCACTTTCTTATCTGGCACTGTTACCCACAAATCCTTCCATGTCAAGTAAATTCCATCATCAGTATTATTATCATCTTCTTTAGATGAAATATTAATCTTTTTGGCCATTAATGGATCACTTTCTTTCTTTTTTGACATGTTTTTTGGAACTTCATCACTAGGAGAATCCATGGTATAAGATTTTTTATTTTTATTTTGTGTTGGTACTATGACTAAGTATGTGTGTAGTCATGTACATTTATATAATATTTTTGGTGATTACTTGTGTGGAGGTTGAGGGGTAGGGAGGAAAATTAAAGAATGGGAATAGTAGTAGTTAGAGAAGGGAGGAACTTATGGCTAAGTATATTTGATGATATACTTAATTATTATACAAAATCTTAGGTGTTTATGCAGAGTGTTTATTTTAAGTTATAGGAGAACAGGGAGGTCGTGAATTAGGGTAGAAGTTAATTAGTAGGTAGTCGAGTTAGCGTTGTCTAGTTTTTCTATCTGTATTGTTATTAATTATTACTTATTGTTTTCTTTGTTTCAATTATCGTATTATTTGATGTTGCTACTATATTTCCTTTTCATACTTGAGTCGGGGTTTATCGGAACAACGTCTTTACTTTCACAAGGTCGTAGAGATCATCTTAATTTATTTGTTATAGCAAGTAACATATCTTATTTTCAAGATTACAAATTAAATTTTCCATTTTAAGGAGACTTATCTGTAGGTAATATTGGATCCTTTTATATTAGGTAAACTGATAGTGTAACTTTTTTTAAAGGGGATGTCTATGCCAAATCAACTTTATAACTTATTATAGTTAAGTGATATAGTTAAGTGATTTAATATAGTAAAATATGTATTAGCTTATTATGTTAAGTGATAGAACTTAATTAGAAGTGTATTATATACAACACATGTTATATATTTATGGAGATTTGAAAATAACACACAAGAGATTTAAAAAGATTTTTTTTTTTCTGATTGTAAGCGATCATAAAAAATCATTTCCTCGGCGTCTATTTATTTGGCGTAAGCATAAGTAAGGATAAATTGTTAACCATCATTTAGTGAGATACAATCTCTTTCATATTTAGTTTGTGAGTTAAACAACCTTGTAATTAAACTCAAAATTATTAACTTCATGAAACAATAATGAAATAAATAGTCCACATAAATTGGAAAACCCTCGTATTTTGTTTACATAAATTAAAAAAGAAAAATACTTAGAACTTAGCAGTATATAATATATTAGGATCATTATATGTTTGAATTTTGGCTGCACGTAAAGGTGGTTTACCTAAAAATAACCACCTATTGGATAACTTGTATATGCCTTATATTTTCGACTTAAAATAACTATAAACTTGGTTAGTGACAACAACAACCACCATCGTCCACCGGGAAGGGTAGGAAGACTTCTTTCACATATTCCAGTAACAACTGAGATTGTTTATCCTGGATTTGGTGTCGTTAAATTTGTAGATGAGTCAAAAGCACGTGTTTCGATTTAACTTCGCTCGTATTATCGATTTGTTAGCAGTTAGTGTGTTTGATAATAGAGGAAAGACAATAGACAATGGAAGGCAAGTAAAGCGCACAAACTAGGCTGGCCAAGGACGTTCTCGAGAGCAGCTGAGAATAGAATCAAGCCTCCGACAGGTATTAAAGAACAACTAAGTATTGAACAGTAAAGAACAATAATAAAGCTTAAGAAGTAAGCAACTAGTATTGTATTGATACTGAATATAAGAGTAAGGATCCAAATGATTTTACAAGTGAGAAGGTGTCTTATTTATAGCTTTACATCGCTGGGCCTTGGCCACTGTGGCTTTTCTGATTAGGCCCTAATGGTCTTCGACTTATGTGGGTAGGCCACGTGTCTTCCCTAGCTAGGAGTCATACCAGCTTGCAGTCTAACATCCTTGCTCCTGTCACAAGCCTGTCCACGACCCTGCAGAGTCTGGCAAACCTTTTCCCTTCCTAGCGCGTCACCAGGCGAGTGCTTCGTCGCATGTTCCTTAGCCAGGAGCGTTTTTCTTTGTCTCGAAAAGACCCCTCAAAGCCGTGCTCCCAACACAAACTCCTCGAAAAGCGGCACGTGTCCTTGATTCAATTTTTTCCCATACAAAGATTTCTTCTGTTGTAACATTGTAGTAATTTATTGAGTCGAAAAGAATCTTACTCGATTTTATCTCATTTATTCCAATTACAATGTTAATCAAATTGATTATTGCTCCAAGTTAATTTACCATCATTGAAATTCCAATAAAATAATTCAAATTAGAAAAGAAAACATATCTTGAAAGTTCATCACTTCAATAAAGGCATTGAAGTTAAAATATTCTCAAATTTAAAAAACAAGGACAAAACTTAAATAGTGCGCCAAACTATGCTATTTGTACAAATCTCCCAAACTCTTTGGCCCAACAAGAAGCCCTTTGGGGATTTGGACAAAGCATATAAAACGCCGTCGTATAACCTGCTCTGCCGAAATTCCCACAGAGAGAGAGAGAGAGAGATGGATGAAGAAGAGCATGAGGTTTACGGAGGTGAAATCCCCATTGAAGGTGACATGGAACCTCATGGTGCTGACGTGGACATGGCCGCCGCCGATGATGACGCCGTTAAGGTTGTTTGTCTCTATATTTTCTTGTTTTATTGATATAAAAGAAAGGATAGATATAAACATTTAATTTGAATATTGGGATGTTATTGATGATGGTTTTTTTTTTTTTTTTTGTTTTATTTGGGGGATTGAAGGAATTGGATGAGATGAAGAAGAGATTGAAGGAGATGGAAGATGAAGCTGCAGCTCTACGTGAGATGCAGGCTAAGGTTGAGAAGGAGATGGGTGCTGTTCAAGGTCTTTCCTTTTTTTTGAAATTTCTTTCTATTTGATTAGTATTTGATAATCATTGTCTTTCTGGGTTTTTGATAAGTATTTATGTTTAAGTTTATTGGGTTCTCAAGAGTTGGATTTTGTTTTGCTCTTCTTGACAAAAGTTGTTATCTTTGAGGTATTGCCATTGAGTATATGTCTTTATGGTATAGTGGTATTTGTTGCTTTCTTTGAGCTGAGGGTCTTTCGGAAACAACCTCTCTACCTGACAAGGTAGAGGTAAGGTATGCGTACACTCTATCCTCCCCATACCTCACTTGTGGGACTATACTGTGTATGTTGTTGTTGTTGTTGGGTTTGTTGCTCGGACTCTCCAAATATATTGCCGAACCTGTGTCGGATTCTCCAAAAATACACTATTTATGGAGTATCCGACACACATCTGTTGATATTTTTGAAGAGTCCGAGCAACATAGGACTTGTTGGTATAGTGGTGAACTGTTTATTGGGTTTTTAGCAGTTGGATATTGTTTTGCTGTTTTTGGCAAAGTTGTTATCTTTGGGTTGTTGCCATCGTAATTGATCAAAAAACGTATGTTTTTCTTGTTTTGGAGGGAGTAGTTCTTGTTTTTCGTCTTGTTTCGAGGAGTTCTTGTATTTCTACTATCTGAAAGTTCATTGGGTTTTCAGAAATTGAATATTGTTTTGCTTTTTTTGACCAAAGTTGTGATCTTTTAGGTATTGTTATCTTAATTGATCGGGGAGATTTTGTCTTTCTTGGTTTGTGAGCAACATAGGACTTGTTGGTATAGTGGTGAACTTTTTATTGGGTTATTAGCAGTTGGATATTGTTTTGCTGTTTTTGGCAAAGTTGTTATCTTTGGGTTGTTGTCATCGTAATTGATCAAAAAACGTATGTTTTTCGTCTTGTTTCGAGGAGTTCTTGTATTTCTACTATCTGAAAGTTCATTGGGTTTTCAGAAATTGAATATTGTTTTGCTTTTTTTGACCAAAGTTGTGATCTTTTAGGTATTGTTATCTTAATTGATCGGGGAGATTTTGTCTTTCTTGGTTTGTGAGCAACATAGGACTTGTTGGTATAGTGGTGAACTTTTTATTGGGTTTTTAGCAGTTGGATATTGTTTTGCTGTTTTTGGCAAAGTTGTTATCTTTGGGTTGTTGCCATCGTAATTGATCAAAAAACATATGTTTTTCTTGTTTTGGAGGGAGTAGTTCTTGTTTTTCGTCTTGTTTCGAGGAGTTCTTGTACTTCTACTATCTGAAAGTTCATTGGGTTTTCAGAAATTGAATATTGTTTTGCTTTTTTTGACCAAAGTTGTGATCTTTTAGGTATTGTTATCTTAATTGATCGGGGAAATTTTGTCTTTCTTGGTTTGTGAGGAGAACTTGTGTTTATGTTGTTTGAACATTTATTGGATTTTCAAGAATTTTTGGCATAAACCATAAGTTCCCTTAGAACTTGTGATCTTAATCATGCCATGACATTTCTATGGTTATAAGAGAGTATGTCATTATGTATAAAATGAGAAAATTAGATTTAAAGCGCTTCCAAATATAGAAATAGGCTAAAAGTGTGAGTTTCATATAAAATGGAGCAGACAGTACTATAAGTGACTCTATTGTTGTCGCTTATTGATGACACTTGTTCAATCTAGATGACCAGCAAGATTTTGATGGGACTTTTTAAAATTTTAGTAATTAGTGAGAAAACGAGTAGTATCAACAAGAGCGTACTTCAATATCTTAAACTTTTCTTCAGGCAGGGTCACATTGGAGCTAGGTTGTAGAGGAGATAGACACCCTCTAAATTGACCACCCTACCCAGGGGCGGAGGGAGAGTATTAGTTATGGGTTCAGACGAACTCAGTAGCTTTTGTTTAGACTATGTATTTGTTTTAGGAAATTAAATTATATAGATATGTAATTGTGAACCCGGTAACTATGACGACTATGGGTTCGGTGACAAGTTCAGAACCCATAAACTCTAAATTCTAACTCTGCCTCTGACCCTACCTACTAATGGACTACGGAGGAGGCCGGAACTCCTAGATCCATGAAGGACATGGGCATCTGTGGTCATTAGTCTTTTTCTGAACATTATGTCTTGTTTTATTTGACTTCTAGTTGAAGTTCAGCATTGAAATTATGTTTCCATGTAAATAGCATTAAATGGATTCTTTCATTTGTAATTTTTTTTGTTTAACTAATTTTATGCATGCAATGTAAATTGACCTATTTCATTCTGTCCTTTTTTTAACCTATGATTTGTTGGCTAGCCTGTTAACAATTTTTCCTTAGTTATCACTGCATTATTTTTGTAAAAAAATTGAAAAATAGTAAGTGCATTTTTCTTTGTCCTATTCTAATTGGATCCTTTTTGCCAATCATTGGCTTAGCAGATCCTGCAAGTGCAGCTGCTTCACAGGAAAATCGGGAGGAAGTTGATTCACGATCAATATTTGTTGGCAATGTAAGAACCAGAAATCTGTAATGTTCACTTGCTGATTGATTTTGTCAGACATGCTATGCTGAACATGTTTCTGTAGAACTTGGTCTACGCTTGTTAGTTATTCCCTTGTTTGATTTTTCTAGTGGAGCGAGCTCATTATTGCATGAAATTACCGTATTTTACCTGTGGGGTGCAACACCATTTTTGCATGAAATTATAGAACTTTATCTGGGCCTTTTGTCATGCACTTCTTATCCTTTTCATTGATATATTAGAATAACCTAAGGGGTTGTCTGGTTGGTGTATTTACATAATTAATCTCATAAAATCCTGCATAAAAAGTGAAGTGTTTGGTCGGCAGCATAATAAGAAAAAGATAGTCGACGCATAATGCGGCGTTTGGTTGGCAATGGGAATTTCTATATTATGTTATGTTGGATAAAATGTGGAATAACAATACATGTATTAGCAATTACAGGGATTAACCTATTTAAAGACAAAAATGCCTTTTGAAAGTATAATTCATAATCCTTCATAACAATCACTTCATTACTAATCAACACATAAATAATTTGAACATTATAAGCCCTGCATAACTAGTAGGTAAACTAAACAACTCCTAAGTTGTTGGGTTTCTTCCGGATACAAAAGAAATTTGTTGTGCGCAATATCGGTATCATTATCTTTTTTTTTATTTTTTCCTTCTCTTTTTATTTTCTTGTTATTGGGAAGTTCAATTCTTCTCTTAGTGCTGTCTTCATCTTGGTTTGGGTTTGATACTTTGAGAGCCAGCTTTGACTTTCTCTCACTATGATCGCAGGGACATTCACTTTTCTGAATACAGTGGCTTTTGTAACTACATGTTTGACTTGTGGAAAAGTTTTAATCAAAAAAAAGAATGAAAAAAAGAAAGATGAAAAGTCACGAAATAAGATCATCAAAAAAAAGAAAAAAAAATTGAAGTCCCCATTGAAAAAAGATGGAATTGGAAAAGCCCTTTTGAGGCATAGAAAAAAAAGACAACATGGAAAAAATATATGGGGTTGTAATATGAAAGAATTCCGAAAATTACTTTGTTCACGGAGTATTTGTACATTAGATTCAACTCTAGCGAGAAGACAATATTTTCTAAAAGTCGCAGAGCCTAGTCACTGCCATGCAAATTCTAGTTGCCGAGTCTGATTGCTGCTGGCAGCTGGTGGACGTGGTATTCAGGTTTGACTAGCTGATTAAGCTTGTATTGGTGCGGTGTCATTACTTTGTCTATTGATTCTTCTTTGGCTACCCGAATTGATATAATCAACCATATGG
This sequence comes from Jaltomata sinuosa, assembly GCA_003996215.1. Taxonomy (NCBI): domain Eukaryota; kingdom Viridiplantae; phylum Streptophyta; class Magnoliopsida; order Solanales; family Solanaceae; genus Jaltomata; species Jaltomata sinuosa. Next base: position 1,646,552 of record QJPP01007213.1, on the reverse strand, counting down.
GATGTATTTTCTTATCCTTTCCTTCTGTGGTGATGTGGTAGTGAGTTTTGATTGTACCTACACTGTTTGGTTGGGGTGAAGAACAGGGAGGGGAAGTAAAAGAGGGGTAAGATAAGGAGGTAAAGGTGGATGGTTAGTATTGTGAGCCCTTTCACCGTTGGGGGAGGAAATATAAATCTTTTCCCATTGTACCAAACACGAGGGGGAGGAAATAATCTTCTAAGTAAATCAACGAGTACCTCTACCCTCCCTCGCCCTCCTTGAACCAGGCATAATGTGTATCCTCTAGACTTGTAGATTGTAGATGTCACAAGGGAATGATGTTTTCCTGGTAACCACCTGGCTAGTTAAACATTGAGGCATATAGTGCTGAATACATTTACAATGCATAATTGGGCTTTATCGGGTGTAGATGTTGCTATGACAGATAATTTTTTTGGATAGCTTCCCATAGATAGCGTGAAGCATAAGAGTTGTTGCACAGCAAAGATAGGGGATTTATTGAACTGGATGGACATTCTCTTTATATGGAACTTAGAAGGCCCTGTTGCTCAAAACACTTACTTGTTTCCTCGAAGGATGTCACTGAGCCAATTTTTGTATGTTGCTGCTTAAAGATTAGAGAATTAGTTTTTACAATATTCAAACCTTGCAAAAAAAATTAGCTTTTCATTGTGTAAGTTGTCAAGTCCCTACTCAACAATGTCAGTTGCAATTATGATGAGTGTTTCTCAACCAGCTTGTGCTTCATGTTGATTCGACAGGTTGACTATGCATGCACTCCAGAGGAAGTTCAGCAGCATTTCCAGGCATGTGGTACTGTCAATCGGGTTACCATTCTTACTGATAAGTTTGGCCAACCCAAAGGTTTTGCATATGTGGAATTCATTGAACAAGAAGCTGTCCAGGAGGCACTCCCGCTGAATGAGTCTGAACTGCATGGACGTCAGTTGAAGGTAAAATTCATTTCTTTTACCTGAATAGAAGTTCTTCATCTGATAAAAAAATGGGTAAAGAAGATAAACTGGTGAAAACATATAAAGACATGAAAAGTTCTCTGGAGCAATGATTTACTAGAAACTTGAACTGGCCTATCAATTTAGAATGTGGAACGATAATCAAGTTAGGAAGATCTTGCTGTCATAATGTAACTTCTGCTGTTTGATTTTTTCCCTCTAGAACCTTGAAACTTTTGATTGCTCTTCTAATCTAGCTAGCAGCCGAACCCTTGATTGGACACTGAATATCATTCCAGTAGTGTGTAATTTTGATGAAATTTTGAAGGCTAGAGATGGTATTCTTTCACATAATTATGAGTTCACGGCAAATTATGAGTTTAAGAAGATGATAAGTTGGGATAGTCTATGCATGTTAAGAAGATGATAAGTTACCTCCTATCCTAAGCAAAAACATGTTGAACTTCTTTATATTTTGGTAGATTGAGACTTCCTTTCAAAAAAAATGAGACTTTGATGATGCATACTTATGATATTTGAGTTATTCAAGTCATTTTTTCCTTACATTTACGGCTTATAAAATTTGAGGTAATGAAGTGGGACGAGAACTCTGGAAGACTAGGCTGGTGATGAGAAATGTAAGATAATCTTTTTCCTTGTGTTGGTGGGAGGTAGCATATACATAGTGCAATAGTCGAGATGCGTGAGGGAGTATATTATTGGCATATTTTAGGTCATATCGTAAAACGGATCCTGTTGTATGGTTTATTTGCCCTCCTAATTAAAAAAAAATAGCCTTTATGTCCAGTTCCTTATCATACCTCTGGTATTTGTCTTTGTGGTGCATAGCTTCTAATGCTGCTCTTTACAAATTTACAGGTGATGCCCAAGAGGACTAATGTTCCAGGGATGAAGCAGTTCCGCCCAGGGCGCTTCAATCCGTACTTAGGAGGTTACAGGCCTAGAAGGCCATATGCAGCCCCCTTTTTCTACTCTCCATACGGATACGGGTGAGAATTTTGATTCACTTTGATTATCTCAAACCTTTCACAGCCCTGTTATATGTGAACTGACTCTTTTTTACTATTTCGCGTGTTTGCAGAAAAGTTCCAAGGTTCAGGAGGCCTGGGCGATTCATGCCTTACTATTAAAAGATGCCAAAATACTGATGCCGCGGTCTGGAGACCACCTTTTTCATTTTTTTAAATGTATCATTTATGTTTTGGTTGAGACATTGTAGTAGCTATCTAGCTTAAGTTTATGCGCTCTATTTGCATTTGAACTTGGTCAAAATCTCTTGTATTTGTATACTAGAATGATCCTGCTGGATGTTGAGAGGTTTTATTTAGTTTACCATATTAACAAAAAAAATTATCACAGCATAAAATTCTGCATATGTTATGGTTCTATGTTTGGTTGGTTCTACAAACAACAAAGTGTAATTCCACAGGTGGGGTATGAGAAAGAATGTACGCCCAATGTTTGGTTGGTTGTACATGAGAAGATAGTGATCGCATATAACTTAAAACTCGTGCAGGAAGGGAAATCGACCACATTAAAGTTACCTTCTGAAGAGTTTTGTTTGATATCAAGAAATTGTACAACTACAGTCCCTACATAACTTGCTCATAAACCAAACGACTCGAAAATTGGCTATCAATACATTGATAGTTTATGTTCATATAGTATCTATATTGTTGTGTTGCAAATATAATTGCACCATTGACAAGCATCCAAACGACTCGAAAATTGGCTATTAATACATTGATAGTTTATGTTCATATAGTATCTATATTGTTGTGTTGCAAATATAATTGCACCATTGACAAGCATCTGGAAACACGAATTGAGCAGGCCATCCTAAATCCACAACAATTAGGGAAGAAATTATGAAGTATAATCCAATCACAGTAAGATGAGCAAAATTTGAAAAGGTAAGCAAACACAATAGACTAAAACAGCAAAACCAGTATCTCAAAATAACATCCATACATCAAGAAAAGGTAAAAATTGAACTCCCTTATACCCTAAACTTATAGTTCAAACTAATTTAATAAACAGAACGGATACCGGATAAATCGACTAATTTTACTTGATGTTCACTTCCACATTGAGCTCTGCAGGAAACCTATTTACTTCATCTTGCAAGTTTCTCTGCCTATGTTTTTTAACAAGACACATAGGTTCCAAACAGCAGCTCAGATGGCCAGAGGCCACATATATAAGTTTTGAGTGGATGGCTGGTAACTGAGTTTATTGGATACCAAGAGAACAAGACTGCAGACAACACAATAACGAGTATATAAGAGAAGCCTACAGGCGTTGAGTGGCCATTCTTCGTCTTCTTAGTCGTTCAGCTACGATGAAGGCAAGCTCAAGAGATTGGGAAGCATTCAGTCTTGGATCACAATGAGTGTGGTAGCGAGAGCCCAAATCATCATAAGTTACTGTTCGTGATCCACCAATGCATTCAGTCACATTTTGCCCTGTCATTTCTAGATGAATACCACCAGGGTGGCTCCCTTCTTGGTCATGCACATCGAAGAAAGCTCGGACCTCAGCCTGTCAGTTTAGCACAACACGACATTCAGATACACGCTTTAAACTTTCAGATCAAAAAAACAGAAACTATTGAAATTTCAGTCTGTCTAAAAAAATATACAACACACTTTCAACCACATAAAATTATTTTCAGTTTCTATTGTGACGCTAAGTCTCTAACAATCTACCTCCAGGCAAGCAAATATACACACTTCCTACTAAGAGTCTCTGAACAGATCAATATCTAGCAAAAGCATCTCTCGTTTCATGGGGAAGCAGCCACCTCTATCCATTTAACTTCAAAGAATCATAAAAAGGACGCACAGAAGAAACATACCAGGATTGAATCGAAAGCGCGGGTTTTGAGTCCACATGGTGCCTTGATGGTGTTCCCGTGCATTGGATCACAAACCCATGTCACAATCTGACCAGCTCCTCGTACTGCCCTGACCAGATGGGGAAGTTTCACTCTCATGTTCTCAGCACCCATTCTCACAATTACAGTTATTCTTCCAGGCTTATTGGCAGGGTTCAGGATGTCAATGATTTTAATTAGCTCATTTGGATCCATCTTTTGACTCACCTGCAATAAAACTTCTATCTTTAGCAACTAATATGAACATTGGGTAAGAAACTGGGAAATCTCAAACTTAGCAAAAAATGAGTTACAAGGAGCTGAAAATGCATTTATAATGGTAAATATACATATATAATAACAGATAAATCCATTTTGATTAATATTACAAGAGGTAAGCGTTAGATGGTGCTTAGAGACACATCAGACACAACTGAAGAAATCATAGTCATAGCTTATATTTTTCAGTCACCATAGATGTCCAAGCACAGTTACGAATTTTATAGAACATAAATGTAAGGTGCGCTTTAGTAAGGCTAAGTTTATTAATTAAATTCAGCTTGTAACATTTTCGACGCATAGAAATGGGTCTCACATTTGGTTTAATGGTATGAATCTTGCTTAGAGTGAAAGAACTGGTGAGTTCAACTCTAGGGATACCCCAAGTAAATAAGGGGAAGTCAGTAAAATAAACAGAATTATCGGAGATGCATATATTCTAAATTCTGTTATCCTCTACTAAGATTGTTAGATAAATCAAAACAGTCTACTGTGATGTGCGATGAATAAACTAATCAGTAATACTTCCGTTATCATATTGCACTAAAACTGCTTTAAGTAATCCGTACCTTTATGCCAAGAGGGTTTGCTACTCCTCTCAAAAACTCGACATGAGCACCGTCTAGTTGCCTGGTTCGTTCCCCAACCCAAATCATGTGAGCAGAACAATCATAGTAAAGACCAGAAGTTGAATCCTCCCTTGTAAGTGCTTGTTCATAAGGAAGAAGCAAGCACTCATGGGATGTCCAGAAATCAGTTGTTGACATGATCGGGTGGTCAACTGTGAGTCCAGCAGCAGCCATGAATCCTAAGGCTTCATCAACCCTGTGAGCTAGTTCTTGATACCTGCAAACCATTCCCCAATATAGAACACATTAGACTTAAAATTGTCTGATTAACCCAATCTACACGGCGGAATATGCAACTGAAATTGACACTTGATGTTGTCACGACAAAGCCGGGAACTTCAGGCCCAAGTACAATTGGAAAATCTTCAAAATGACAAGATTCGAAGTGCAACAAATCAAGCATAACTGTAGAACTCATTCCAATTTTTCATCTCCGAAAAGATACTTGGCAACCACATAAAACAAGCTTAACGGCTGAAGCAGAGAATCTGCTGTAAAACTTAGTTAAGGATTGAGATTTTCATACCTATCTCCCTGTTCACTGTTCTTCGCAAAATCAAGATTCCATTCAGTGACCCTCTGCATTGCAGCATAACCTCCAGTAGCAAAAGCTCTAAGAAGGTTAAGAGTCGCAGCAGATTGCATGTAGGCCCTAATAAGCCTATGAGGATCTGGAATTCTTGACTTCTCATCAAATGTATCACCATTGATATTGTCACCCTTGTAACTTGGTAGCTTCACTCCATTTATCTCCTCGAACGGATCTGACCTTGGTTTTGCAAACTGACCCGCCATTCTTCCAACCTATAATTAGCCATGTAACAAAATTAAGCTGAAAGTCATGATCTTTTTCAATCAAGAAGCTCATTATACTGATCTGTATTTTATCTATTCAAGATCCTAGATATTCTACAACTCATACACTTGAGTAAAGCAAATATATGTACATTCATACATATAATATGTGAATATGTACACATATTGAGAAATAGCTCAAAACAGTCCAGTATGTTTAGGCTTTGAACCAAAAATCACCCCTAATCTATTATATGGAGCACTAATAACCGTTATACGATGCAAAATTAGTAAAATTTTAGTCCAACTCCAATAGTGCCGTTAAAAGTTAATTAATGGACCATCCACGTGCTGCTCAGATGCTTTCGTCCCATAACAAAGAGCCAACACCAAAGGTTTGCATTGCAACCTATTCTCATTGTAGCAGCAAAACATAATTATGTGGATACGAGAAAGAATAATAAGGGGTGCAGTAACTATGATTATTCTTTAAAGATTCTGCCCATTTGAAATTCTGGGGTTGGCAAAAGCAATCTCCTCCACAACTTTATATTTCAGCATCCTCCCCAGGATCTTTTTCCAATCGTTGCTAACAAAACCAACCCTTTACGATAGTTTGTATAGTATCAAAGTCACATTTTCTTATTGATACTGGAAAAAAAAAAACACAAAATTGACTTCGCCAACAGGTTAAATTCACAATATAATTTTTTTCTATGGACTAGAGCTTGAGCTTGAGAGAGGGCAAACCGTGATTTGAGACATACGAGTCTGAGATTAACTGTACTAGTTTTAAGCACTATTGGAATTGGACTAAAACTGCACTAGTTTTGCATAGCATAAGTACTATTAGTGCGGGATGATTTTGAGGGTGTTTGGATTGACTTATTTTTAAGTGTTTTTGGCTTTTAAGCACTTTTTTAGTTTTGGTGATGTTTGGCAAAGCTAAAAAGTGCTTTTAAGCACTCACTTTTAGGCCAAAAAAGTATACAAAATAAGCCAAAAGCCAAAAGTTGGGTAAGCTACTTTTTAAAAGCTAATCCAAACACCCTCTTTGGTTCAAAGCGCAAACATAAGGGACTATTTCAGGCTTTTTCTCTATACATATACACATAATTCACACACACCACAACATATATACACACACAAAGAGAACACACACACAACGATTTATGTGAAATTATACAAGAATATATAGTACTATAAAACATTTTAGAAATACCAAAATGAAATTAATCTATGACAAGAACATATCACACAGATCCACAAAATTGACAGTTAAAAAATTGCAGAAACCACATTCAAACACATTCAAACACAGAATTTGAATATGGGAGTCATAAAAATCGAATCTTTATTACCTTAATCACAGGAACTTGTCCACCAAACATAAGAACAACGCTCATCTGAAGCAAAATCCTGAAAGTATCACGAATATTATTGGCATTAAACTCCTTGAAACTCTCAGCACAATCACCCCCTTGCAACAAAAAAGCTTTCCCCAATGCAGCTTCACCAAGCTTCTCTTCCAAATTCCTTGCCTCACCAGCAAACACAAGGGGTGGATTCGATTCAAGAGTCTTAAGCACAGATTCAAGCTCTGTCTCATCAGGGTATTCAGGTAATTGCAAAGCCTTCTTGGTTTTCCAGCTATCAAGACTCCATTTCCCTTGCTTCTTCACTGCTGCTGCAGCACTAATACTACTACTACTAGTCTTGGATGGCTCCGCCGCGTGTACGGCGGAGATGGGGTTGCGCCGCCCATGTTGGGTGTTGGGAAAAAGGGTAAAACGGGGTTGGGGTAAAGGGGTGTGGTGGAGGAGGTGAGATTGAACAAGGGATTTTGATGATGACAATGATAAGGTGTTTGATAAAGCCATTTTTTTTTTTTGATGATTCTTGAAATCCTCTTTTTCTCTCACTATAAAAAAACAAAAAAATCACAACTTTTTTGTAGAGAGAAAGGGGAAGAGGATCTATGGAGGAAATGTGAAGGTGGGTATTTTAGGATTATATATATATATATATATATATATATATATATATATATATATGTATAGATCTTTGCAGAGAGATTTGATTATATGGAGGATGATGAGTAGGTGTACATCTGGTAGTTGAAAGGGTATTTTGGTAAATAAGTTGTAACATTGGGGTGACAAGTAGGAGAGTCTTCTTTTTTGTTTTGTGTCTCATTCGGTGTCCAGTACCTGCATCAGAGTCGTCGACAAGAGGGAATTGCTCGGACGGTAAGCATCACTCACTTTCAACTCGAAAGTTGTGAGTTCGAGGCACCAAAGGAGCAAAAGAGATGGGAACTCTTAAAAAGGATAAAAAGAAAAAGAAGAATACTGTATCAGAGTTCGACTAATTTAAATTTGTACTGCGTCAAGCTCATTCGGAGAAAACGCTCCTTACCAAAAAAAAAATCTATACGCAAGACTTAAAATCGAGCCCTTTCATTAAGGAAGGAGTAGCCTTATTCGTGCACCACATTTTTTGATAATGAAATTAGGAGAGTCGGTTGGTATTTTTTGTGAAACTCAAACATTAGTCTTTTTGTTGTTTTTTTAAAAAAGATAAAAAATAAAAACTTCTTGTTTGGGATAATTGTTTTTTTTTTTGGTTCCTTACTTATTGATATATATTTAAACTTTTAATCGTAATGGTGTTTAGTTAAAATTATATTATTTCCGGATATAAAAGAACGATTTAAAATTCAACTTTACGTTGATAATTAAATAATTTAACATTTAATAATTGGTTAATTTTATAAAGTTTTAGAGTTAGATGGATGAAACTTATATTTTACTGATATGAGGTTCATTTTAAGAAAATATATATTTAGGGAGTACTTTCGAGCGTGAAATTGGATTAGTCGGACACCAAAGATGATATCATAACTAGAGGTGTGCATTATTCGGATTAAACCAAAAAACCAAATCAAATCAAATCGAATTTTAATATGGATTGATTTTTTGGTTTTTTGGTTTTTTGATTTGGTTTTGGATTAAGAATTTACCTTTTTTGGTTTTGTTTCGGATTTAGAAAAATAAAAATCAAAAAAAACAAATTATATATATATATATATATATATATATATATATATATACAAATAATAATAATAATAATAATAACCCTAATAATACTCTAATAAAAAACTAAAAAGGGAATTATGATTTAGTTTATATTTTATGTTTGGACATCTATTGATATACTTTTTAGGTATTGTGTTTTAATATTTTATTCGTGACTTATATTAGAAAGTATATTTAATTACATTCAATATTATTACTTCTCCTTATATATAATTTTTATTTTTTTCAACATGCAAATATAACTTTGATTATGTTATTAATTATTAACATAATCGAATAGTCGAATCGAAAAAAACCAAACCGACTAGAGAAAAATTGAACCAAACCAAATTTAATTTAGCTCGAATTGAATTGCACTTTTACAAAACTGAAAACTGAAAAGCCGAATACACGCCCCTAATCATAACCCCATGGAAACCAAAAAAAAAACAAAAAAAAACAGCCATTGGCCCTTGAAAATAGAAAGGAATATATTTTTTTTTAAATGAACCATCAGAAAAATATAAGATAGTAACTCTAAAATATAAAATAAATAAAAATAGTACTCCTATAAGATAGTTACTCTATCAACGAAGTGTGGCTGATGTGTACCTTTTAGTTTCTTTTTGTCCTTTTTACCTCCTATCTATTTCACGAGTCATGACAGATAGATTTTATTTTTTTATTTATTGTGGATTAATCATTGTTGATAACCTAAATAATAATAAAATATCTAGTATAAAGACAGCCCGGTGTATTAGAGTTCTAGTTATGGCACCGGTGTATTAGAGTGAGGGATGTGATCCCCACGACTTGGGAGTGTTTTGAGAGAGCCTTTCTTGATAGGTTCTTTCCCCGTGAGTTGAGGCAAGCAAAGGTGGAAGAATTTGTGAACTTGAGACAAGGTTCGATGTCGGTACAAGAGTATAGTTTGAAGTTCACCCAGTTGTCTAGGCATGCTCCCTCTATGGTAGCGAACCCACATGATCAAATGAACAAATTCATCTATGGTGTTTCAGATATGGTGAAGAAGGAGTGTAGGTCTGCCTTGTTGTTGAGCGACATGAGCATCTCTCGACTCATGACTCATGACTCATGCCCATCAGATTGAGGGCGATAAGCTTAGGGAGATGGCTAGGGAGAACAAGAGAGGTAGATCTGAGGGATCGGGTTTTAGCCATCAGAGGTCTGGTGGTGGACATCGCTCCTATTTCCAGAAAAAGTCTTCAGGTACTGTTCACTCTTCTGCTAGTGCTCCTTCTCAGGCCTCCAGGCCCCGCCATGATCAGTCCGGTAGAGGTGCAAGCTCTTATGCTCAGAGTGGTGGTGCAAAGGGGCCTCCCTACCCAGCTTGTGCCAAGTGTGGGAGGAGCCATACAGGTGAGTGTCTGGAAGGTTCAGGTAGTTGCTTTGGGTGTGGTCAGCCTGGGCACCGTATCAGAGATTGTCCTTCAGCTAGGAAAGGACAGGGAGGTAGGACTCAGTCTACCCCAGCAGCTTCGAGAGGTATACCAGCCCCGCACGCAGCTTCTAGTTCTGGTGGTCAGCGCCAGAATTGTCTTTATGCTATGTCCTCCCGGCAGGATCAGGAGAGTTCTCCAGATGTGGTCACCGGTATGTTGAAAGTCTTTTCCCATGATGTGTATGCTTTGTTGGACCCCAGTGCCTCTTTGTCTTTTGTAACCCCTTATGTTGCTTGTAAGTTCGAGATTGTTCCCGAAATGCTTTTAGAACCCTTTCATATTTCTACTCCTGTTGGTGAGTCAGTACTAGCCGAAAGAGTCTACCGAAATTGCCCTACTCAATCCTTCATAGAGTCACTTCAGCGGATTTAGTAGAGTTGGAGATGACTAATTTTGATGTTATTCTTGGTATGGACTGGTTATATGCATATTATGCCTCAGTTGATTGTCATACTCGTGTGGTCAGTTTTAAGTTTCCTAATGAACTTGTCCTAGAATGGCAAAGTAGCCCCTCTTTCTCGAAGGGTTGTTTTATATCTTAGCTTAAGGCTAGGAAGATGATTTCTAAGGGTTATGTCTATCATATAGTTTGGGTTATGGACACGGAGTCCGAGACCCCAACTATTTAGTCCGTTCCTGTTGTGAATGAATTCCTAGAAGTGTTCCCCGATGATTTGCCCGGAGTCCCTCTCTAGCGGGAAATTGACTTTGGGATAGATCTTCTTTTGGATACAAATCCTATCTCTATTCCTCCCTATAGAATGGCCCCCGCAGAACTCAAGGAGTTGAAAGACTTGTTTGATAAGGGTTTCATCAAGCCTAGTATTTCACCTTGGGGTGCCCAAGTTTTATTTATTCGGAAGAAAGATGGATCTCTTAGAATGTGTATTAATTACCGTCAATTGAACAAGGTCACAATCAAGAATAAGTATCATATTCCTAGGATTGATGACTTGTTCGATCAACTTCAGGGTGCGAGATTCTTCTCTAAAATCGACCTTAGATCCGGTTATCATCAGCTTCAGGTTCGGGAGTGTGATATCCCGAAGACAGTCTTCCGGACTCGGTATGGTCATTATGAGTTTGTTGTTATGTCTTTTGGTCTAACGAATGCTCCTGCAGCTTTTATGGATTTGATGAACCGTGTGTTCAAACAATATTTGGGTACGTTTGTGATTGTTTTCATTGATGATATCCTCATCTACTCTCGGAGTGAGAAGGAGCATGCGGATCACTTGAGAGTTCTGTTGCAAGCTCTCAAGGATAGACAGTTGTTTGCTAAGTTTAGCAAGTGCGAGTTTTGGATGCAATCTGTTGCTTTTCTGGGTCACATTGTGACTAGTGATGGTATTCGGGTTGATTCTCAAAAGATTGAGGCAGTAAAGAACTGGCCTAGACCCACTTCTCTATCCGATATTAGAAGTTTCTTGGGTTTGGTTGGTTACTATAGGAGGTTTGTGGAAGGGTTTTCTTCCCTTGCTTCCCCATTGACCCGATTAACTCAGAAAAATGTTAAGTTCTAGTGGTCCGACTCTTGTGAGAAAAGTTTTCAGGAATTGAAGAACCAATTGACTACAGCCCCAGTGTTAGCTCTACCCAAGGGCTTAGATAATTTTGTGGTGCATTGTGATGCTTCTCGGATTGGTTTGGGTTGTGTTTTGATGCAGCGTGGTAAGGTGATTGCTTATGCTTCTAGACAGATTAAGACTCATGAGAAGAACTATCCCACTCATGATCTTGAGCTAGCGGCCGTGGTTTTTGCTTTAAAGATTTGGAGACACTACTTGTATGGTGTGCACGTGGATGTTTTCACCGATCATAAGAGTCTTCAATATGTGTTCACTCAGAAGGAATTGAATTTGTGACAAAGGAGGTGGCTTGAACTCCTTAAAGATTATGATATGAGTGTGCTTTACCATCCGGGTAAGGCCAACATTGTGGCGGATGCTTTGAGTAGATTGTCCATGGGAAGTGTAACTTCCATTGAAAATGAGAAGAATGAGTTGGTTAAAGAAGTTCATAGGTTCGCTCGGTTGGGAGTTCGCCTTATGGACTCGACCGAAGGTGGTGTAATTGTGACTAATGGTGCCGAATCATCCTTGGTGGCTGAAGTGAAATCCAAGTAAGACTAAGATCCCGTTCTACTTCAGCTTAAGGGTGCAGTTCGTCAGCAAAGGGTTGAGGTTTTCTCCCGGGGAGAGATGGTGTGCTTCGTTATCAGGGTCGCTTGTGTGTGCCAGATGTTGATGGGTTGAAACAACATATTTTGTTTGAGGCTCACAGTTCTAGATACTCTATTCATTCGGATGCCAGTAAGATGTACCGTGATCTACGGGAAGTCTTTTGGTGGAATGGTATGAAGAAGGACATAGCTGGGTTTGTGGCTAAGTGTCCCAACTGTCAACAGGTAAAGGTGGAACATCAAAGACCTGGTGGTATGCTTCAGGATATTGACTTTCCCACTTGAAAATGGGAAGCAATCAATATGGACTTTATTACGGGTTTGCCTCGTACTCGAAGGCAACATGACTCCATTTGTGTGATTGTCGACCGGATGATCAAGTCATCCCACTTTCTGGTTGTTAAGACTACGGATACTGCGGATGATTATGCCAGACTCTACATTCGGGAGATAGTCCGATTGCACGGTGTTCCTTTGTCTATCATTTCAGATAGAGGTCCTCAGTTTACATCTCAGTTTTGGAGATCGTTTCAGAAAGGTCTTGGTACTAAGGTGAAATTTAGCACAACTTTTCACCCTCAGACGGATGGCCAGGCCGAGCGTACTATTTAGACTTTGGAGAATATGTTGAGGGCTTGTGTTATTGACTTCAAAGGAAATTGGGATGACCACTTACCTCTTATCGAGTTTGCCTACAACAACAACTTTCACTCTAGTATCCAGATGGCTCCTTATGAGGCACTTTATGGCCGGAGGTGTAGATCTCCTATTGGTTGGTTCGAGGTTGGTGAGGCAGCCTTGATTGGTCCAGATTCTGTGCATGAGACTATGAAGAAGGTTCAACTTATTAGGGAAAGGTTGAAGACCGCTCAGAGTCGACAGAAATCTTATGCGGATGTGCGGAGGAGGGAGTTAGAATTTGAAGTTGATGATTAGGTTTTCCTTAAGGTGTCACCCATGAAGGGGGTAATGGGGTTTGGCAAGAAAGGAAAACTTAGTCCCCATTTTGTAGGTCCTTATCGGATTTCGAGGAGAGTTGGTAGTGTTGCTTATGAGTTGGAGTTGCCAACTCCGTCATGCAGCAGAGCAGTGTTCATCTAACTCGAAATTTCATAAGAGAAGAAGAATCGTAGCGTAGGGTTTACATAAATAATCGGTTAAAATAGTCTAATGAGAAAGCATCTATTCACGTTCGCCGCCCCTTCAAAAGCCTTTTGCGCGAATCCTGCACCTGCACTTCCAGACCTCAATGAGATTCGAGTAGGCCTTTCTCCTGCTGAAATTTCCCAATTGCATCGGGAGACTGAAGAGAATGCCGCCCAGTGTGGCAGGCTCTTGCAAGAAATCTGTGGGCAGGAGTTGGAAGCGATTCATCCAGTTTTCCATGTTTCCTTGTTGAAGAAGTGTGTTGGTGATCCGATCTTGATTGTTCCTTTGGAAGATGTAGGTGTGAAGTATAGTCTCACTTATGAGGAGGTTCCCGTGGAGATCCTTGATCGTCAGGTTTGGAGGTTGCGAAACAAAAAAGTCACTTCGGTAAAAGTCTTTTGGAGGAATCAGCTTGTTGAAGGTGCTACTCGGGAAGCGGAAGAGGCCATGAAGGCCTAATATCCTTATCTTTTTCCTTCCGATTCAGTTCCAACTTGAGGTACTAGTTTTATCCTTATTATGTCTATCTGATTCTACTCCGTCAGTTCTTCTCTTGATTTTAGCATGCATCCATGTTTTACGAAGTTAGTTCATCATGTTTTTAAGTTGAAAAGTTTTGGTTTTATGATTACCCCTTGATTCTTATGTTTGATGTTTGGTTGGGCTGTTTTACCCTCAGTTTCCCTTGTCTAGCCTTCATTTGAGGACAAATGATCCCAAGGGGGGATATTGTAACACCCCGTATACGTATCCAGCTATCTAAGTTGAAACTTGCTGAAAATTTGAGGTCTCAGAGACTACGAGCCAAGTCCACGAGTCATGGGTGGTTCCACAAGTCGTGGGTGGTTCCACGAGTCGTGGAAAGGACTCGTGATCCTAGACCTGCAGGTCAGCCTCAGTTCTGTCAACCACGAGTCAAGTTCACGACTCGTAGAAACTTTCACGAGTCGTGTTGTTGACTCGTGGAAACTCATCAGAGGCAGCCTTCCTTTCCTGACTTCCACGACTAGGTTCTACGACTCGTGGGAGCTTCCACGAGTTGTCCTGTTGAACTGTAGAAAGTTTCCTGCAGGATGAAATTTCTGTTAGTTTCCACGATTTGAGTTCCACGAGTCGTGGGAAGGTCTACGAGTCATAGACTCCACTCGTGGAACCTGTAGTCGGGGTTTTAAGACAACTTTTCCTAACTAAAACCCAGGGGCATTTTGATCATTTTCCACCCTATTATGTATTAAGTGAAGTCGTTTTGACTATTTTTAGAAGAGTTTTCACCCATAATATCCTAAGCCTATACTAAGCTCCTCATTCCTCACTCGAAGAAGAAAGTTCTTCCTCTCAAGCTCAAGTTCAAGCTCCAAGTCAAGTCTCCTAATTCTTTTCCAATCAAGTGGAAAATTTTCCACCGAGGTATGTGGGTCTTTAGTAATGGGTTTCTTCCACCCTTGTGCCCAAAATCCCCAACTCATGAATTTGAATTATGAAGTTTTGAAATTATTATTTGAAACCAAAATTGGAGAAAAGTTTATGAAATCAGTTTCTATGTTTTAATTCATGGTTTCCTATTGATTATTCATGATTTGACTATGATTCTCTTATTGGTTTTGAAAGCCCAAGCATGAAAGTTGATTTCTAGCATGAATCCATGAATTTATATGTTTTCAAGAAAATTGGCATGATTAGATATCATAGCTTTCATGTATTATGAAATTTGCATTGCCTAACTCTTAAGTATGAATTCGGAAAGAAAAGCATGATTTGAAATTAAGGCTTTGTTAAGCATTATGAACTATGTTATGAAAGATGCATGATACCCGATGTATTTTCATGCTTTATGAAATGTTATGAAAGATGCATGATACCCGATGTGTTTTCATGCTTTATAAAATGATATGAAAGATGCATGATACCCGATGTATTTTCATGCTTTATGAATAAGAATTTGGCATAAGATTGTGCCCTATGATTATGAGTTATGTATATACGCATGTTTTTGGGAGTAGTATTTAGCACCGAGTTGGACGGGGTGAGATTGCCCTTAATGCCAGAAACTACGTTGCCGGCGTAAGTTATGAAATGAAATGTGCCCAAGGGGCTTATGAGAGTGAATCCACGTATTGATGAATGGTGTCCTTACTTGAGCAGGGTATAGGACAGCTTTGCCAACTAGGGTTAGATAGTTGGAAATGGTGACTTGTGCCTTGGCAAGGTTCTAAGTCAGCTTTGCTAACTAGGGTCAGATAGTTAGATTCCATGTAGCTCGCATGGTCTCATGTCGGTTATAAGAAACTCCCGTATGAATGTTTTCAAGATTTCTAAGCGTTATGAACTCTTTTATGAAATATCAGTTGGAAGTTGGTTTTGCCTTATGATTTAGCTTTCTTTACGATATCTTCTTATGACATTCTTTTATGCATGGATTATGATGTAAGCACATTTTCAATCATGTTTTACTTTACTTAAGCATTGCTCACATACTTAGTACATTGCAAAGTACTAACGCATATTGCCATGCATCCTTTTATGATGCAGACTCAGGTGTTCCTTCTTAGATTCGTGGCTAGAGATCCGATCACTCCTACTCAACTAGTTTTGGTGAGTCCTCATGGTTCGGGGACTAAACCTTATTTCAGTTTTTATGCTTCCTTTATGTTTCAGATTGTCGAGTTAGTTGGGGTATTGTCCCATCAACTCTCTATGATAGTATTAGAGGCTTTTCAAACATAGACCTTATGAGATGATTTCTGAGTTGTACTTCATACTTGACTCCTATTTATGATATTCCGAGTCTTTGCCTATGATTGCTTCCGCTTATCTTTGTTATGCTTGAGAATGCTACGACCAAGGGTTAGCTTGGGATCCTTGTGGTCCCGGGTCCCGTGTTATACCTAGGAGGTAGCCTCGGGGCGTGACAATACTCTCCAAAACATTGAATGAAAAAACAAATGACATGATTTAGCATGAAATTGTGCAAGGCCTACGAAGAATGCTGAATAATTAACTACTCATTAACCAAACGTCTCGAATTAAACTCTCGAAAACATTAAATGAAAAGACAAATGACATGATTTAGCATGAAATTGTGCAAGGCCTACAAAGAATACCGAATAATTAACTACTCATTAATCAAACGTCTCGAATTAAACTCTCGAAAACATTGAATGAAAAAATAAATGACATGTTTTAAACATAAAATCTTGATAGGGCCAACAAAGATTACTCAAATATCTAATCATCATTATTAGTAATGAGAGTAGCAAAGAGAAAATCTTGGTTTGAAACCAAGAAACGTAGCTTAGGTTGTTTTGTGGTTGATAAATGTTTTGGACCTATTGAGTAATGAACCTCACATTGATGGAATGATTCCAAGAATCTCTCATCCAACTACCTCTTTAAATAATTGGCCTTTGAATCATTGAAAAGGTCTCAATGTTACTTTACCATAAGGTTCATTTGAGGATGGAACAATTACAAATTCACCCACAAATATTTGTGGAGGGTGGGGGTGGGGGTGACTTTATAATAGTGATAATGTGATATAGCTAAAATAGGTGGGGAGAGTATGAACGTGTACTTTAACTTGGCCTCAGCTGGCATCTATGCTCTTTAATTTTGTGTGTGTTCAAGCAAACACTTAAACTTGTATAAAGTTGAACAAGTAGACACACGCATCCCACGCGGCAATTCGCGTGAGACGTCACGTAGGATGTGTGTGCCTACTTGTTCAACTTTATACATGCTTAAGTTTCTACTGTACACTCAAAATTAGAGGACATTGATATCAGCTGAGGCCAAGTCAAATAACACGTTTATGTATTACTCCTTTTAAATAATTGTGCCTTTCAACTATCTTGCCTCCTTATTTTAATTTGTTATTTAGATATGTAGGTTTATTAATCTAATCCGATCTTGATTGCGTGCATGCACGTATGGGAAATCCTTGAAGATTTCATAGACAGTTAATTAAAGATATCTAGAGCACAATTGATTTGGAAAATCGGTCCTATTAGTTGACTTAATATAGAAAATATAATAAATTTTGTTAGATAGTGAAATGATATATTTGTTATTGTTAATTAATATCTTGATTTCATTGATCTTATAAAATTAAGTATTTCTATTATGTGATAATTTTAATTTTGAAAGACAAAAAATTCAATGAGCTTTAAAATGGAATATTAATTTGTGAACCTAGTAAACTTGTGAAGGAGACACTTTCTGATTTCTAGAAATATAAAAATAAAACTGGTTATTGTTTTTTTTTTTTACGCGTGTACATGATTATATTAATGATAAAAAATATCATTATGGCATAAGATGATGTATCATATTTGCAAATGCTAATTTATAAAAAAAGAAGAAGATGTCAATGATAGTGATGCTTATGGATAGTTGGATCATTTGCATTAAGCCTTTGATACCCTAATTCAATTTATTGGAAGGCCATTATAGCTAAAGAACTAACGCTTCGTGAAGCATTGGAAAAACTTGTGAAAAATGGATGGTTAAAGGTGTAAATTTTGTTTGATGCAAAAATAATGATGGATATAATACTGAAAAGAGGTATAGTTTATGAAAAATATAATAGAAACCAATACTTATAAAGATATTTGAGAGCTTATGAGTTTCTTTGAAGATGTATATGTTGTATAGTTTCATGGACCATTATAAGTTTTTATTTTTATTAATTATATAAGGTTAGTTGGATTTCTATTTTTCCTAGTTGATTGGTTTCAAAGCAAATGAAAGCGATTGATATGAAGTTCTTCGAATACTTTTATAGTAGGCCTAATTGATTATTTTTTTTAATAATCAGTTATTAAATAAAATTAGCAGCGAATCTTTGTTATTTAGGAACATATATTATCCGTCGCTAATTATCACCTAAAAATAGTTAGGTTAGTGAATGTGATTAGGACTTAGGTAGGTTGATATCAGTCACATCACTAACCAATAATGTGACAAAATACATGTGAATGTGGAGATAATCCTACTTGAGTAATCATAATATAGTTCTTAAGCTATTTTTTTTATCCGGTATTCCGTATTTATATTGAAGCTTGATATTCGAATCGCACACTGCAGGATTCATTTTTAACGCGACGCTCCTAATAATATTTTTTCATTGCTAAGAACTCGAACTGAGACCTCTGATTAAACTAATTAATATTTACTAGGAGGAAAGTCATTTTGAATAAGTTAATTCAAACTACGTGTCCTTTGTTTAACCAAACATATCAACCTATGTTGTTCGGACTCTTTAAAATGGTCGATGGGTGCATATCGAATCCTTCAAAAACAATGTATTTTTGAAGCATTTAACACAAGTACGACAATATTTTTGAAAAATCCGACTAACATAGATATCAACTACTAGTATTTTCACTATTTTAGTTTTCAACAGAAACCACATACTATATGATATACATAAGAGGAAAAAAGAGAGGAAAATTTGTGAATACAATTAGGGGGCGTTTGGTTCACTTGCTAGTTATATGTGAGGATTATAATGTAAGAATTATTTATGTGGCGATTAATAATGAAAATTAGATTGTTATGTACATGAATTTAACCAAACATATCAACTACTAGTATTTTCAAAATTTTACTTTTCACCAGAAAATCACATATTATATGATATATATATATATATATATATATATATATATATATATATAAGAGGGAAAAAAAGAGGAAATTTTGCCAATATAATTAGGGGTCGTTTATTGGATGGCTGGTAACTAAGTTTATTGAATACCAAGAGATCAAGACTGCAGACTAAATTTATTGGATCAAGACTGCAGCCACCCATTAAAAGGGGAAGCGCTTCCTATCATTTTATTTTTTTTACTTTCAAAACTCGAACCCATCTATGATCAACCTATCCATCCACCACAATCCTTGATGGTCTTTTCTTATGTATATGTATATCACATTCGTTAGTTAATCGTATATACAACATATATCAAAATCAAAACTGAGGTGAGAAGAGTGATCAAAATTCTTTTTTCCTATAAACTATATGCAACGTGAATCCAAATTAATAGACTGAATTTCAAATACACAAAAGGCCAGAGGACCAGATATATATAAGTTTTAGAGTGGATGGCTGGTAACTAAGTTTATTGGATACCAAGAGATTAAGACTGCAGGCTAAACGCCTACACGCGTTGAGTGGCCATTCTTAGTCTTCTTAGTCGTTCAGCTACGATGAATGAAAGTTCATGAGACTGGGAAGCATTCAATCATCGTAGGTTACTGTTCGTGATCCACCAATGCATTCTGTCACATTTTGCCCTGTCATTTCGAGATGGATACCACCAGGATGGCTCCCTTCTTGCTCATGCACATCGAAGAAAGCTCGAACCTCAGCCTGCCAGTTTAGTACAATATAACACAGTCTGATACAACAAGCTTTAAACTTTCAGATCGAAAAACAGTAATTTTAGCCAAGAATCAGAAAGAAAACACACAGATGAAACGTACCAGGATTGCATCGAAAGCACGAGTTTTGAGTCCACATGGTGCCTTGATGGTGTTCCCGTGCATCGGGTCACAAACCCACGGTCACAATCTGACCAGCTCCTCGTACTGCCCTGACCAAGTGCGGAAGTTTCACTCTCAGGTTCTCAGCACCCATTCTCGCGATGACAGTTATTCTTCCAGGCTTATTGGATGGGTTCAGCATGTCAATGAGCTTAATTAGCTCATTTGGATCCATCTTTTGGCTCACCTGCAACAGAACTTCCATACTTTAGGCAACTAACATAAACAACATCGGCTAAGACAACGCGGTAAGATCTTAAAATTAGCACAAATGAGTTAAAAGGTGCTGAAAATGCATCTATACTAGCAGATGGAATTATTGGAGATGCATAAGTTCTAAATTTCTGTTTTCCTCGACTACTTCGTACTTCATTGTAAGATAAGTCGAACAGCCTACTGCGCTGAACAATGAATTAACTAATCGGTAATACTTGCATTAGCATATTTCACTAAAATTGCTTCAAGTTATCGATACCTTTATGCCAAGAGGGTTGGCTACTCCTCTCAGAAACTCGACATGAGCACCGTCTAGTTAATTGCACGTCCAAACACAAGTCAATTTCCAAACACCTTTTTTCAAATATCACACTTTTGATGTCCAAACGCCAACACAGAATCTACTCTAGAACTTCATTAAGATTACAATATTCATACCTATCTCCCTGCTCACTGTTCTCCACAAAATCAAGATTCCATTCAGTGACCACCCTCTGCATTGCAGCATAACCTCCAGTAGCAAAAGCTCTAAGAAGATTAAGAGTCGCAGCAGATTGCATATACGCCCTAATAAGCCTATGAGGATCTGGAATTCTCGACTTCTCATCAAACATATCACCATTGATATTGTCGCCCTTGTAACTTGGTAGCTTCACTCCATTTATCTCCTCGAATGGATCTGATCTTGGTTTTGCAAACTGACCTGCCATTCTTCCAACCTATAATTAACCATTTTTAGATCAAGTAATAATTTTCTATATTAATAGGGCGTAAAAAGTGCCCGAATACAAGAAGTATACCAAAAAGTAGAGAACCTCACGGAAGTTCAACCTATGATTAACCATGTAACAATTTAAGCTTAAAGTCATGATCTTTTTTTTGAACAAGAAGCTCATTATAATGATCTGTATTTTATCTATTCAAGATCCTAGATATTCTACAACTCATATACTCAAACACTTGAGTAAAGCAAATATATGTATATATGAATATGTATACATATACACATAACTCTCTCACACACAACATATATATACACACACAACACGCGCACACATATATATACGTATGTACGTACATACATACTCCATGGTTCCATTTCGTATAAAATACTGATACAAGAGTTTAAGATTTTCACTAGGCTTAAATATTAGTAGTACATTAATTATAGGGAAGAAAATATTGAACTGCGGTTCAAATGGCTTGACAGAGAAAAGCTCATAATCAGAGTAAACTATTAGGTGAATCGAGGCTGTCAATTGTCGTGAGCTGAATTAAAGGCTCAAAAATCAAAATAAAAGATTCAAAATATCCAAATCGATTAATCCAAAATTGAACTCAAAAAATCAATTCAATCCGAGCTTATTTGTATTAAATTTGGATTGTAATTTCTTTAATCCGAAAATGAAAAATCCAAACTCAATTTTTTCTATCCAATCCGAATGGCTCGAATGACCACCCATAACCATAAGGATGTAATGAAAGTTGGGGGTAAGAGAATAGATATGAGATTAATTTAAAACTCAATTTTGAATAGTATAAATGTTTAATAAAAACAAGTCTTAAATAATATATCAAAATAAAAAATGCAAACAAGTTTAGCGAGTCACTTATGACTTTAGCCACTTTTTCTTCTCATTTCTTAGTGTTACACTAGGGTATTCAATTTGATTTTATTTTTTTTTATTTTTTTTCCGATCTTTGGGTTGTTGGTAGCAAAAAGATAACTAAATCGAGGAGTGGAAGACTACATGATATTTATTTTAAACAATAATTTTCAAAATTTGGAAAAAATGAAAAGGTTATCATCAAAAACTTTTTTCAACTAAATGCACTAGAGAGAAGTTCTTTATATTTCTCACTCGGTGTTCGATACCTGCTTTACAATTTGATTAATTTGAATTCGCTACGAATAGTCTTACTTTAGGAGGGGGAGGGTAAATCACTCCTTACCAAAGGCCTATTAATATCCACAAAATCTCTGATTAAATTAAAAAAATTCAATTTGTTATTTTTTTTTAAAAAAACACCATCCAAATAAAGTTTTTATTATTTGGGGCACTTTTTTTCTGGTGCAAAAAACAAAGTTTTGGGGATTATATTGTCTCTTAAGAAAGTTGAAGGTACTATAATGTCTTGCAATGAAACATTTCAACATTTCAGGCGCATTTTAAACCTCTCAACACAAATAAAAGCTAAGGTGCGCTTATTGCGTAAAATAAACATCCTCGTATTCTCAGAGTAGTCTTCTCATCAACCTGAATTTGGTTAATTTCCTCAATTGGGGTTCTTCCATAGCCATGAAATCATCAATCTTGAAAGTTAAAATACAAAAATATTAATTTTTTTATCAGTTTCTGGAAAGTTCTTGGAACCCCAAATAATGTCAATCGTACCCCAGAGCTTTTTCACAACTGTACACTCTCGTATCAATTCTTTTTACTTCAAGAACCCAAAATTTTCAACCCCATTACATCTAAAACCCTTGAAAACCCCTTTAATTTTCAGTACACAAAAACCCCATTTGAGCAAAATTGAGTTTTTGCAATGTAAAGTTAAGGCCTTTGACTCTGAGGGGGCTGTAAATGGTCAAAATTCAGCTGAGTATGAGTATGAGTTTAATTTTGATGCTTTACTTTCCATTCTTGAGTTTTTGTGTTTGGTATCTTCAACTGTGGTAGCTATTGGTTTTGCTGTAAATTCATGGATTTTGGGGTCTCAGAAGTGGTTGGGGAATAAGGTATTAGCTGCACAGTGTGTTGTGTTGGTTGGTGGAGTGATTATTGGTTCTGTGATTAGGAGAAGGCAATGGAGGAGGATTTGTATGAGTAATTTTTCCAGGTCTGGGAGTGGTTACTCAAAAGGGGTTAATTTGCTGGAAAGAATTGAGAAGGTAGAGGAAGATTTGAGGAGTTCAGCTACAATTATTCGGGTTCTATCGAGACAGCTTGAGAAGCTGGGAATTAGATTTCGGGTTACTAGAAAGACTCTCAAAGATCCTATTACTGAGGTAATAATGTTATTTTAAGCATATGGTGAGGTGAAATGGATTTGGATCAAGTTTCACTTATCTGTTTATCGGTTTAAATTTTTAATCTTATGAATGCAGTTAGTATTATACTTGAGCCAAGGGTATTTCGGAAACAACCTCTCTATCTCCACGAGGTAGGGGTAAGGTCTGCGTATACTCTACCCTCCCCAAACCCCACTCGTGGGAATACACTGAGTATGTTGTTATCATTGTTGCAGTTAGTATTATCCTATAAATAGAGGATGGTGATGATGTTTCCTTGATGTGGTCTCTAATAAGCATTGTGTGCGTGATAGAAAGGTCTTATTTGAATCTTGAATAATCAGTAGATGATCGATTCATGATTCATTGCTAATACCAGTAGCTTCATTTTTAACTATGTCTATGTATTCCTAGTGTATCAATAAGTGAAGTTTCAGAAGTTAGGTTGCCACTAGCTTTTGATCTTCGACGTTGCTGCACTGACATGTAATATACTAAGTGCAGCATGTAAGTCTAAGTTTGGGTTGTCGAGAAGTGCAAATAAGTTTGTGGATGCTTGGGTTTGAAGGTGGATGCTTTTGTTGGATCTATTAATGTTAGAAGTGATTAATATATAGATTTGTAGAAAAATGAATCAGAAACCATACTAGCAGATTGGAGATTATTTGCAAAAGAAAGTTCAGAAAACTACCTGACCCCATCAAAAGTGGGATTGAGGCATATTTGATTGATTACATATATTCTATAACTTTGTCCAACAAGCTTACATGGAGTTCTTCCCTTTGAAAGCCCCCCCCCCCCCCCATGAAAATATGAAAGTACAGACAACTTGTTGAGGGGTATTCCAAACCATACTCAGATGTCATTCCCAAACAAGGCCGCGTTGCAATTAAGAGAGAGATAAAGCTCTCTCAGAAGGACAAGTTTTGTGCCTACCTTGATGGATGCAGTGATGTGCTTTGGAGATCCTCCCTTTAGAAGATGAGGTACAAAGGCGCAAAATGATCTATAAAGAAGCGGTCACTTGGCGTTCACCTTTTTTGAATCCACCTTTAAAATAAAAAAAAACAAAAACGAAGAGAGTGCAAATATAGGGCCTTTTTGCTATTTGAGTATTAGGACTCCTTTCCATGTACATTTCATTTCAGCATTCTCTTGTCGTCAACGTCTTTGTTTCTCATACTACTTTTTTTTTTATAAGTAACTAGAGATTTTATAGATGAACTTGCACTAAGCCAGTGCATAGTTACTTCTTCTACTATTATGTTTCTCTGCTACTTTTGATTTATTTATTTCTTCTTATTTTTTCTTTTTTAGCTACTGTTTCTTCTTCTAGTATATGATTGCTCTTCTTTTTCTTTTGCCACTTCTGATTCTGAGCTACAAAATGATTCTTTTTTATGCCTGATTAATTGAAATTGATGAATCCAGAATTTTATTTGCAAGTTGATGTTATAAGTAACAAATTCGCAAGTCATAAGTATTTTTTGTATTTGGGTAAATTCTGCACTTCATCTTGAAAAAGTGAAGGTTTTGCCTCTCACTTTTAGCTTAAAGCCTCGAGTGCCTTGTCGTTTTTGGCGCTTTCACTTCTAATAACACTGCTCGTTTTTCTAAAATAACTTCTGAGCCATTTCTTGCAGATGCTATCTTTGTGTGTTATCTTATACTGTAGCCTTCTTGTGATTCCATCTTCTTTCTATCCAGACTGCAACATTGGCCCAAAAGAACTCTGAAACCACTCGAGCGTTGGCATTGCAAGGCGAGCGTCTGGAGAAGGAGCTGGGTGAAATACAAAGGGTTCTGCTGGCAATGCAGGTAAACTGCTGTTTAACTACTTATCCAAGATTTACGTGCTTATTCCAATTTCCAAGGGACATTCTTTTTACAGGAAGATTTTCCTGGTGATTTACATCTTCAAGATGATAAAAGAATGCTCCCATCAGACAATTCTTTTTTAGGTTGTGTTGCGTACAATACGAGGGTTTACTTTTAGGTCCATTTTACATCTCCATTTTTGGCTGATTCTAAAGGTTAACCCATTTAGATGTCAACTCACGATATGTTCAACATGGTTTTGTGCATGATGATTGTTAAGTTGTCCCGCATCGGTTGTGAGATGTGGATTTTAGTCTTGGAAAATCCTCGCCTTATGAGCTAGCTTTTGGGGTTGAGTTAGGTCCAATGCCTATTTTGTTATATGGTACTGAGGCAGACCCATCTCAATTCCTAGTTTACCTGATGTTGAGCCCCCATATTATGTTGTCCATGTTCTAGTTGGCAAGCCTGGGCATGCGGGGATGTTAAGTTGTCCCACATGGGTTGTGGGATGTAGATTTGGTCTATTTGGTCTTGGGAAATCCTCACCTCATGAGCTAGCTTCTAGGATTGAGTTAGGCCAAGATTCATTTCTTTACCTGTTGAAGTTTGTGACCATCTCATCTAATAAAAGTTAAAACTGTTAGCAAGAGCACACTTTGAAATAGTTTTTTAAAATGGAAGCACACTTTAAATTACCTAATTAATATTATGTATCAACACGCCGCCTCACGTGTGGGCTTGATTCTTTTTCCTGAGCCAAACACGTGAAGCATTTTCTTTTTGCTTTTTCTTTGGGGTGGCGGTGAGATTTGAAACTAGGACCTCTGTCTGCTCTGGTACCATCTTGAAGTTTATAAGCACACTTTAATTACTTAATGAATATTATGTCTCAACCGTGAGTCTTAGCATAGTAGAACTCTAGAGAAGTTGGGTTGGCAAGTGGAAAGTAAAAAGGGGGTCATTCTCTTCTAATTGAACTTCCCCCCGCTTACTTGAATTAGAAGGAAATGATCTTGAATGAACTGATATATGATGAAGGTGTGTCTTTGACGTAAGATGAAGAAGGAGAAAACTTGAGAAATATAAGAGAAGTTCTATAGTTACTCAAAGATCTTCCAGACATGCACCTAAGCTGGTGTAGATATCCATTGCAGGCAGAATCTCAATCCAAACCAGAAAAGGTCATCTGTTCATAGTTTGGCTTAAAATCTGGAATAATATATTTCGAGTCTGTATCTGCAGTTTGGTAGGAAAATATTGAATGGAAGCTTTTCTATTCATTGTTTGACTTGCAAAGTCTAATTCGACTTGCATCACTTTTCTCTCTTCTTCTGATAAGCCTAGGAAAAGTCTTCTATTGGAAACGAGAAAAGAAGAATACAAGCTCTATTGAAGAGAGTTTTCATTTCTGCACCCCTTCTTTTAGCTTATTAAGATATAATGAATTAAAAGTTCTATTAATTAGGAATATCAAAAGTGCAAGGGAATATGTTCTAGCATAGCCAACCAATATGATATCTGTTCGTTGCAGTTGTATAATTAGAAATGAAATAAATTTTCAGATAGCTCTTGATTTTATTTCCTTCTCTCTTTCTTTTTCGTTTCATATTAGTTGTTATTATAAGTTTATTTTATCGTTGTAGTTGCTGTCGGGAAGGTGAGTGAAATTAGAAAAGGTGAGTTGAGTCCCTAATTCGAATATGATACCAAACACGATGGAGAGGGTCAAAGCCTTGAGCATGGAGTGTTAATGACCATAATATTCAACTGTGTTCTTGATAGCTTTTAAAATGGCGTCTTGAGCATGGACATGACACAACTTCAGCTTACCGAGGACATAACCTTAGATAGGAGGTATGGAGGTCGCGAATTAAGTAGAAGGTTAGTAGGTAGTGGAGCGTTGTCTTGCTTCTCGATGGGATTAGGCTTGGTGGTAGTCTGGAGCACCGTATCGGTCGTGGTATTAGCCTTATTCATGTAGTTTATTGCTTTTCTTATCTGTTATCATCTATTGTTTATTGTGTTTCGGTGATCGCACTATTTTGTTGATGTTACTGTTTTTTAAATAGTTACCATGTTTTCTTCACTGTCGTTTTTCCTTTTCATTACTACTTTGATTTGCTACACTTGAGCCGAGGGTCTCTCCGAAACAGCCTCTCTACCTCCACGAGGTAGGGATAAGGTCTTCGTACACTCTACCCTCGCTAGACCTCACTAGTGAAATATCACTGGGTATGTTGTTGTTGTTGTTTATTTGGGTGTTAATCTAGCATATGTATACTCTTGCCAAATTTAAAATGGCATCTTGACAGTAAAAGTATAGATATCTAAGCATCTATGGTTTGTTTCAGAAGTTGTATTAGCTGTCTTCATCTGACTACTATTTGTTATTTACTCATCATCTACAGGACCAGCAACACAAACAGCTTGAATTAATTCTTGCAATTGGGAAAACTGGAAAGTTATTTGAGAACAAGCGAGGACCTAGTCAAGATCCAAATCAAAAAACAAATGATGTGTCTAATACAGCCGTTGATGGATTTCCACAGTCGGGAGTGAATCAAATCCAAGCTTTGAAGAGACAGCGAGAAACCAATAGTGACAGAATCTAGTTTCTTTCAGTATAGACCAGTAACATCTCTTTAAACGACGAAAGGGTGATATGCATGGTCACATGCTTAGATGGTTGAAGATTGACAGATATTTGAGGGATCATATATCCTTGTGCAGATTCTTTCTCCCGGTTTTTGTAAGGAACATCCTTGTAGGTAGGGAGAGGAGAAAGGTGAAACTCGATGTTCCTGTTCACGTTTATTTGACAACGAAACTTTGTGTATTAAGAAACACAATCGACCAATCCAGTTGTCAACTTTTGTTCTCGAGTGCTATTTTCTTCGTGTATGCAAACATGGTGTGAGAAATGGAAAAGTCTATTTATTTTCTGGAATTGCAGTGCCAGAGCATTCCTTTTTTAAGAATGCTCTGGCATGTTTTCCTTTGTGTTTTCTGCTTCTTCACTCCCCTTTTTTTTCCTTTTTTTTTTTCCGAACTGCTTTTACTTGAGCTTAGGGTCTATTGAAAACAACCTCTACCTCCCAAGGTAGGGGTAAGGTCTGCATAAACTCTATCTTCCCCAGATTTCACTCGTGGGATTATAGTGGATATGTTGTTGTTGCAATGTCAGATTGGAGAAATGCACAAAACAGTTGCTTCTAGATTGGATTTATAAGGAACTTCTAAATGATATCTTGTTCATGGCCTGCTTCTTTCTCTAATCTTTGATTGATTTCAGCAGCTTTAACTATGAAATGCTGTGCTAATGAAAGTCTGTTATTATTATGAAATGTAAAGGAGAAAGAGCTTCTCATTTTCTTTTTTTTCTTAATATAGATGTTGAGGTGAGTTTGGGCTGGCTAGCTCATGCAATCAAAGGAAAAATGCCCCTAAAGAAAAAAAGAAACTACCTTAGTAAGCTAGCTTTGGTTGTTTAGCATGCGAGGCACTATGTTAAGATGTGAATTGATCATGACGAGAATGGACTTCTCCATAAAATAAAGAAACATAGAAGTGCATAGCTTGCATGTCTATCATCAAACAGGAAATTAGAACTCTGTTATTGAAGAAAAATACGAAGCAAATATAAAGTACTCTTTTCAAGAAACATGGTAAGCATTTTGCTAACTTGATTATACAAACAATAATATACCCCGTATAATTCCACAATCGGAGAGACTGTTTTCGGTAGATTCTTGGTTCAAAAACACTAGAAATTTACGTCAATTTTTCAAAAACGGCAACCTAAAAAAACTGCACAAGACGCAAAAAATAGAAAAAAAAAGTAACAAAAATATCACCTCAAATTATACTAGACTCTAGAAATAAATCAAAAATAACATAAACTGCAAAAATTATACTTCCAAATGTGAGTTCCCATCAAATACTTTTTATTTTCACAATTTTGATTAAATTTAACAATCAAAATTTGGTATATATCTGACTGAAACAAAAATGCTCACTTTTAACCAACTTAAAAAGATAAAAAATGTTTATACATGATTCTTAAGAGACTAATTTTAACATACCACCAAAGATAAGTGATCATTTTGGTCATTTTCTCTTTCAAACAACATATATAAATACTAAATTCACAACAAATACCAATACGACATCGTACCAACACTCATTGCCGTTCTTGTGTGTTTTCGAGCTGCTCTTTCTTCTTGTAAACCAGAAGAAGAAGAAGTAGTAGAAGAAGAAGAAGAAGAAGAAGAAGAGAGCAAAAAGCAAAGTAACCCCACAATAATGGATGGACTGAAGAAGCTAGAAAATGTACAAAAAGTTATACAAATGATGGAATCTCACTGTATCATTAGTAACACCCACAATGCCAGCTCTCTTCGTTTTCTTGCTGATTTTGTCCTTCTTTTGGTAACTAAAGATTCCTTCTTTTTTTATTCTTGAATTAGTTTTTACTGCTCAAATTTTCAGTATGTATGTATCTTTCAGTATGGCGTAGCCACGTATAGCAAAGGGTGGCCAGTCGAACACCTTTTGTCAAAAGTATTATACTATGTATATAGAAAATTATATGAAGTATATAGATCAAAAATTATTTTTTATATATATTAAATCTTAAAGACCTTTAACGAAATTTCTGGCTTCATATATGTTTCTTGTATTGGGATGAAACTTGTCTAAATAAAGTGGAATGGATGTAGAGAATTGAAATAGCCGACCCCAATTTGTTCAGGATTGAGGTCTTATTGTTGTTGTTGTTAGGATCAAGATTGATGTGGGTTTTGATGCATGCTGAAAACTAGTGACAGTAGTGAAAAACTGAAGCAGGAATTTGGAAGTTGCAAAGTGAATTAAAGAAAGGAGCTTTCATGTGGTTATTTTGTAGTGAGTTGAAAATTTGAACTTAACCCCATCTCTTTTACCCGTTTGGCCATGAGAACCAAATACAAATTGGAGTTGGAGTTGGAGTTGGAGTTGGAGTTGGAGTTGTGTGTTTTTGACTTTTTGTGAGAGAAGTGGGAGTGGAAAAAGTGAAAACAAGTTTTTCTTGTTTTTCAAATTCCGGAATTCAACTTGAAATTGAATTCCGGATTTTTTCAATTTTTTATGGCCAAACACCATTTCCGGAATTCAACTCCGGGAAAAAGTAAAAAAATTCCATGGCCAAACGCCCACTACATTCCTTCTGACTTCTCATTAATTTTTGTTGTTAGTTATGCAAACACTTCCTCGTAGGATCACCAAAGCATGCTCCTTTAGCAGGCTTGATTTTACTAATTTGATCTCAAGTAAAGGGAAATAATGTTTAAGAGCTCCTGCTTTAATGGATATCCTTTCTTCTGTGACAGCTGGAGATTAAGTTAAGCAGGAATAACTAACATCCAACAGCTTCAGCCCTTCTAGTGAATATAGTAGTCAGTGTTTGAGTCCTTTCTTTCAACAAGACTCTTTGCTTGTCAAGCTTTCTAACCTCCACCAGGAAAGTTAATTAGTAAGCAAGATCATTGTGTAGCTTAGTGCCATATCATAGAAGAGGAGCAAATGAGGTTATGATTTCCATTCTAGCTGGATGCAGAGTGACCCTATATTTTTATATATATTCTTCCCCTACTTGTGGCTAATTCAGTAGCTATAATTTACTTTGTAACTCTTTGAAAGAAGAATGCTTTCTGTACATTGTTTATAAAGTGCCAAATTGTTATAGAGCAAGGATAACTGATTACTCTTACCAATTCAAGATCTAGATAGTGATAATTGCGGACTACGAAAGCAGTATGAAGACTCTGAAGTTGAGATAGTAGTTACTACCCACCCTATAACCCTAATGAAGGCTTAACAACAAGCCACCGCCATCTTAATGTTGTCGGATATATTTCAGGGCTGATTATTAGGTCGTACATTCGATTGGTTGTGTTTCTCTTTTCTTTGATCCTTTGTACTGCTTCTAAGTTGGTTTTGTTAGCTGGTCAATATGTTTCTCCTTGTGTAACTATATGGATATTGCTACATCAGCACGTACACTAAGAGTTGTTTGCTATTTTAGTCACTTTCTGATCTCAACCATATGTCAATGAAGGTAGCACCATGCTGTGAACTTGACGTTGATGCCAAGTGCCAATTGATTATTGACCATGTGCCGAAGGTTTGCATTGGATTTTAGAAGCTCTTTCAATTGTGTGAGAGGATGCAATGAATGTACATATTGTTTCTTTGGCAGTTTTCACATGCATTCTTTGAGGAAACATTGCAGTGCGCTAGTGAGGAAGGTGTGTTATACAGAAAGCATGCGCAATACATTTTTTTGGTTCTTCTTCACTGCGTTTCCCTTGAGATTTTGTTCCTTCTATTTGAGTAATTGATTGCTCCTTAGAATTTTGACAAAAACTTGTATTGACTAGATCCTGAAAATTCCTGATCTATAAAAGCAAAAAGATAAAGAATTCAAAAGATCTGATCTTTTGTTTTCATCTTACTTGCTAAGTGATGTACTTTTTTGGAAATGTGTTGTGCTTTGATGCCTTTTGATTGGTGGTCTCCTACACAACATGAAGCATATCTTATTCAAAATATGGGATAAGTTTGTTATTTTGAGCCGAGGCTCTATCGGAAACAGCCTCTCTACCTTTACAAGGTAGGGATAAGGTTGTGTAAGCACCACCCTCCCCAGATCCCACTTGTGGGATCACACTGGGTATGTTGTTGTTGATGATGATAATTACCAGGTTATACTAGTATCAGTCAATCTTTCACTTTCCCCTTACATTTGTATCTATTGCTCTGTTGCTCCCCATAATTTCTCAAAAAGTAGGTCTTTTCTTACAGAAGCATGAGGTTTCTATCTTGGTTGATTTATGATAAACCTACATTAATATTTCATTAATAAAATGAGCGCAGATGATAACAAGTTGTAGGAATTGGGGAGTGGGTGAGCAAATCTTTACTTTGAAATCTGATGTGTCAAAACACCACAAGTTTGTCATATCAGCTGGAGGCATTTCAGTAGCAATAAAATCATATTAGAATTTCCAGCTCCCCAACATTTATGTGAGAAGTGTATTATCTTTCCTGGAATTATCTTGCTTTTTCTTTTTACGCGAGCAAAGGGAATTATCTCGTTTTCACCTTTACCTTTTCTGCAGGTGTTGAACAAATGGTGAATACCGGTACACTTGATTGTGGTGACAAGATTATACCTGATCCATCTAAAATGGGATCCGAAGATATGCCAATGATTGGACTTGATGCTATGCAACGAGCTAATTCTACATTAGAAGATTTTGTGAGTATTTATTTTCCTTGAGGATCTTAAGGATTGGTGTTTATAATACCATTTTTGGTCTCTGGATGTGTCTCTGTACATTGCTGGCAAAAAGCCCAAGATTCTGAAGATAAAATTCGCAATTGGCTGATATATATTACATTATCAAGGATAATAGAACCAGTTAAATGTTACCTTTCTGAAAAAAAAGATAAATAGAACCTGCTAAATACTTAAAAGTACTCATTGTTTTCTTATTCTTATCAAGAATAACCTTTTACCAACATCTGATAAGAAAAACTGTAAGAAAAAGAATATTAACTATGAAATGAAGACTATCCGCTTAGATGAAAGGAGGCTTGAGATCATTCATCTGGTCATGCACTTTTGCATCCATGGGCAGGATGACTGTCGTAAGTCATCTTGATGCCTTCACATTCCTTAACCAAAAGAGCACTTGAACTTTGGCCATAGAGTTGCTCCACCCTGTAAGCTATTATTGATAATCCAACAAACTGGCTTCTCGCTTTTAGTGACTACCTTTTAAGCAACAATTGAAGGCAATTCTCTTCTTTCTTTGTGCTAGGTCCTTCTAGCTTGGAATAACTGAGAATGATCTTATGTTCTTAACCTTTATGATACCTGTCGCAGGTCTTTTATCCCCTTCTAGCTTGTAAGAACTGAGAATGATGTAATGTTCTAAACCACTATAATTCCTAACTTTCACTCGAGTTAAACTTTTATTGTTTCAGCTGTCCAATTTGGATTAACTTCTCAAACAACTTGTTGTAAATTCATCCGTTGTCCTTACCCTGAAATCATATTGGAAAATTATGCATGTATGCTAACTTGCAAGACAGGGTTAATTTCTCTCTAACACCATGCATCAAGTATTGATGTTGGCCGACCAAATTTTCTGTTTTTTATTGTTCTAGGACCTTGTAGAAATAATAAGCTGATGTTTGGTTTCGTGTGCCAGTGCAGGTCTTATTTTATGTTTCACAAAATGGATCCTCACCATCCGCAGTCTATGTTCAGATACCTACCAATACTTTCATTCACTGAAAGCTACATATATCAGGTGAGGATACTGACGGGCTGCCGATCATTTTGGTTTGGAGCTTTTCTATAAAAGCTTATTACACGTGATACGTCATGGAATTTCGTTAAAATACTTGTCGATCTCTACAGGGGATACTTTCCTTATTAACAACTGTAACTTCTTTCCTCTGTTGTTTCACCCCTTTTCCTCCCCCTTCTTTGCTTTTTTTGGGTAAAAGGACACTACAGGGTAAAGATTTATTTCTTTTCCCTTTGGGTACTAAGAAGGGAACATCCCAACCTCTTTCTAATTCGAATATCTTTCTTGATGCAGTTGGATAATTTAAATGAGAAACTGCTGCAGCCATCAATGGGGAAGGATCGATCGTTATATCGTGAATACAATGTGGTAGTACTACAGGCACATAAGGATGCTCATTAATAATATTTTAGGAGCATTTGAGTTATTACTTGCTTATAGTCGAAATCAATTGCTTGTTTCTGGGTATTTCATTACGTACAGGAAGCAAAACAAAGCTGGGAGCTTACATCCGTGAGAATGATGGCCAATGATCCATTTAGACCTCTTTGTATTTTACTTCAGCAGCATGGGCTTTTGACAGACAGGTCTAACTTCTTATAGTTATTTTCCTTTTCATCCTTGTCCATTCTGTATGTGAAGCTCCAAACCATGCTGGAAGTAATTTTCTCCTTGGGGACATTTTCAATAAGAACTTTGCTTACTTCACTTTCACTGACAACCTCTCCAGAAAATCTTTTGGAGACCATTTCGCTCATAGAATATCTTTCTGACTTCTTTCTTTTACCGCTGCCTTTGTTACACCCATTGTTCTGTCTACATTCTTTTTCTGTTCTTTTGATCAGTAAGTAAGTCATTCATTTTACCTTTCTTACTCACCCGCTTACTCCTCCCTAGAGAAAGTTTAGAAGAAGGTGATTGCACAGGAATGACAAAGAAAGAGGCAGATTCTGTCTACAAGACCTCTTCTTTTTCTCTCTTTCCTTTTCTTTGTCTCCTTGTTTCGTGTATATGCTCTTTGAAGTTTGATTTCTGTTTTTGTGCTAAAGGTAGTCCTTTTCTAGGGTAAAATAATCTATAGATACTTTGCTGGTCAACTTTCCATTGTGTGGATTGATTCTTATGATGTGACATTTAAGTGTTATTCGCTTTGTTTAGGGTAAGAGAAGAGTTTAGTAGTGGAGTAGAATATTGGTCTCTGGAAAGAAAGCTGTGTCATGCACTTGGGAGTAAACAAAAGGTATTGATTTTGATTCCTTATGCTGAACAAATTGAGCAAATTCTCATAAGTTGTCTTATCTACTATTCCTTTCTGATTAAGATCTACTGGGGGATAGTCTTCTTGAATCTAATTATGCCAATGCCATGAACCTCTTAGAGTCATTAAATTGTGGTTTTGATCAATGATTCTGTGAACAGATTTCAGTTGAAGGTGTCATGAGGGCAATTCATCTGAAGTCCTTTGATTATCGGGTGCTGAATCTTCTGTTGTATCAACTGAGAGGTGAAAAGGTATACTTGATTAGGAAGTAGTGGTCATTGGTTTCTTTAACTATTTGCTTTGACTAGAAACTTTCTGATATCTTCATCTTTGAATTGAAACTTCAGTATAATTTTCCTTCTCTATAGATTGAAGTATATTAAGAGGTGGTAAAAATGTTTATAATTACCATTTTCATATCATACTGTTGGTTCTTGAGATGTCACTGTATATTGACCCACATATCCTTGATTATATCAGAAGGCAAGAAGACCTACTAGTTGTGAAGTTGACTCCATGCATATCATTCCCAGTAGAATTTCTTATCGAGTAGTGCAGTAATCAATTGTTTTATGTTGTAATTTGTGAAGTTGATTTTCATGCGTATTATGTCCCAATATAATTTTCTCAATGACTAGTTGACAAGGCTTTTAGCCATATACGTTAACTATTTTATGTTATGATTTGTGTTCATGTGTTTCTTTTAAAACTGTTCTGAAGGTCAATGATATGCATATGGAGTTTTTGTCGACATCAGAGTTCCTTGTGGAGGTATCTGATGACTTGTAAGTATCTGGTGAATTATGTTAATTACTTCCGTTCTGATAGATAAAAGTTTTTGTGCTTCCCAACTAATGTGGCTTCTCTGATTTTTTTGATGTGATAAATCTGGATGATGTTAAATGACTGGATAATGCCAGGTTTGACTATGAGGTGAATCTTTTAATTCCAATGATTTGCTTACCCTCTTAAGGCATTCACGCGGAAAGATGAATTGTTCCTTTTTCTTTTTCGTAGGACGATGTATTAGAGAATAGTTTCAACATTCTGCGCATGTTCAACGGAATTTATGGGGCTTCTGCAGCACCAGCCATGCTGGTAAGTAACCGTGTTTGTTCTTATAAATGCTTTGAACATGGGCCAGTTTTGAGTCTTTGGAAACAAAAATATCCGTCTTGGAGCTTCTGTTCCTTTCATAGGGACTTAAGTGTCCATGACTGGTTCGGGAAGAGTGCATTTGAGATGCTGTTAAAGATCACATATTCTTGTATTTGCTTCAATCAAAATATCTACTTGTGAAGCGTTTAGGAGAGTCAAGGACATTTGACCAATTTAGTTTTAGAAATGTCGGATTAAATCTTCCAAGGGGACGCTAACTGTTTAGAAACCATGATGTTACTTGTAATTTTGCAATAAATGCCAGGCAGGCCAAATATGAACTAATGTTTCTCTTTCTCCGTTGATACTCATCCGAAAGAACTTTTCTCAATATACAGCTGAAGTAAGACTGGAAATCTCAATGTGTTGGTTTCTGACAACTCGAATAGATTACACCGCACATGCTGCTTATAGATTAATATGAATAGTCATTTACATTGCTCTTTTGTTAGCTAGATAACCAGAAACACAAACCGAAAAGGTGAAGTAACAGGAGAAGGGTACAAAGAAGAAAACTTTTTTAGTGCTCTCCTCTTCCTAGTACAGATCAAAAATTGATTGAACACCTGCAAGCAGCCTACTTGTTGTACTGCGTTAATATGAGATGTTTAGGCTTGCCCTTGCACACGCTGGTTGAATCCATTTTTAGTTATCTAAATATATGGTGAAAAAGTCTTCAACAAAATGTTGCAATAAGTACTTGAAACGTGAAAGAAAGAATGCTCAAGATTTATTTTTTCTCGATGTGAAAGCTAACTGAAGCGAATTCCAGGCAAAAGTTATAACTGAAGCTGAAGAGAAGTATGATAGTCTGTTGAAAACTCTCGATCCCGAGCTCTCTCTGAACTATCAGAAGAGATGTGAAGAAGCTACTAAAGAAGGTAATATTTTGGCCCATTAATTTTTTCAACGAGTCTTCAACTATTTGATACTTCACCTATTATCAGGATTTTAACTAGCTTCCTTTTGATTATTAGGTGGGAAGACGTCAGGTCCATCTCTTGGAACATGGAGTATACCTCCTGTTATTGGAGATGAGGATCTGTATCGATCTGACGTTTTGAATTCGAAGCTATCTACTATACCAGAATGGAATACCTAAGGAAAAATACTGGATTCAGAATTTAGGCATGCTATCAATAAGCTTTGACAACACAACTTATTTCTTCTCATTACCAATTTGCTGTTGACAACAGTCAAGGACTACCAGCCAGAAACCACTAAAATGGTAGCTGATCCTCCCCATCTACCATCATAAAAGCCTCCCTATCTGTCTCTTGATCCCTCATTCCGCCCGAGGAGGGCTTCGTGTCTGATTAGCTAGTTGGGTAGTATTATTCAAGATTGTTACTTTGTGTTCTACAACTAAACAACAACAAACCCAATGTAATCCCACAAATGGGGTTTTATGTTCTACAAAAAGAAAAACACTAGGTGATTCTTCCTCCCTTCTACCTAAGAGCCTTGGCAGCAGAGTCACCAAGTACATGTACTAGTGGAAGGTAGCATGTACCCGATAGAATAGTCAAGGTGCACGACAAGCTGGCTTGGACACCACCATCAGAAGAAATAAAAATGATGTTTATTTATCAAAAAAGGTGAAAAGATTGCTACTTCAACATTCTAAAACTAGGAGTTATGGTATTTTGTTGCTTTTAAGGGTTGTTTTATTATACCCTCTTGTGACTGGTGTTACAATTTGTATTGTTGTACATTATTTATTTCCCAAAGAATGGAGGTTGTGGAGGACACAGATTACGGTAGAAGGTTAGTAGGTAGTAGAGCGTTGTATCATTTATCCTTCCATACTAGTAGCCGTAGGAGAAAATTCCTCCTGTAGTTTCTTGCTATGTTGTTTCAGGTCCTCATTACAGAATGCTTTGTCTTGCTTTCTATAGTAACTTGTCATGGTTTCTTCACTTCCATTATTTCCTTTTCTGACCTGCTTTAATAAACATGAGGTCAAATTTCTAAGGTGTTCAAATTGTTCTCATAATTGTAGGTTGTTACTATTTGTTGTTATCGGAAACATCCTCTCTACCTCTCAAGGTAGGGGTAAGGTCTGCGTACACTCTACTCTCCTTTCAGAACCACTTACGGGATTACACTGGGTATGTTGTTTTACATTATTATTTATTTTTTATATGGATTTGGGAACAAATGACAGCATCCACTGGTGCTGGTGTGAAAATGAGGACACTCAACATGTGAGTGAAGATGTAAAATTTATGTTTGTATGCAAAATATTCTTTCAAGATCTGACATGAATTGGAATTTTATCAAGAAAGCATCTTCAGACTCTCTTCAGCTTCTGCTACACTCTGCAATAGTAGCCAAGAAGAAAAACCAAATGTATTGAAACAAATCTTTATTTTGGTGGGGGCTTTAAACTATTGTCTTCTTCTATGAGTGAGTATGAGTCAACAGAAAGGAATCTTTTTTCACCTTTTTTTAAGATGGGGTGGCCACACATTTCTGTAAAAAATCCTGTTTTTTTGTTTGACTTCTATGGGCTCTCTGTGCTGACAATAATTCATACTACAAATTTTGACTATAGTTGATTTGTTTCACATTTACATTGTTCATTTACTTCTTCTAGATTGGTTAAACTTTCATTTGTTTTTCGCTCGGTGTCTGATACTCGCATTCAGGTCGATTAATTCGAATTTATGCTGGGAAGTTTAACAATGGAGGTAAAGCGCTCTCTTATAGAGGTGATTTCGCAGTGTTTGAACTCGAGATCTTTGCTTAAAAATGAAGGAGTATTTGGTTGGAGGGTTCGTTTAGTGGTGGTTGATGTCAATTCAACATTAGTGTTGAAATTAAGAACTTTTCATAGCAAATTTGTTGATTACTTCTTTTAAAGGAGCAAATCGACCTCGATTCTTGAATAATTCACATCACTTCTATTGGATCACAACATCCCTTTTTTTTCTATGGGAAATGACATGTATTAATAATTTTGACTTCTATGGACTCTCTGTGATGACAATAATTCATACTACAAATTTTGACTATAGTTGATTAGTTTCACATTTACATTGTTTCTTTACTTCTTCTAAATTGGTACTCCCTTTGTCCCATATTAGTTGCACACTTTCCTTTTTATACACATATTAAGAAATCATAAATAAGAAGATTGTTTTACTAATTTATCCTTTAAAAAATTTCTTTAGAACTTTACAAACAAATGTGAACACTTTCAAAAAGAATTAATTGCAAGGGTAATATGGGAAAAAAATCAATTAATGCTTTCTTTATTTAGTAAGGTGGTCAACTAATATGGGACAATTATTTTTAATATAGTGAGCAACTAATATGGGACAGAGAAGGTAAAAAAAAATTTGCTCTCGGTGTTTGATACTCGCATTAAAATCTATTAAATTCGAATTTGTGTTGGCAAGTCTTGGGGTAAAGAGCTTTCTAATAGAGGCCTCACACCTAAAATTTGAACTCGAGATATTTGATTAAAGATGGAGGACTTACCAGTTACCAACCTTGTTGGTGGGATGGTTGATTTTAGTTCAACATTAGTGTTGAAATACTTTTCATAGAAATTTGTTGATTACTTCTTTTAACTAAGCAAATCGACCTCGATTCCTGAATAATTCACATAACTTTTATTGGACCACAAGATTCTCTTTTTCTATGAAAAGACATGTATTAATAATTTTGATTTTAGGATCCGACAATTCCTTAATATCTTGTTAATAATAAATGTCATGAGAGAAATAAAGTCATTGTCCATTCTAGATTCGTCATTGTCTCATTTAATCATAAAGGGCATTTTACATTCTATATTTGCCAAAAAAATATTTTGGCAAATTGTGTTACCCTAATTCAAGATCCAATTTTAGAAATATGGTCATTTTCATGTATTATTTGTTTCATTTTTGGCCTTAATCTTTATTTAGCAGAACAAGATTTCTCCCTCCATAAAAATTATTGACCTATAGTTTCTGCTTTAATGTCTTATAAAAAAAATACTAGGTGATTTTTTTTTTCTTTTTTTAATAATCATAGTATTCACGTCAGTTTACGTGTGTCTCGACTAATTTTACGGAATTTCTGCTATCTTCTATCAGTAGAGCCTAAGACCTAGGTGATTTCTTATTCTTCCTAATATGCCTAAGTCTTGATAAATAGAGGTATCCGATACTTAAGCTGGTGAAAGAAAACATGTACTCAATGAAATAATTGAAATGTGCACGCAAACTGATTCGAACGCGGGACAGCAATGATCCAAAAGGAGGAGATAAGTGGCATGAATAAGAGAATAAAGTGAGTCCAAGAATAAATTGAGATAATTCCATTTTGTTCTTTTATTTCTTTCCCATCATTCAATTCATATTATAAGATGGCAAATAAATATCATTCAATCAATCAATAATTAACCATGTCTTAATCCGAATTTAATCAAGATTGATTATATGACCTCTTGTTATCCAATTTTTTTTTCTATTTTTAGAAGATTAATCATAGTTAAATACAATATTTATGTTGATCGTCAACTTATCACAATATTCTTTCTTTTATTTATGTTTGGAATCATCCATGATATACATAAGTTCCTACGTTGCGTCAAGAGACGTAAGTCTAGTATTTAAGTCGAAAAAAATAGAGGGTCAGACCCATAAGACTGTATTCGACCCAAAAGAATTGGCTCCAGACGAATTTCTCGATCATCAAAAAAGTATCCAACATAATAAAATGTTGAAAGAATTGATGCAAAGACTCATATGATTGAGTCCCTCAACACTTCAACAAGATGTTAGATGTTTTGTGTCCATTGAAACATGTTTTTTTCAACACAAAGTCAAATGAATTATTTCTTATGTTTGTCTTTAGGTGTTTCTTTGAGGGCCCATGAAAATAACTTATGATATCAATATTTTGTTGGGATTCTAGCTTTAAGTTCACTCTTCCAACTTTGTCAATCTTTGCTTTTTTCCCTTTTGTTTCACTCAAGTTGGTGGAATTGGGAGGAAAATTTCTAACCCCATTACAATCTTTCTTTCACTATACCAAAGTTGGATTTTAACTCTCTTTGTTTTCCTTTTTGGTGTTGGGATTAGTTGAGAAACCTCTTTTTCCTTTGTTACTTTTTACCAACCTCAAAATAGCCTTCTTTTATGTGCTTGGTCTATATTGCTCGGACTCTCCAAAAATGTTGACGCATCTGTGTCAAATTCTCGAAAAATGCAATACTTTTTGAAGAATCCAACACACCCCATCGACATTTTTGAAGAGTCCGAGCAACGTTGCTTTCGGCCTGAGCTAATCATAGTTGAGAATCCCACACAAGACACCAGAAATCAAGCTCCTTTTGCAACTTCTGCTATATTTTGTGGCCATTGATGAAGAATGAATTGTGACATTGAAAATAACTGTAGTTAAAATTGTGATATTCAATGTACATGTAATAGAAATAGGAAGATCGATAGCAGAACACCTTGCACCGTATCAAAGAGTACCATGAGTTTAACGATTGCTTCCAAAATGAAGAATGTATGAAATAACTCAGACAATTGTTATCAGTGTTCAACTAAGGATGCCCTGACAAGGCGTTAAATTGATCGGATGTAGTACAATACTGACAACTCTTTCATCATCCACAATTATGGACTCATCAATGAACACAACAAAGAGAAAACTGTAAAGTACATAGTCCAACTGAATCAGTCGATAGCAAAGGCAATGTTTTATTATATGATTCCGGGAAGTACATATGATCCGATGAAAAAAGGACACAGAAATCACATTTACATCTTAGAAAGCGAGCAAACTTTCATTTAGATAGTAGTATAAGCAGAGTTCATTAGCAGATCGAAGAAATAGTATATGAAAACTTCAGGAAATTGAATCAGCAGAACTTTGTTCATCAAACCTCAAGGAGATTGGGGCCAATCATATCCAGCATCCACAGCATTTAAGTCATCGTAAAACCACATTTCCACGTCTTCCACACGTTCCTCGTCTTCCCAGTATCCATCAGACATCTCATCATCGTCAAAGTCATCATCAATGTCGCCTGCCACAAAGTCCCATGGTATATAGCCAGAAGAACCTGAATAGTCCGAGCAATTGTCCCAGCCATTCTTATCATAGCAATCCACGACAAGGGGTCCGACTACCTTTAGCTTATTGAATTTCTTGACAAAGTTCTCATCAAGATTCACATTCCAACAACCCCTTACGTCCAACAGCTCGAGTTGCCTGCAGTTTTGAAGAACTTCCGATATGCTCAATGTACCAACCAGCATGTAAGCAATCTCCAGTTGTTTGAGCTTAGGCATCGTTGTAGCTATTGCAAGGGCTTCATCATCTTGTGAGAGCTTGTCAATAACCTCAAGCGGGTGCATAGTTCGACGCAAACCAGTCAGACATTTACAGTGCTTCCCTATAGCTTCCAGGGCGCTCGCCCCTATTTTTATGCAGTAACTTACATCCAAAAACGTAATGTTGGAGAATGTTCCTGCAACCTGTTCCACTACGGAGTCGCTTAATTCACACTTTGGCAACCGCAACGTCTGCAGAGATTTGGCACTAGCAACCAAAAAAGAGAAGTTTACGTTCACTTCAAGTAAATATTCATCGGTTATGGGAGGGAATAAGAAACATAATGACATGTTCTTTATTGCTATACGACAAGTCTATTGAATTCCAACTACCGCTAATGGGAGGGAATAAGAAACATAATGACATGTTCTTTATTGCTATACGACAAGTCTACTGAATTCCAACTAGATCAGCGACAAAATCAAAAGCAATAAAACTTTAATATTTCCTCTTTTTTAATTCAAAATGAATCCACGGATTTAGCTTCCTTTGTAGAGACCCAAATCCCATATATTGACTTGGTACACAATGAGTTGAAAAAGAATTTTAATCTTCTACACAATTCATTATGACGTGAGGCATAGTATCGTAAATTAATGTATATCTTCAATGATAAATAGATAACTGCAATAATGAAGATAATGAAGATAATGAAGATGATATACTAACTTGTTTGCAATGAATTCGAAGCTTGATTTGTCCGAGAGACCAGAGACACAGAGTTTACGAAGGGAACCACAGCTTCTTGGAATAAGCAAGCGAAGCATCCGATCAAGGTTTTCAGGGCAGCGATTTTTGCTCCATTCCTCAATGTCAATCTCTTGCCAACAATAAGGCCCCTTTACTGCTTTTCCCCATGACTTGCAAACCCTTGGAACTACAGTTAGCACCTCTTGAAGCGAAAGGTTTCTAAATATTAGCCCGAGTGCATCGGGTAACAATTCATCCCACTGCCTAAACTCGAATCCTTCCTCCATTTGAATTCTTGTTTATCTGCTATAATAATGAAAAACATTCAGAACAGAAGTTCCACAGCTCACAGATCCACCCATGATATTCCAAATTTCCATATCTGAAAGACTTGGCCGAAAACTAATACTAGAATTCAAGCAAGTTTATGAATTTAACTACTAAGCTAGTGTTTGGCCATAGATTTTGAAAAATTATCTTCAAATATCGGTTTGGCCATGAAATTTGATCAGATTTTCACAAATCTGATCTTCAAATATTTTCAAGTTCCCAAAAACAGGCAGGCTCAGACCTGTGTTTAGGACTTCCACTCACAAAACTTCAATTTTTTTCCAAGTAAAATGCATGTCCAAACACATCTTCAGAAACTCAAATTTTCAAGTTTCAACTTCGAATCTATGGCCAAACGAGAGCTAAAAGATTGGAGTAGTTACATCCACACAAACTCTTCCCAACATAGTAAGAAAGATGAAAAAGTACTGAAAATATAGCAATCTAATACAGAACCAAAGAAAAATCAACTTAATGAACTAACAATAACCATAAAAATCGAATCTTGGAGGAAAAAAAACACCCCCATACTCACAAAAGAAGAGATTTATCCAAAGAAATGAAATTGGTAAACACAAACAACAGAAAGTCACAATCTTTACAAGAGAAACATGGTAATTATGGAAAAATCAAACTCTAAAAAAGAAAAAAAAAATCAAGAACATAGAAAAGAGAAAATGGCAAAGATAAAAATATACCTACCTTTTACACAACCATATTGCCACCACCAAAACAATCCACAGATTCAAATGGCTACACAGATCAGCATCACTCAAAATTAACCAATATCCTGTTGAGGGAAATTCTCAAATCAGGATATAAACATCTATATAAACTCAGAAAACCAAAGACATTTTGGAAATCTCTGTAACAATACACAGATAAAGAAAGGAAATTTGCTTTACACCAACAAATAATTACTTCCCAAAAAGGTAAAATCTTTCAAGAAAAGTCATTTCAAGACTTCCCAAACACCCTTATGATAGTTCTTGCAGCAGTACATAAACAAATAAATTTTGGAAATCTCAAAAAAAAAAAAAATACACCAGCAATAATTACTTTCCCAAAAGGTAAATCTTTCAAGAAAAGTCATTTCAAGACTCCCCAAACACCCCTATGAAATTTTTTGCACAAGTATATGAAAAATCCAAAGAACCCCAGAAACCATATACATTTAGGAAATCTCAATATACACAAATCAAGAGAGGAAAAAACTTTACACCAGCTATAATTACTCTCCCAAAAGGTAAAATCTTCCAAGAAAAGTCATTTCAACACTTCCCAAACACCCTTATGAAAATTCTTGCAGCAGTTTACAATACATTTTGGAAACTCTCAATACACAAATCAAGAAAGGATTTTTTTTTCTTTTACACCAGCTTAACAATTAGTTTCCCAAAAGGTAAGATCTTCCAAGAAAAGTCATTTCAAAACTTCCCAAACACACTTATGAAAATTCTTGCAGCAGTTTACAATACATTTTGGAAACTCCCAATACACAAATCAAGAAAGGATTTTTTTTTTTACACCAACACAACAATTAGTTTCCAAAAAGGTAAAATCTTT
The DNA here is from genome assembly GCA_003996215.1 of Jaltomata sinuosa. Lineage (NCBI taxonomy): Eukaryota > Viridiplantae > Streptophyta > Magnoliopsida > Solanales > Solanaceae > Jaltomata > Jaltomata sinuosa. The sequence continues at coordinate 1,601,832 of QJPP01007213.1, read as the reverse complement.
CAAGAAAAGTCATTTCAAAACTTCCCAAACACCCTTATGAAAATTCTTGCAGCAGTACATAAATCTCAATACACAAATCAAGAAAGGAAAGTTTTTTACACCAGCTCAACAATTAGTTTCCCAAAAGGTAAATCTTTCAAGAAAAATTTCAGAACTTCCCAAACACCCTTATGAAAATTCTTGCAGCAGTACATAAATCTCAAATTCTCAATACACAAATCAAGAAAGGAATTTTTTTTACACCAGCTCAACAATTAGTTTCCCAACAGGTAAAATCTTTCAAAACTTCCCAGACACCCCTATGAAAATTATACATTTTGGAACATCTCAATACACAAATCAAGAAAGGAAAGTTTTTTTACACTAGCACAACAATTAGTTTCCCAAAAGATAAAATCTTTCAAGAAAAGTCACTTCAAAACTTCCCAAACACCCTTATGAAAATTACACATTTTGGAAAATCTCAATACACAAATCAAGAAAGGAAAGTTTTTTACACCAGCACAACAATTAGTTTCCCAAAAGGTAAAATCCTTCAAGAAAAGTCATTTCAAAATTTTCCCAAACACCCTTGTTGAAAAAAAGCAAAAAAGAAAAACTTGCTGCAGCTCACATGAGATGTAACATTCAACACAACACAAACATTCAAGAAAATGTACAAATTACAAAACCCCATGTCAGACCTCAAAAAAGATTAGCTGAACTTTGGATCTGTGAAAAAACCACCGGTTTATCCGCCTGAAATGAAGGGTAATATGAGGAGCTGAACTTCAGTACCTCAGTTCCCTTTTTAGCTTTTGTGGGGTTGCAAGTTAAGAGAGAGAGATATACACAGAAGCTAAAGTATATGAAAGAAAAAAACAAGAAGAGAAACAAAAAGGAAACAAGATTTTGATTACTCAGACACAAACAATAAATAAATAAATAAACATGTGAAGGTGAAATTTTTTTCTGAGTATTTTCTTTTCCTTTTTGATTTTCTCCCGATATTTTGTTTTGAAACTCGACTAATCTTGAATTCTTGATTAACACAGAAAAATCTCAGCTTAAGTTACAGTGCTCGCTATGAAATCTCTTGTTAAAAATGAAGAAATACTTATCTCGAGTGATAAACAGTACTTTCTATTTTCAAGAAGAAATGTGATGTAATTTGTACTTTCTTCGTCTCAGTTACGTGACACCCTCTTTTTTTTTAGTTCGTCCTAAAAAAATATAACCTTATTATAATTAAGAATAATTTAATTTTAATTTTTTTTATTCTTAATGAAATCATTTATAATCATACAAATATTTAAAAATTATTTTTATTTTCTTAAATATTGTGTCAAGTCAATCAATGCCGCATAAAAATGAGACAAAAAAAAAAATTGGAATTTGACGGGAAAAAAAATTGGAATTCTTGAGAGTCATTTTCACTTTGATAAGATACCAAATTAAATACTATAGACTAGTGTAACATCAATAATAAATGTAATAATTTTTAAAATTTTAGTAGTTGAGTAAGAAAAGTCTCACATTAAATAATTAGTCTATTTGATCTAATTTTACCGAATAAAAATAAGATTATGTACATATTATCTTCCTAGATTTTACTTATGAAATTATTTTTGAATATATTATTGTGGTTGATGATGATGATCTTAGTATATTAAGTGTCGGATTGGTCGTATTTTTTTAATTTTTTCTAAAATATAATTTTAAAAAAAATCTGGACATAACATTGTTACAATATTATTTTGGAATTTGCTTGCGTACCTCCATCTTGAAAGTCTCATTTTCACTTTGATAATGATACCAAATTAAATACTATTGACTAGTATAACATCAATAATAAATGTAATAATTTAAATAGTAGTATTTGAGTAGAAAAGTCTCACATTAAATTTAAGTCTAGTTGATCTTACATATAATAACATATCCACTATAGTCTTAGGGTTTCGTTAATTTTTTTGAGTTTCATTCTTGTGAACGTTCTTTCCAGACGAGATACTTAACACAGCTACAGCATTGCACGGATCGTTATCCACAACACTTAGTATTCACCGTTTATGGCTAGGACTAATGAGGTATCAAATCTCATTCGCTTCCCTAGCTTTCGTCTCTCAATGTCAGTGTCTGCTCAATAGAGTACTTTCGCCTTTGGTGTTCCTTTCAAAATCTCTATGCGTTTCACCGCTCTACTGAAAATTTCTTCTCCCTCTACCTAATTCTAACTTGATAAGTCGTTTGGTAGATAAATTAAATTATCTTAAGATTATAATTTTGGACTAATTTATCCCACCTGAGAGATGAGATAAAATAATCTCAAATTGAATTTGAATAAAGTGTCATATCAAAATTAATCTTAGGATATTTCACTTTATTCTGCGTACAGCGTACCAAACGACTCCTATAATTATAAGTGCGGTCTGAAAAGGATAAAATACACAGTATATACAAACTTTATCTCTACTTTTAAAGGGATAAAAAGCTACTTTCGATAAATTCTCGATTTGAGAATAAGTGTTTAAAAAACTTATAAAGAGTAAAAAAAATACATTAATAATAAAATAATATTAATAGTCAAAGTAAATAAAATAAGAATCATAAAATTGAAGAATAAAACAGGATTAGAATATACAGAATTACTATTATAAGATCGAATATTACAGCATGCTTAAAGGTAAAAAGAGTATAATGGTAGTAAAGATTTACTTCTTTATTTTTGTCTTTTCTTGTATTTGGTCAGATTGTACAAGTACTTCAAGTTTTCAACTATTTTACGGCAACTTGTATCTCATTCTAGCACATGTGTATCGAATAATTTTTTTGATTATAATTTTAGTTAGTGAAAAAGAAATCAATTATTAATATTTTTTTATTTTGTAATATATTAGAATTAAAATAATATTTAATATAATATTAACATTTTAAAAAATAAATTAAAATGAAAAATAAGATGCATAAATAAAGCCAGTGAAATAATATTTTCTGTAATTTGAAATAAGTGTTTGGTTATAGATTTCAAATATTTTTTATTTTATTTGAATTTTATTAAGATAAAGTTATCTGATTATATTTTTTGTGAAGCAGAGAAGAGAACACTTTTTTCATGTTTGGAGCACTTTTCCACCTTGGAGTTGAACAGAGTTGGATATTTGGAGTTATTTTTCAAATTTAGAATTCAACTTCAAGTTGGATATGAAATTTTTTATAACCAAACAAGGATTTTGAAAAAAGAAAGAAAAGGAAAATTATTTCGAAAAAGAGTAAATAATTCTCATGGCTAAACAAGCAAGAAGGTTAGGAATGAACATAAATCACCGAAAAAATAATTATCGAATCAAGAGTAACTGTATTCAACTTTGAAAATATGGAACAGAATGTCGAAGGCCACTTCTAAAGATTATGTATCTGTCTTTTGTTTGTAGTAATAATTGTCATGTCAGTGTTTACTAATTTACCGAATTACTAAAATCGAATTTTAGAAATACGGAACAGAATACCGAATGCCACATCTAAAGATTTAGTATCTATCTTTTGTTTGTCGTTACAATTATCATGTCAGATGTTTACTAATCATGTGTGAGAAGAAGAAGAATGTTTGGTAATCAAATGTTTGATGTTTGATATTTTTTACTTTCTTAACGATTATTGAATTATCAAAATCAATTTTTAAAATACCAAATCGAATATCGAACACCTACTCCTACCTAAGATTGCTTCTTCTTTTTTTCTCCCTCTCACTTCATTAATTACTAAAGGGTACCCTTATGTCTTTTTCTTTTTTTTAATCAAAATTCTATGTTTGGTTTCTGAATTATATTGAGTGTGGAAGTGAGTTAAGAAACTGTATATATAGATGAAAGAGTAGTTATGGCTACTGTAAATAAAGCTGAAGCATTGATGGTGATTCTAAAAGCTTAAGTCTTTTTTGCTGTGGGATGTGGATGCCCCCCTCTTATATTTATGATTCCATCCTAGTACATATCTCAATTACCGACAAGAATTGTAGTAGAGTGGTAAGTAGTCTTTCATTTGTGATTAGAGATCTCAGGTTCGAGTCTTTTTTGATATGAAGTCACCTTTTTTAGGGAGCGCTTCATCTCCCAATGTGGGACTTTTCGGTATGATGTGGATGCACCCTCTAATATTTATGATTCCCTCCTACTAGTACATATATCAATTACCAATAAAGATTGTGGTGGAATGATAAGTTCTTCTCCATCTTTAATCAGAGGTTTCAAGTCCCTCTAGGTATGGAGTCGCCTTTGTTAGGGAACGCTTTCCCTCAATGTGTGACTTTCCAACACGAATTCGAATTTAATCGGACTTCAATACGAATATCAAACACCGAGTGAAAAACAAAAAATAAAGACATATCTCAATTATTACCTTGGCTATTTTTAAGTTTCTATATTTATATCAAACAAATAAATGTATAATAGTGCGTGCTATATATAAAATTTTATTTCTTAATTATAATTAGGTACTTAATACATATTATTATCTTATTAAATCACTTAATCACCATGGTAAATTGAAATTGTTTGATGTAAACATCAACTGTAAGTAAGTATCTAATATATTCTTATGGTAAATACTTACTCATACTTGATATTTATATCAAATAAATAAACATATAATATTGTGTTTGCGCATAGACTTATATTCATTAAGTCATAAAGGTAAAAAAATCGCATCCATCACACTGAATTTTGTAATTATTTTTTAATGTAAGAGCATATATGTTACCAATCATGATTATGGTGAGATGAATATGATTCTTTTCCTTTTAATAAAAGATATTGAATACAAGTTTAGAATGTGAAATTGATATTTCAATACAAATATCGAATATCGGATGAATACTTAAAAACTACCAATATTTAAGTTTGTACTTACTAAACACTACACATGATATATCAGCAAATTTTTATACTTTATAGTCTTTTAGCAGGCTGTCCTTTCATGGTACAACCCTATTCCAATTAATTCACACCTATTTAACTTTGGCTGAATTAAGTTTTTAAGGTACCCTATTATCCACAGTAAAAATGGAATCACTGTTTAAAATATATTCAAATTTAAAACTTCATTTACTATTTTTTACTACAAGAAGTGGTTATTCGGTCAAATATATTTACGAAAAATGGCTATACGACTTTTGTTATTGCACTCAAAGTGCATATGTTGTTTCTATGCTTCTTCTCTCTCCCTTTTTCTTTCTTTCTTTCTTTCTCACCTTCCATAACTTTCTTACTTCAATATATAAGTATTATATAAAAAATGTATATGGATGTATATACATCTCTGATACATACTTATACATCATATATACGCAGTTTATACACGATTGATACATTCCATATATATTATATATACATGCAACCATTCTTGTTGATTCTTTTTAGCAGCAGTACATTTACGTAAGAATCCCGAATAATCGCCCACTTAGCTTGGGCTGTTCTTTTAGGGGTCGTTTGGTAGCTAGTAAGAGTTATGCATGTATTAGTAATGTATGGATTAGTTATGAGAGAATTTATGTATTATTTATGCAGGAATTACTTATTCATGTATTAGTTGTACATGTATTAATTATTCCACCTTCTACCTTGCATAAAATAATACATAGATTCCCTCATAACTTATACGTGTATTAGTTATGCAGGTTTCTAAATTGCAAATCAAACATTGTATTAATTTTATACATGAATAGCTTAACTCCTAACCAGCTACCAAACATGGTATTACTTATGCAGAATTTAATATCTGCATAAGTCACTTCTAAACCAGCTACCAAACGACCCCTTAGACATCCATCAACTTATTGTATGATCTGAAATTTGAACTACCAAATCTAATTTCAAACTCAAATATCTTAAGTTGGCCCATTATAGATGTGGATCCGTTTGGTGGCCCAACAGATTATCTGGCCCACCATTTCACATGATGCATCACAAGAATTGATTGAAATGACTGACCACAGATGATTTGTATTGTGACAAAAAGAAATATTCGTAGATAATTGGCGTAATACATAAATGTGTTTTTTTATTTTTTCTCGGCTGATATTTATCGGCTGATATTTATGTCTTTTAATTTTGGATGTGCATAAGTAGTCATTTAAATTTATATATAGTTGAACAAATAGAAACACACCTCCTACGTGACATAACGCACGTAGGACGCCACACATGAGGGGAAATTTCCACGTAGGACGCATATGTCTACTTGTTCAATTTTATACAAGTTTAAGTGCTAACGTGTACACATCCAAAATTGAAGGACATAAATGTCATTTATGGCCAAATTATAGGACATGTTTGTATATTATGCTTAAATAATTTCAACCAACCATGTTATAATCCTTGTTGTTTGCAAAATTGTAATTACTACGAGGTAAATTTGAAAAAAAAGAGGATGAAAATATTCAACGAAGTGAAATCGATCTTGTTTTACTTAGTCGGTTCAATTGTAACATGTTCATGGTAACGAACCTTACAGATATGTCTCTTACGATAGGTTATTATCGAGTCCGATAATACAAGTACTTTATGAACTTGTGTTGCGCTTTATAAAAATCTTCACTCTCTCTTATGTAAGATTCGCCTAAGATATCATGTGTGTCAATCTAGAAGTCTGTCAATCTTTTCTCTTTTAACTCACCTTGTCGATCCACCCTCTGTCAGGGGCATTACACATAAAACGAAATAATTTTTAGTTGACCTAGAAATAGTGAGTAGGAATATATGCACTATGGCATGTCCTATATATCTGGATTTTGGAACATATATAGTACGTGAAAATTGAAATACATACTAGCCCCATAATTCTAGCATTCGACAACATCATTAAATAAATTTTTAGGCCAATGTCATGTCTTGTCATTGATATTTGGCATATCTTTGTGAAACTTTCCTTAGGTGAATCCAATTAAAAAATTTCAAGATATTTGAAATATTTTGTAATCAAGTCATAATCTTTCTAAATAAATCTCCAAAGCAGCTTTTGAAGCACATATGATGTAGTAATGAATAGATTTGGTGGGATGGTTGGGATCCTTCCGCTCTTAATAAGAGATCTCAAAATTGAGCTTTGAGTATGAAAAAAAATCTTGTTGTACCTCTCGAATGGGCCTTGCAACGCGCGATTCGAATGTAGTTGGACTCCAATGTAAATACCAGACATCAGATGAGAAATTAACCCCCCCCCCCTTCCCAAAAATAAAAATAAAAATAGATGTTACAAACTTAGAAAGGCAAAAACAATTAGAGTCATTTAGTAGCTAGTAAAGAAATAATTTATTGATGTATTAATTTCTGTATAAGTTGTAGTTAGTAAAGAAGCAACTTACTCATATATTAATTTTTGTATAAGTTACACAATGTTTGGTAGGTAGCTAGTTAGGAAATAAGATTTTCAAGTATAAAATTAATATAACGTCTGGTTTGCAATTTAGATACCCAGATAATAAACACATCTATAAAATATGAAAAAAATGGAATAACTAATATCTGCATAATTCTAATCAGCTACCAAACAACCCCTTAAACAAGTAAAAGAGAAACATGGGTCCCTTACCAGTTAAAAAAAAATATAATAGTTATTTTTTTTTTAATTATTAGACACTAAGGGCTCGTTTGTTTGGGCAATAAGTTATCACAAAATTAGTTATTTCAATATTGTTATTCCTCCCTTAATGTGAGAAAAAATAACACTACAATCTCGAAATGTGTTATCCCACGATTCTATCCCAACAAAATATGAGATCAATTTATCCTAAAATTAATCCCGAGATTTGTTATTTCTTATCCCTTGTACCAGACAAGCCCTAAGGGTGTGTTCGGCACGACAGAAAATGTTTTTCATGATTTTTTTAAGAAAATATTTTATTAAAAAATAAGTGTATTTCTTATTTATTTTCTATTGTTTGATAAACAAGCAAAAAAATATTTATACGTAATTTAGAAAAAACACATTATGGGGGTGCGATGAGGGTGTAATCTAGGAAAACAAAATTAAACGACCAATTGTTTATAATACATTAACTTAAACGAAATGACATAAACAATAATCAGAATTCATATAGTTAATTCTTAAGATTAAACTGATATTGTTATTTTCGTAATTTTTGGAACACCATATACATGATCTTCCCTATCAAGTGCTACCAAGCAATTAGACACCAATATGCTCACCATTTAATTGGCAAAATCAGAATCTTTATAATAAGAAATAACATAAATATATGAAAAAGTCAATAAATTCAACACCATGGTGAAGTTAGAGTGTAGGTTACGAGTTCATCCAAAAACGAATAACTTTAGTTCAAATTATGCACCAAATTAATTTCAGTAACTTTAGTTCAATTTCTATATTTGTCTTAATACATTTGTTAAATGTACAAATTACTAATTTAAAACTCGACAACGTGAGAGGAAGCTAGATTTAGACCCGTAAGTTTTAATCTTGGCTCCGCCTATATATGATTCAAGATTTACTACATATACCTAAAAAATAACCATGACCTTGCATATAATTTTGTAGTTTCCAGCCTTGGTGGCGGGTAGAATGGACGAAATCATTTCACCCCTTAGAACTTTTGAATTCGAGCTCTGAGAACACAAAAACTCCTAGCTGAGAACACTTTTCCTTTGATAAGTCATACACAACACGATTCTGAATTAGTCGAATCAATAGATCTCATTACATTTTTTAAAATAGACCAACAAGCAAATAAGATGAAAGGATAACTCTATCACAAATTGTCCTTTCCAAGACATGAAGTCATAAGTCAAAATTGACACTAGTCTAATAAGCTACCATTTTCATAGACTTCTATTAAAATTAGGGTTAGGGTTTTCAGAATTAGGGTTTCTATAGCATGTCACAAATCATTCAGTCATATTTAAAGTAATATGTCAATTAATTACATCTTTAATTATTAGTCACCCTCTTACTATGGACCAATTTTTTTAAAATGGTAAGTACTATTCTCTGTGATTTTGCAGAAAGTGACCACATAAAAAAAATTTATAGTAGTAGTAGCTATAGCTCCTTTATTGACTGATCAAAAATCCCTTTTTAGGGAAGGGGATGTTGACACTTCTCTTTGAACTGTCACTATTTTATGGTCACCCTTTGCAAATATTGGAACTCTCAATATATTTTTCATTTTTTGTGTCATTAATTAAAAGTGCTATTTCTTAAAACCTTTGTTTGAAAACTATGAAAGAGAGAAGGGAAATTACATAAAAAAGAGGTAAAGGGATTACATTTATCTTTCCTTCTATTTTTCTTTCAAACCAAAAAAGGCAACAAAAATTAATGACCTTTTTTTATTTAATTACTTTTTCCATTCTATTTTTCTTTTTATATATTTCCATTCCACCTATTCTTTTCTTTTTATGGTGCAATGATAGGCATTTGCACTTTGATCGTTAATGTTTTTTTTTAAGTCGAGAATCTATTAAAATCAGACTTTTTACTTAGGGGTAAGATCTGATAGAATCTGATTTCGATAATACGTCCTCGAATATGTCTAGAAAATTATTCGAGGTCGTATATATTACACCTATAGTTGTAAAAGAAGAAGAAGAAGAGGAGAATTATATGCAAAACACGACACGTCTTAAATTCATCTGGTGCTTCAAACTCAAAAAGTGAAATCCAGTAAGTGGTCAAATCAAAATTTTCACTAAAAGTATTTTTAAATATGAAAGAAGTTATAAATATAAGAAGAAACCAAAAAGATTCAACATCTATCACCTTCAAACTTATTCTCGTGTCAAAGACTATCGAAAACAGTTTATCTATCATCTCGAAAGTAACAATAAGATTTGCATACACTTAACTTTTTACGAATCCCATCTGTGAAACTATATCAAGTAATATTGTTTTTGTATATATTAATCTATATATCACCTTCAAACTTGTTCTGAAGCCAAAAGCTTATTAGAAATAATCCTTTTAACGGTAATATTTATGTACATTTTACTTTAATCGAATTACAATCGTAAAACTATACTGAGTATGTCGGTCTTATATTAATCTATCTATATAACCATCCAAGTGAAGCCCTCAATAGTGGAAAAGCAAAGCATTGGCATAAAAAGCTTTTCCACCTTTTTTCTGCACCAATTCTCCCTCTATTTCTGTCTCTCCTTTTTCCTTGACTTGTTCTTTTCACTCTTTTTGTTTTTTTCCCCTCACTCAAAAAATAATAAATAATAATAATAATAATTTTTTTTAAAAAAGATAAAAAATATAATAAAATTTATACTATATCACTAATCTCTTCTTCTTTCTTTTCCATCTCTCTTGAGTTTTCATTTCTTCCCTTTTCTCTCTTCCTACTCAATTCTTTTCACTTCTAAATGCAACTTTGATTTATTTTTTTTATGTGAAGTTATTTATATAAAGAGAGAAAAAAAATGCTACCATGATCTTGAGTAACAATTCAATTTTCTCATTATTTTTTTCTACCAAATCCACAATTATTTCCATTTTCTTCCTTTTTATTCTTCTATCTCCTTCCTATTGTTTAAATCATAAACATAAAATCCAAGATTCTACCAAGGTAAATTCTCTTTTCTTTTCATCTTTTTCTCCCTTTTAAAGCAAATTTTCTACGAAATTCGTCGAAAATTAGCTTATTGGAAACAAATTTTCCATCGAAAATCCTTAATGACGAGTCAATTTTTGACGTATTTTTTAATAGTGTCCCTATATTAGTTGAACACGTAGAACTCGTTTTAAATTCGTCTCTTATAAGAAATAATACAAGTTGACTTGCATGTGTATTATTGTTCACTATATGTTATATGGAGTTTGTATTTTTAACGAATTTTTAATTTTTTTTTGTTTTGTTTTGTTATTTTTGCCCTTTTAGGGTTCGTTAATGGAAGAAAAAACAAGGTTAGGATCGATACCACCAAGTTGTTACAACAAGTGTAACCAATGCCACCCATGCATGGCGACGCAAGTGCCAACAACACCAAGTGGTCACAATCGAGCTGAATCGAGTCGAGTCAAAGATATGCCCATGGAATATTTTGACTCATCATCACCATCAATTGGAGCCAATAGGTACTCAAATTACAAGCCACTTGGATGGAAATGTAGATGTGATGACCACTTTTACAACCCTTAGCTAGGGTCGTCGTTAACTTTTATAAATAATCGTAATGTTCAGATTAGCTTTCGAATTTTAATTTTTTTGATTTTAATAAATTTGGTCCCTAGTGGGACTTTTTTTCTTGTAGAGACGAGACATATTTAATGAGAGGCTGTTAGAAGCATTTAGTATGGTGTATGTACACATTTTGATATTAATACACTGATGTGTACATAAACCTTTTTCACAGTGTTGAATTTAATGTAGTAGCTTTTCATCAATAGAGTACTATGATTTTTTTAAAAGAAAAATTATTTCATGTTTAATTAATTTTTTTGTTTTAGTCATTTTAATTTATTTTGGTACAAGATATGATAGCTAGGCTTTTGGGTTATGATCCTCATTCCTTTCTTTTCCTCTAGTAGTAATTAGGGGTGGACATAAAAAAGGCAAAATCCAGACCGTACTGAACCGTCAAAATAGTTCGGTTCGATGTTCGGTACACCCTAATGAAAAATTTAAAGATCAAAAAATCAGAAGCACGCCCCTAGGAGTAATATTACTTTTTTATCCTCTTGGGATTTTTTTACTACCTTTCATTAATTCTAATCATGTGTTTATGAATTTTGAAAAATAAAAATAAAAAATATTACAGATCTCATGTGAGAAATGCCAGGAGAACCCCTAGTTTTTGTGCATGGAAAAGACAAATTAGTTGTGTAGTCAATTCACATGACATTTCATGAGAAAAAAAAAGAATATTTTTTTAATTTAAATCTCAAAGAAAGGTAAACGCTAAATTCGGGACAGTTATTTCAATTTTTTATCTTCCAATTTTAAAAAAGAAAAATTCCAAAAATAAAAATCATACTTTGTCTTTGAAGTTATTGGTCCAACCCCTTGGACAGCTATGAAAAATATCATCAGATTTAAAAATTTTTAGAACGATCTAATTCAAAAAATTCACTCAATTAAGCACGTCTAACCATATTTTTCTTATAGTAACATGATCACTATAACTGAAACTGTTGAGTTCACAGATAATCACCACCTCACTCTTTCCTTAATTTTGTTTAAACTCATTTATCGTTAACAAATGTAAGTCGTTTTTTTTGTTTTCTCAAAACACATACTTATATGTTGACGTTCTAATTACAAGAGAAGTTTGGGGTAAGATAAACAAAATTTTAATGTTAAATTTGAGCATTTACGTAAAGAAAACGAGTCGCAGAAATTATTAATGAGTTGAAAAAGAAATTGTATGCTGAATTACGAGCTTTCTTGGTTACTCGAACTCAAAACTTCAAAATTAAAAATGAAAAGTGCCTACGATCCGAGTAACCCCTCTCATCAACCTTCTACATTCCACTAATCTTGCCAATGATGATATTTTAATTGATTGTAGGTGGATACTTCAACAGCTGAATAGTCCATCACTGGTTCATACGTCAGTTGTCATCTATGTCTTCCAACTTTAAGTGTGCACTAGTAAACACTTAAACTTGTATAAAGTTGAACAAGTAGACGCACGAGTCCTATGTGACAATTCACGCAAGATGCCACGTAAGGTGCGTGTATCTACTTGTTCAATTTTATACAAATTTAAATGCCTACTTGTGCACACTCAAATTAGAGAACAAGTTAAAGAACAAGTTTATATATTATGCCAATAGTTTTTTACACAACATCACCTTTTGCAATGGAGATGGACCAACAAGGGCAATACCAAAGGAGAATGATCTCTCTTTCAACAACAATTCATGTATCTTCAAGTTACTTTTTTTACCCTCCCCACCCCCATTTTTTATGTAATGGCTCTTAAAGCAAGAGAGTGGAAAGATTGAAAGGACATTTATCTTGTTTATAAAACAAAACAAACTTACTTTTACAAGATACACAAAAATAATAATATTTTCACATTTTCGGTTGGTCATTTGAGAAAACAAATTTCACATTATGTCCTTCACACCATTCGACATGTCTCATCTAGAAACGAAGATATCCATATTAATAGCAGGTCTGATTCCAAAATTAAATAGATTGGCAGATAAGAAGATTTGTTCAACAATAATGAAAATTACATTACTAGAAATATAAGCAGAAACATTACCTGATTGAGTTTCAACTATTGGTAAGGCGATCATACTTCCTTCACCTAAACCCTTCACCTAAACTAGAACTTAATTTAGCGTCTCTTTTCAAAAGGCGAGAATGCATATTAAAAAACATCTCCTGTATAAGCTTTAACTCTACCAACTCCCACAATCACCAACCCCATGCCCCTACTCCCACTCGTAGTATTTGTCCGCATTATATACAATCGGTTTTAGAATAAGTAATATTTTTCATTTACATACGGAAAAAAAAGAAAGTAAGAAACTCACATATCTTCATACACCCTTTGGAAACCTTTGTTTTCACAATACAAGAAGAAACTAAGCTAATTTTACGGATCCATGTTCCAAAGAAGCTGAGCTAACCTAATCAATGTTGCTCGGATTCTTCAAAAATATTTATTAGTACGTATTGGATTCTACATATCCAACACGATAGCATTTTTAGAGAGCCCAAGCAACAACGTAGTACCTAAAGGACACAAATTAGGACCTTCTTCTCCACTTGTCTAACTCTTGTGATGTTGTGTTAATCAATTTTTTAGCATTCACAAAAATCTCATCAATGATTTCACCTACCTCATCCCGATTACCAGAACTTGCATTTGAAGGGCGATTGAAAAGCTTGCCGACATTAGAGTATCTACGATTGTCATCATAAGCATAACCTCTTCCAACAGCGTAACCAAAACCAAGACCAATTCCACAACCAGCACCGATACCGAAACCGATTTGCAATCCAGGAAGGCCAGGACCAAATCCAGCGCCACCGATAAGGCCGAAACCGAGACCGAAACCACAACCAATGCCGATTCCAAAAGCAGGTCCAATTTTCCCAAATTGCTTTGATTTAACTATTGGTAGCTTCCATATCAAACCTTTTTCTTCATCTCCTCCATTCATCTCGATTTGGAATTCGATTAAATCACAGATTAATAAGCCCAAAAATCTCTATATGGAGAAGAATTGGCTGGAAAATGATGAATTGGGGTTCTGTTCTGTGGCTCTAAATATTTCGGGGCGGCTTTTTTGATGTAATCCACCGTAGGCCTCGGGTTTATGGGTCCAGTGGGCTTTGTCTAATTCAACATAGTCATATTTGGGTTGAAAAAAATGACTAATACAGTGATAATTTAGCTCCTATATCAAAAGTATTACTCTTGTCATTCCAATTTATGCGGCACATTTCAAATTTCAAGAGTCAAATAATTTAAATTTAATCGTATAAAATTTATTTAAAAACTATATAAAAAGTAATATAAGTCACAATAATTGATATATTTAAAAGATATCTGAAAAAATTACGATCAAAGACAAACTTGTTTGAATCTCAAAATTCGAAAGGTGTCACTGGTCATCCTAAAATTTTTTTAGAGCGGATCTAACTCTTGAGGTATGTGTTGACAAGAACTTAGTGACTTTTGATTGTTAACTTAGTTATTATTCTGCGTTAACTTGAAATTAGTGCAGAAGCAATACATTTCAAAATCGGAATTCGCTTCTGCTAATTTTTACAGATGTTTCCAAATTTCAGAGCAAATTTTTGCAACTTTAATTGAATAAAAAGTAGTATGAATGAAATTAATTCGAAAGTTTATAAATTTAGATATGTGCTTCAAGTAAAGATACAAAAATAGATCACTAAGGAGTGGTTTGGTAGCTGTTTAGAATTATGTAGGTATTAGTAATACATGTATTAATCATGCATGTATTAGTTATACATGTATTAGCTATTCCACCTTCTATCCTGCATAAGACAATACACCAATTTCCTCATAACTTATACTACATGTTTTAGTTATGCGGATTTCTAAATTGCAAACCAAACATCGTATTAATTTTATACATGAATAAGTTACTTTCTAACTAGCTACTAAACGTTGTATAACTTATACATAAATTAATACATGGATAAGCTACCTCTTTACTAGCTACCAAACGACCCCTAAAGGATGTGGTGCAACAATGAAGATATTCCTTCCTTAATCAGAAGTATACTTTCGAGAGACTTGGATATGAAAAAAATCTTTGATAAGGAACTTTCCTTGAATGCGCGCTATGTGGCATGAATTTGAATTAGTCGAGCCCAAACACGAAATGACCAAAAAAAAGTACACAAATAGGTCACTTTTGCAAAAAGAGGCTACTTGTGCAAACATCCCAAAGAAAATCTCCATTCCCCAACGACCACACGAATCAAATCCCCCGCCATAACCAAAAAACTTGACACAAACAGTTGCTTTACAAGTCTACAACAATGGCGTCGTCCATCACTATACTTGTCTCTCCACCAAATCTACAGTACTCACTTTCCTCTCGTAATTCACTCTTCTTCTCTCCTTCATTTCCAACACTTCGAAGAACTCTTCCTTCCTTTTCTTCCTCATATGCTTTCGCTCCGAAATCGTTATCAATTTCAGCTTCTTCTTCTTCTTCTTCTTCTTCTTCTTCTTCTTCGAGAGCACTAGAAGCATTGATATTCGATTGCGATGGAGTGATTTTGGAATCGGAGCATCTTCATCGCCAAGCTTACAACGACGCTTTTTCTCATTTCAATGTGCGGTGCCCTTCTGATGATGATGGACCGTTGAATTGGAGCCTTGAGTTTTATGATGTGCTGCAGAATCAAATTGGAGGTGGAAAACCCAAAATGCGATGGTATTAGCTATCTTTCTCTCAATTCTTTTCTAGACAATATTAATTAACAAGTACTAAACTCCGTTTGGCCATAGATTTTGAAGTTGAAACTTGAAATTTAATTTGAGTTTTTGAAGTTGTGTGTTGGATATTGCATTTTACTTGGAAAAAAATTGAACTCTCCTTAGTGAAAGTGAAATTTCTCTCAAAACCTATAAGTACTACTGACTTTGCACCAGATTAAATTGAAGCGCATTCCTTCTCAGACATCTTATTCCTTGCCTTAGTTCGAAATACTGGTCCATCGCGATTAACTAGTCTAAGACCACGTCACAGAGGGGTCTCGGCTTCCATAAGAAAAGTTAGTAACTTTATAGTCCTTGTCCTGAAAGCTTAGTGAGGAAAATCCTTGACAGAGAGGAAGTTTTTCTTTTAATGTTTTAATGAGAGTGACCTTTCAAAGAGACTTCCCCCTTTAGCAGGGAAGGAAGCCGAGTACTTGAAAATTTGAGTTTTTGAAGTTGTAATTTTTGGAACTTGAAGTTGATTCTGGACATGCATTTTAATTGGAAAATATTTGAACTTTTGTGAGTGGAAGTGAAATTTTTTCCCAAAAATTGGTAAGTTAAAATTTTTGAAGGTAGATTTTCAAAATTTACCCAAAATCTATTGCCAAACATATAGTTGAAGATAAATTTTCAAAATTTGATCCAAAATCTATGACCAAACGCTAGCTAAAGGTTGTTCTCTCTAATTGCCTAGAATTTTAGAGTTTAGCGTATAAAAGGATTCTACAGGTTGGATATGAATGGTTAAAATAAGTTGAGTTTATGTATATTATTTTAATTTTTCGGCTTGAATAACGTTTTGAGTGGAATATTTAAAGATAAGTGACTTTTCTGCTACAAAAGAAAGAAAAGTGACTTCATTTACTTATTTCCAATAGTTCAGTGATCGTTTAAGCAATGAACTCAAATTTTATATGATGCTGTTCTTCAATTTATAAGAAGAGATAATCATAAAGTTGTGATTGCACATGAAATATTTTTTAGGTTCGCAATGACGGTAGTCTCATCAGTAAAGTTAGTTTCTCTCTTCGGTATACATTTAACTTCGCTGAAATCCTATTGAGTGGTCAATCCAGAGTAATAGTAGTAGTGATGAAGGACAAACATACTACTTTTTCAGCTTGTTTTTATCTTTTAGTAACATTTTTTAGTGAATCACTATCCCCACTCAACACAAAAATGGAAAACAAGGGAAAGAATTCTTTGATTGGAGTAACTGATTCAAGGGAAAAATTAAAGGATAGAACAGTGACTAAGGAAATAGTAACAAAGAGTAGGAGATGAGAAGAGAAAAATCGGATTCAATTGTCAACTGCCCTTATCGTGAATAGGATTGATTACCGATTCCGAAGGAATCCCTATCAGGAATAGGATTGACTACCGATTCCGAAGGAACTGGAGTTATATCTCTTTTCCATTCATGAGTTCTTATGCGTTTCCATGCCCCTTTGCAAGCCCGAAAAATGGACAAATTTAGAAAGGAGGAGATGAGAAGCACTACTTTTGCAACAACAATACACATACCCCTCTATCTTGGACCAGTATCCTTTTTAACATAATAATCCCCTTCACCCTACTTTCCCTCTTCGTGTGCTAACTGCTAATGCTTATTAGCTAGTATCTGATACAACATCTCTCATTTGCAAATAATTCTTAATGTGAAAACACAGACCAGGGGACTGATCTATGAATAGGAAAAATATAGTGGATTTGCAAGGTCCCATGTTTTTCTTCTAGGCGAATACAATATTGAGAATTTTTCCTTTATTGGCTGCTTCACTCCTTTTCTTTGCCTCAGATTACCCCTAGGGCACCATAACAGTGGCTTTTTAGATGAGATTTATTCACACTTTTCTAACATCAGCATGTTCTGATAAAGTGTTTCGAATTGTCTTGATAGGTATTTTAAGGAGCATGGATGGCCAACTTCAATAATCTTTCAGAATCCTCCGGAGGATGACGATGATAGAGCCAAGCTGATTGATACCCTTCAAGTACTATATCAGATTTTCTTATCACTATGTGATTTGACATTTGAGTCTTATAAAGTTATATATTAGTGTCTTAGGTATTGGAGTTCTGTTTATTAATATGGTACAATTTACTTGATATCATTAGCTTGTGACTCTTATTCGTTTCATTGTTAATTTGAATACAACTTTTGGATCTTAACCACTACTTCTTATGAGAGTTTCAAGAATGATTCTTGAAGATCTAAATGACTCTCATGTTTTTAATATACATTAAAAAACCTTAGAAAAGGTCATACCTCAAAAAGGAAAAAACTAGGAAGGACCAGAATATAGTGTGCAGGGCAAGTGACAGGAGTTGAACGCAAGTGGTAACTGGGGTAGGTGGAACTCCGAGGGCAGACCTGGAGGCTGGGGAATGAGATGGAAATTGTTTGTTTATAACCTAAACAATGACTGAGTGATATGTGAAACTGGAGGGGGGGATGCAGCAGCTAGCGAAGATTGGCGGATTGTTTAGTCATATGTTTTTTAAAAAGAATTATTTAGAACTGAATGTTTTAAGCTCTAAACTTGCAAATGGAGTTAATAAATGTGTTTTCCCTGAGACAATTTTGATTTTGGTTTTACACCATAGTCTAATCAACAAGCAATATTATACTTGGGGTTTTGAACCACAAGGTATGGATGGGGGTCATCAGTTCAAGCTAAACTATGCGTTTGCTTTATTTGCTTTGTTGTTATTACTAGTATCTTTTTGCATTTTCTTTAATTTCTTTCCAACGATTTCTTGTCTCTGATGACGCCCTTTGCATCTTTCCATTTTTTTTTTTTTTTGGAGGATTGGAAGACTGAGAGGTACAAAGAGATAATCAAATCTGGAACTGTAAGATAGATTATCTATATTCATCATTGCCCCTGCTTAAATCGCTTGAATTTTGTAGCATATCCAATCTTCTTTTACTAACCAATTTGGTGTTGCTTTTGGCAGGTTCAGCCGAGACCAGGAGTTTTAAGATTGATGGATGAGGCCAAGGCTGCTGTAAGAAGATATTTACCTTACACTACAGTTCTTACTCTATAATGAGACTTGATTTTTGTTATTTTATCTAAAAAAAGATAACATTGAGGGGCTGCTACGATGATAATCTTTTAAAGGTTATTCATGTATTTCACATTGCTGTTATCTGTTCAGAAAGAATCTCATACCGAGTGGCATTAATGCCTTTTTCTCTGTATCTCAGGGCAAGATGCTCGCTGTATGCTCTGCTGCAACCAAAAGTTCTGTTATACTGTGTCTTGAGAATCTTATAGGACTTGTAAGTTTTCTGCTTTTTGGAAGCATGTTTCCTTTTCATTATATTTCTTGTAGAACATGGTTAATTGTTTGTCCAAATTTCTTCTTTTAGGATCGGTTCCATGGTCTTGATTGCTTCCTTGCAGGTATCTTTATCTGGACTTGTTTTGATGGTTTATACTACCTATTTCTGCAAAACATCGTGAGCAAGACAATTATTTGCCCCTGTAAAAATGTGTTTGCAACAATTCTATCAATCACTGTCCTTCATAGATACAAAAAATATCGAGATGTTAAAAGTCAATATACTAACAGGAAACATTTGAAATCAGTCATAGCTTGTGAAGCTTATTTCAAATTATTGATGACTAGTTACATTTGATTGTGTAGGAAATGACTATCTGCAAGTTAAGATAGGCAACTAACTACTATGCATTCAAATTAATCAGTTCTTACAGAACTCCGAAATTACTTAGAAGTACATCATGTAAGATGTTAGCAAAGCTTGTTTTCGATTATATTATACTGACCAAAGGTATCCTTTACTAATGTAGGTTAGTAAATGAAACCTGTTAAGTGGGTCAGGAAGCGGGAGAATATTGTTTTGTTGATAAACAGAAGATGGAGAATTTTCTAAACACATTCCAAAAGTTATGTAGTAAAAGACTAATAACAGAGGCATATATTATAAGAGACTTATTCTGGCTTCTCCAGCTTCAATCTATTGACGTTTTCGTAGTTTCACATATTTATGCTGTTTTAAACTGAAATACTGCATATAAATCAGTTCCGATAGAACACGTCCATTACATCTAGAACTACTACTACTATCTTATAAGATTTCATGATTTTAGTAAGTAGATGTGTATCAGCACAGCACTCTTTGAATATGGTAATATATATTCTCTTTTTGCTTTTGTAATTTCCAGGTGATGATGTGAAAGAAAAAAAGCCTGATCCTTCAATATACATTACAGCTGCCAAGGTGATTAGTATTTCTACATATTTGTACTTGCATGCTGTGTATTATAACATTCACCATACTTCTTTTGACATTCGGTTTGGTTTTCGGCAGAATCTTGGTGTCTCAGAAAGCAATTGTTTGGTGGTGGAGGACAGTGTCATCGGGCTACAGGTTCATCTCCCAATTTCCTGGAACTTATATTTTAAAGTTCTTTTGAGAGGCTGTGTGTAGTTCGAAGTAGTCATTTTGCAACAACAACAACAACAACACACCCGGTGTAATCCCACAAGTGGGGTCTGGGGAGGGTAGTGTGTAAGCAGACCTTACCCCTACCTTGGGAGGTAAAGAACCTGTTTCCGATAGACCCTCGGCTCAAAAGTAGTAGTCGTTTTGATCCTTATAAAATGTGGTAGAGAGGTTCACAAAATTTTAGAGGGTAGCACTTCGATCTTCATCATAGGCTCCTTTTGACTAGTTGTAACACATGGAAATTTAACGTCTATTTGTAACACATGGAAATTTAACGTCTATTTATAACACATGGAAATTTAACGTCTATTTGTAACTCACTCTTCTTAGAATATTGTTGCCTTCTCGCGAAAATAATTTTATCTTCTTAATAGGCTTATGTGGCTGATCTGAATGATATTGTTAGGGGTCCGTATATGTGAACTGCAGTGTTCATTATGTAACTGTGCTATACCATCTTTGTTTGACAAAACTCTGTACTTAACCAATTTATCAGGCTGCAACCGGTGCTGGAATGTCGTGTGTGATAACCTACACTTCATCTACCGCAGATCAGGTAACGCATATCATTCTCATCTCCTTCAAAGATTTCACCATCAACTCCCATTCTTAACATAAATTGACATCATTATCGGGGCATGTTATCATACTTCACAGGATTTCAAAGAAGCCATAGCAATATATCCTGACTTGAGTGATGTTAGGTATGAATATATGTTGGTCATTGTAGTACAATACTTGACAAACTTTTAGGAATCATGATTTATGACTAGTTACGTTTGCTTGTTGCGTCCGTGCAGATTTAACGATTTAGAGTCACTTCTTCAAGATGTTGTGGTCACGAAATAGGGTAGAGGGACGAGTCCATTATACTAGAGTTTCAAAGCTGAAACAGCAGATTCTCGGCATCCAAAAAGAAGGTTTGGCTTAGCTTGTATTTTTTTTGTTATAAAATAAACTGTTCATAATTATTCATTTTGTCTAAAATAACAGTTATCACATTTCGTTAGTAAGACTTAAACTTTCTGTATATTGTCAATATAATGTAATCTTATTTCTCACTTCCAAGTACTTTTGTTCTGTACGACTAAATTGTCAATTTTGAGCATGCAAAATAGGTTCTTTTCTTTCTAGTTTGTCTTCCAAGGATATCCTAATCTATTTTCAAAGCAAATCTATCATTAATTTATATGCGGTATTTGTTGTTTGTTGTCCTTAATTATGTTAAAAAATCTTTGCGTCGTAAAAATTAGATTGTCTAATTTGAACAAATTAGAGTAATTACATGTTATTCCTTTTCCCAACCTACCGGCTACCATATCAGACTTGAAATAAAAGAGTCAAAAAGTTATCGATTGTTGTAAGTCAATTTAAATTAACCGTGTAAAAAAAATTATATTTTTTACACGTTTAATTCACAAAATGTTTCTTCACTTCCATTATTTTCTTTTCTGACATGTTTTAATATGTTTTTCCTTGAGTCGAGAATTTATTAGAAACAATCTCTCTACCTCCCAAGGTAGGAGTAAGCTCTGCGTACACTACCCTCCCTAAACCTCACTTATGAGACTACATTAAGTATATTGTTGTTTAGTTCACATAACATAAACTTTTTTTTATTTATCTTGTCCTATATTAAAAACGAGCAATTTATCTCATAAAAAAATAAGACTTCTAGTTTGTGTTAATAAAAGTTGAAAATGAAAAATAGGTACATCTAAGGTGCGTCCCTCCTGATCATTTCGTACTAGAGAAAGGTTCTCTTAATGCTTTAACACCCACATCAAATATGAATCGATCTGTTTCACGACATTTTGAATTCAACTCATGTACCATTTTCACGGAAGAACAACCCAACCTTTGAAACATACTACAACCTCAGGTGGCGAAGAGCCGATATCAGGTGTCGTCGATGCAAGCTCTTGGGGAAGATCAGTTTACTATTAAAATAAGTTATTGTGTAACTAGAACAAGACCGACCTTAGCTCAGTTGGTAGAGCGGAAGACTGTAGTTGGGTGTAAGCCTATCAGATAATCTTTAGGTCGCTGGTTCGAATCCGGCAGGTCGGATTTCTTTTTTCCATTTTTTTCCTTTTTAGCTATTTCATTTCAATATAGTATAATATTTAATACGAAACAGAACTTTCTTTAAGTTGGATTACTATAAAGATTTAACTTTAGATATATAACATGTTAAAGCAAGTTTTTTTCAGATTCAGATGCAAAGGAAGATGTTTTAAAGTGGTTGTTGCTTATTAGACCAATTATGTTGTATGAACGGAGTGTTGAGAGGTCAAGAATGCGAGTAGCAGAGATGAAGATGTTGAGATGGAAGTGTGAGCATATTACGAGAATTAGGATTAGGAACGAAGATATTTAGAACAAGGTGAGAGTGACCCTAATGGTGGACAAGATGAGAGAGACGAGACTGAGATGAGGAGATGCACAGAAGATGCCCAGTAAAGAGGCGCGAGAGGTTGTCTATAGTGGGTCTTAGGAGAGGTAGATGTAGGTGGAAGAAGTATTCGGAAGAGGTGATCAGACAGGACATGTCATACATGCAACTTACCGAGTAATGACCCTGGATAGGAGGGATATAGAGGTTGAGAATTAGGGTAGAAAATTAGTAGGTAATCGAGCGTTGTGTAGTTTCCCTTATCAGTATTATTATTAGTAGTACTCTCTTACTATTGTATTCTTCGACACTTTTAATTAAAAAAAATAAAAATTGCGACTTTACTATTACATGTTATTTTCTTTGCTTCAGTTATCATACTATTTGTTGTTGCTACAGTTCTTTCCTCCATTATTTCCTATATGGTTTCTTTACAATTGTATTTCTTTTTCTTATTGATTGTGATATGCTTCACTTGAGCCAAGAGTCTATTGTAAACAACCTCTCTATCTTTCCAATAGACCCTCGACTCAACAAAAAATGTTTTTTAGAACAGTTCTAAAGAAATGAATCCGATGAAACATCCATAAACACCAAAGATTGTTTGATTACCTCTAAAAGTTCATAACAAAGAATATAATTGTGTCATCTGCATCTCTTTCAACTTTTCCATAATGCTTCACCAATGTTAGATATCTCACCAAACAAAAACAAACTAAATAGGTCTAGAATGAAAGTAAGTATATTCTCTGGAATGATTTTTTTCTGGTAATTTGCCTCAACTCTTGGCTATCTAACTTCATTGCATTATTTCTCACTTGATTCTTCCAATCTCTCAGGGCCTATTCTTGAATCTCTTTCGAATCTCACCCACATAGAGTATTTGTTCATTAAAGATAACTCCCTGAACGGAACAATACCATCCTGGATATTCACCCTTCCATCACTAAGTTATATAGACCGAGTTTTAACCAATTGCGGAGTCCTAAGATCAAGATATAGAGGTAAGGTCTGCGTACGCTCTACCCGACTGGGTATGTTGTTGTAGCATTGGAAAGAATCAATAGCAACCGACCTTAGCTCAGTTGGTAGAGCGGAGGACTGTAGTGGGTGTGTTACACCTTTCAGATATCCTTAGGTCGCTGGTTCGAATCCGGCAGGTCGGATTGATTCTTTTGCCATCTTCTTTTGAGTGCATGAACAGTATTTATTATCATTTCTTCAGCAATAACAACCTATATATTTTTATTTTTGTATTCTCTGCAATCTCCAATTTTATAATCTTAAAGTTTCAGTGAGAAACACAGACACACAAGAAGTAGCTTCTTTATAATGCAAGAAAACAGGGACGAAATTCATTCTTGGAACCCACTAAGGCCACATTACAATGTCATCAAAATTCCAATTTACAGGCAAGATCAAACAACAAACAAAGAATTCCTGATTTTCGTACATCAATATAAGGAAGGAAGAAAAGAGTTTGTAGCAAAGAGATAGACAGACAGCAAATCTTTAGGTATACAGAAAAAGTAATGGTGCAAAAGAACATTATGACGGCAACAAGTAACCAGTTGAAATAGCTATTTATTTTTTAAAAATATTGACCAAACCAAATATGAAAAGAATTGGATAACACTTTTCCTAATCCTATAGGAATCAAATTCTACTTCTTCTTTGACAAAAAGTTTGTACATATATTAATAAATAAAATCACTACATTAACGATAAACCCTATTTCAAAAAACACTTCAATTTTTGTTCTTCCTTAAAGCAATGGATATTCACATCCAAGAGGAAATACTTAGCAAGATGCCTGTGAAGTCTATTCTTCGATTCAAGTGTGTTTCGAAATCTTGGAGGACATTAATCTCCGAACCTTACTTTAAGAATAAGCATCTCAATCATGTCAAGAATTACGATTCCCGGAAAGTACTTATTAGCCAAAGCCAAAGATGTTATGATGACGATCATACTTTTACCTTTTACACTTCTACTTTATCCTCGGTTCAACTTGTTAAGGATATACAACGACTTGATTGGCCTTTAAATTGTAAACCGATTCACGCTAGAGTTTGTTGTTGTTGCGATGGCTTGTTTCTTATCGAGATTTGGAGTAAGGATAAGGAGGAATATCCTTCAATATTATTGCTATGGAATCCCGCAACAAGAGAATCAATCGTACTTTCTAATACAGAATTGCCTCCAATAGACTATTCTCTTTATGGATTAGGATATGACTCGACTAGTAATGACTACAAAGTCGTTAGGATTGACGGGTATCCTGAGACACACGATGAAATTCTCGTACTGAAAAGTGGTTCTTGGAAGAAAATTGATGAAACATCATATAAATCAGGTGGCTGGTTAAGCAGATCTTATGACGACATGAACGGTTTGGCATTTCTAAATGGAGCACTTCATTGGCTAGGTTCGAAATCAAGGTTAACTTTAGTTTCATTTAATATTTCGAATGAGATGTGCGGAAAGATACCATTGCTTAAGATAATGCGCTCATTAATAATCTGTGGGGGTGTATCAGTGTTGGGAGGAATGCTTTGTGTTCATTATGACGAGGACAAAACTTTTAACTTATGGGTAATGAAAAACTATGGTGTCAAAAAATCGTGGATTAAATCATTTACCATACCAAATGATGGGATTAATTTTCTTACGATCATGCCTATATATAGATTTCCAGATGATGAAGTTCTACTTTGCTGCCTCACAAAGGGTAAAACTGTATTTTGGGCATCCGACGGATCATTCAGATTAAGCAATCGAAGAATATGGCCGTTAGATGGTGATGATATCGATGCACTTACCCTTCAAGATGGCTTCGTTTATACAGAAAGTTTGATCTCTCCAAAATCCGGTCATTAAATTGTCTACTGATCGTTTGAATAAGGTTTTCGTTACTTGCTATTTATTTATGTAAGATCGAGGCACTATTTTCATGTCATTATTCATATTGTGTTCCCCCTTAAACTCTCCGGTTCAAACTCAACAAAGGGCTGAATTTGAGCGGTGTGTTTGGTGTTACATGGTTTACTTTTTTCTTTATTTTGTTAGAAAAAATGTTTGATATTATAATTTTACATGTTTTTCTAGTTTAAAATTTTCATAGTTTAAAGGTTTTTTAGTTAAGTTTCAATATTTATTATTTTTATAAAACAAGATTCAAATCTCATGCTTTTTGGAATAAGTTTCTTTATTTAGGGGTGAATTTGTTATTTTTAATTAGACAACATTGATATTATTAGAATTTCTCTTCTTTATATATTTGTGTTTGGCTACTTAGATTTATCTTACAACTTTATAAGATTCTTCTAAGAGGTAAAATTAATTCGTAACTTGATATCCTTTGGTTCTTATTCGTTAATTAGAAAAGGTTATTATTTTTATTCTACTTATAATTATTATCTCTAATTTTCTTTAAATAGAGGTCTAGATCACCTTTTGACCTAAATTCTTGAATTGACTCCATCTCTATCATACTTAGCTCTAATCCGTTAATTTTTTAATATTAAGATCATCAATTAGGGCTCTAAGAACTTAATCTTGAATGTAATTTAAAAATATGTGTAAGTTACAAATTTCCAATCTCACTCGCGTAGGTCTGAATTGTTTCCGAAAAAGGGTAAACTTGTAAAAAAAAATTATAAAGCGGGCATAAGTAAATAACGATCCCAAAGGCGGAAATTTGTGCACTTTGGGTTATTCTTAAGCTCTTCTTTCACGATAAATATCTTCTTGATTTCTCATTGAAGTCTGTCAACCTTTGCTATAGCAAGTGTTTGGTAGTTTTTTTTTTCTAGTATTTCAAAAATTGAAAAACGAGAGACAAATTATAAACCCTTGTGATTCAACCCTCTCTGAAACCCTACACGTAGCGAAAGCTTTAGTGCATCAAGCTGCTCTTCTAAATTCTAATTTCGTTATTTTCTTGCATAACAATTAAGCAATAAATTTTTGAGATTTAACTTATTGTTCAATACTGTTAAGCTTAACTTATCCTATATAAACAAAGGTTCGATTCTCATGACTTGTTATATGTTTGATCATTATGTATTAATAATTAATTGATTCAATTAATTCCATCCAGCTCTCCCCCCCCCCCCCCCCCCAACTCCACCCACACACCAAAAAAAATACTTCTAACGAACTTTTACACGTCAAATAAAGACCATGAAAACCCTACATAATCCTTTTAGGCATCAAATTTTACTTGTACAAGGAATTTATATTTTTAATTCTTCTTAGACAAAAAGTGGATTGATGGGTATCGTGATACACCCGCTGAAATTCTCGTACTGAAAAGTGGTTCTTGGAAGAAAATTGATGAAACATCATATAGATCAGATTACTGGTTAAACGCATCTTATAACTATATGGACGGTTTGGCATTTCTAAATGGAACACTTCATTGGCTAGGTTGGAAACCAAGGTTGATCAGTACTATGGTTTCATTTAATATTTCGAATGAGATGTGTGGAGAGATACCATTGCCTAAGATAATGCACTCATTAATAATCTCTGTCGGTGTATCAGTGTTAGAAGGAATGCTTTGTGTTCATTATAATAAGGACAAAACTTTTAACTTATGGGTAATGAAAGACTATGGTATCGAAGAATCATGGATTAAATCATTTATTATACCATATAATAGGATTTATTTTTCTTCAATCATGCCAATATATAGGTTTTCAGATGATGAAGTTCTACTTTGCTACCTCACAGAGGATAAAACTATACTTTGGGCATCCGATGGATCATTCAGATTAAGCAATCGAAAAATATGGCCGTTAGATGGTGATGAAATTGACGCACCTACCCTTCAAAATGGCTTTGTTTATACAGAAAGTTTGATCTCTCCAAAATTATATCATTAAATTGTGTATTGATCATTTGAATAATACGCATGGTTCTCATTACTTACTAGTTATTTATGTAAGATCGAGGCACTTTTTCATGTCATTAGTATAGTTTTCCCCTTTAAACTCTCTAGTTCAATGGAATGACTCGTTCTTTTTTTTTTTGAGATGGAGGAGTGTTTGCCATGTGTAATTTTATACTTACTAGTTGAAGCAATAAATTAAAATGCACTTGTTAGTTCCAACTGTTTGAGTATATTAAATCAAGTTTTTGCATGAATTGCTCCTATTTTCAGGTATGGACAATCCATGCAAAAACTTGGACTCAGGTTATAGTGTATACATATGTATGTTTGCAGACATTATTAAAGAATCGGAAATATGTAACTCCTACCACTTGATCTGGTGTGAGAATATCTAGGATTCAGATGTTAAGAAAGTTTTAGTGCCCTTGGTATGCTAGTTGCAACTGAGAGAATCTTGAAGGGCCAATGACAGAGCTCTACCTTTGATCATAAAAGGTCAAGATATCTTTCATGCAGCCAAGTGAGTTAATTTGGTATTTTTGCCTGTTGAGATAAGCCGTCACAGGGTAACCCCAATCTCTTGTCTATATCAGTTTTGCTTTCACAAAGCTTGAAACTTGAAAGAAGAGTGCACAAAGCCAACATTTTACTCTCACAAAAACTAGTGCTTCATTCTCCGTTTTAATTTATTTGTCCGATTTTGTTAAGGTAAGGGATTTAATGTTAAAATCTATTTCAATGTCTCTGTTAGTTTTTTCTAGGTTGTTTATTCTTAGAAAAATTGTAGCTTCAATGAAGGAGATCAACTATTTTTCTAGCTTCACTTCTCTTTGCCTTCTACATACTTTAGTAGTTTTATACTTTCTTATGAATTTTTTTGATCGTATTATCTTTTGGAAAAAGTTTTTATTTTTATTTTTGTGTCGATTAAATATGATTGATCTTTTTATTCTATTTTTGCAGCATCTGACCATCTCAAATAAGTATGATTTTGCCGTAAGTTTGTTTATTTATTTTTTGATTTGATTATTATTATTATTATTTCTTGAGTCGATGATCTATCGAAAATAATATCTTAATCCATAACAATAATAATAGTAGGATATGGGTAAGTTGTGTGTGCACGTATGCTGGTATTGTTATTGTAGATATTAGATGTGCTTGTACGCTAGGATTTTTCTTGGACGACTACCCAGAACATTCACCAACATTAAAAAGGTAGGCATCTCATGCTATCCTTAATTTGTTGTATTTTCATATAATTCTGAAGATACTTTTTTTAACAAAAATATATGTGCTATTTGTCAGTTCTTTGTTGTGCTTTCGTATAATTGTGAAAACATGTACTTTTGTTTAACGAAGATATATGTTGTTATGGTAGCGAAAGACTTTTCATGAAAAAATATGTTTAATATTTGTTGGCTATATAATTTTTATTTATGTATGTTGCAATGTTGCAGATATTAGATGTGCTTGTAGGCTAGGGTTTTACTTGGACGTTTACATGTACATTTACGAACATTAAAAAGGTAGGCATCTCATGCGATCCTTTGTTATATTTTCATATAATTATGAAGACATGTACTTTCTTTTAACAAAAATATATGTGCTATTTGTCTGTCCTTTATTATACTTTCGTATAATTGTGAAGACATGTAAAAAAATTTAACAATATGTGTTATTATGGTGAAAAAGAAATAAAAAAGAAAATAGAAAAAGACTTTTCATGAAAAAATATATTTATGATTTGTTGACTATACAATTTTTATTTTACAATTCAGACTATATAATTGCATGCTTATTACCTTTTAGCTTTTAATTTTTAACAATAACTTTTTATATACAACTTTTATTATTAATGTAATACACACGTGCATCGCACGTACACTAAACTAGTTGTTTTTATAAAACAAGATTCAAATCTCATGCTTTTTGGAATAAGTTTCTTTATTTAGGGGTGAATTTGTTATTTTTAATTAGACAACATTGATATTATTAGAATTTCTCTTCTTTATATATTTGTGTTTGGCTACTTAGATTTATCTTACAACCTTATAAGATTCTTCTAAGAGGTAAAATTAATTCGTAACTTGATATTCTTTGGTTCTTATTCGTTAATTAGAAAAGGTTATTAGTTTTATTCTACTTATAATTATTATCTCTAATTTTCTTTAAAATAGAGGTCTAGATCACCTTTTGACCTAAATTCTTTAATTGACTCCATCTCTATCATACTTAGCTCTAATCCGTTAATTTTTTAATATTAAGATCATCAATTAGGGCTCTAAGAACTTAATCTTGAATGTAATTTAAAAATATGTGTAAGTTACAAATTTCCAATCTCACTCGCGTAGGTCTGAATTGTTTCCGAAAAAGGGTAAACTTGTAAAAAAAATTATGAAACGGCCATAAGTAAATAACGATCCCAAAGGCGGAAATTTGTGCACTTTGGGTTATTCTTAAGCTCTTCTTTCACGATAAATATCTTCTTGATTTCTCATTGAAGTCTGTCAACCTTTGCTATAGCAAGTGTTTGGTAGGTTTTTTTTTCCAGTATTTCAAAAATTGAAAAACGAGAGACAAATTATAAACCCTTGTGATTCAACCCTTTCCGAAACCCTACACGTAGCGAAAGCTTTAGTGCATCAAGCTGCTCTTCTAAATTCTAATTTCGTTATTTTCTTGCATAACAATTAATCAATAGATTTTTGAGATTTAACTTATTGTTCAATAATGTTAAGCTTAACTTATCCTATATAAGCAAAGGTTCGATTCTCATGACTTGTTATATGTTTGATCATTATGTATTAATAATTAATTGATTCAATTAATTCCATCCAGCTCTCCCCTCCCCCCCCCCCCCCCCCCCCCCCCCCACCAAAAAAAATACTTCAAACGAACTTTTACACGTCAAATAAAGCCCATGAAAACCCTACATAATCCTTTTAGGAATGGAATCAAATTTTACTTGTACAAGGAATTTATATTTTTAATTCTTCTTTGACAAAGAGTTTTTATAAATAGAATCACTACATTAATCAACTATAAAACCTATTTCGGAGAACCTTCAATTTCGTTCTTCCTTAAAGCAATGGATACTCACATCCAAGAGGAAATACTTAGTAAGCTGCCTGTGAAGTCTCTTCTTCGATTCAAGTGTGTTTCGAAATCTTGGAGGACATTAATCTCCAAACCTTACTTTAAGAAGAAACATCTCAATCATGCCAAAAATCACGATTCTCGAAAAGTACTTATTAGCCAAAGCCAAAGATGTTACGATCATGCTTTTACCTTTTACACTTCTTCTTTGTCCTCGGTTCAACTTGTTAAGGATATTCAACGACTTGATTGGCCTTTAAATTGTAAACCGATACACGCTAGAGTTTGTTGTTGTTGTGATGGCTTGTTTCTCATCGAGATTTGGAGTACAGTTATGGAGAAAGATCCTTCAATATTATTGCTATGGAACCCCGCAACAAGAGAATCAATAGTACTTTCCCATACAGAATTGCCTCCAATAGACTATTCTCTTTATGGATTAGGATATGACTCGACTAGTAATGACTACAAAGTCGTTAGGATTGATGGGTATCGTAATACACCCGCTGAAATTCTCGTACTGAAAAGTGGTTCTTGGAAGAAAATTGATGAAACATCATATAGATCAGATTACTGGTTAAACGCATCTTATAACTATATGGACTGTTTGGCATTTCTAAATGGAGCACTTCATTGGCTAGGTTGGAAACCAAGGTTGATCAGTACTATGGTTTCATTTAATATTTCGAATGAGATGTGTG
The DNA here is from genome assembly GCA_003996215.1 of Jaltomata sinuosa. Taxonomy (NCBI): domain Eukaryota; kingdom Viridiplantae; phylum Streptophyta; class Magnoliopsida; order Solanales; family Solanaceae; genus Jaltomata; species Jaltomata sinuosa. The sequence goes on along the minus strand of QJPP01007213.1, from coordinate 1,570,343 downwards.
GAGAGATACCATTGCCTAAGATAATGCACTCATTAATAATCTCTGCGGGTGTATCAGTGTTAGAAGGAATGCTTTGTGTTCATTATAATAAGGACAAAACTTTTAACTTATGGGTAATGAAAGACTATGGTATCGAAGAATCATGGATTAAATCATTTACTATACCATATAATAGGATTTTTTTTTCTTCAATCATGCCAATATATAGGTTTTCAGATGATGAAGTTCTACTTTGCTGCCTCATAAATAATAACTGTATTTAGGATATCCGATGGATCATTCAGATTAAGCAATCGAAGAATATGGCCATTAGATGGTGATGAAATTGACGCACCTACCCTTCAAGATGGCTTCGTTTATACAGAAAGTTTGATCTCTCCAAAATTATATCATTAAATTGTGTATTGATCATTTGAATAATACGCATGGTTCTCATTACTTACTAGTTATTTATGTAAGATCGAGGCACTTTTTCATGTCATTAGTATAGTTTTCCCCTTTAAACTCTCTAGTTCAATGGAATGACTCGTTCTTTTTCTTTTTTTTTTTGAGATGGAGGAGTGTTTGCCATGTGTAATTTTATACTTACTAGTTGAAGCAATTAATTAAAATGCACTTGTTAGTTCCAACTGTTTGAGTATATTAAATCAAGTTTTTGCATGAATTGCTCCTATTTTCAGGTATGGACAATCCATGCAAAAACTTGGACTCAGGTTATAGTGTATACATATGTATGTTTGTGACTGTTTTCACATGGTGTCAGAATGGATAAAGATTAGAGGAAGGATCTATCCCCCCAGACTTTTGGAGTTTAGACAGTCTTTTGACACAAGCGACTCCTAAGAACGATAAGTACTTGATCAAAAACAATGTAAAGGGAAAATCTAGACATAAGCATCTGAAAGCCTGTTGAGATAAGCCGTCACAGGGTAATCCCAATCTCCTGTCTATATCAGTTTTGCTTTCACAAAGCTTGAAACTTGAAAGAAGAGTGCACCTATAGTTTTTCTGATAATCCATTTCCACACTGCCGTTTTGTGTCTCATCCTTGACCTTTGCAAGAGGTGAAAAGAACTGAAAAATTGAAGCTTGACGTGAGTCCAAGCAAAAAACTAAGCATGCCACTCAAAATAGATAACAGCATCCAAATATAACCTGATGCATCGAGATAAACACAATGGAGATTCCTAAGACAAAGTTAATAGTTAGGGGATGTCCAAACAGTACAGCAGATGCGATTCCAGTGAAAATAGTGGCGACAGTTGATGAGTACTTCTTCAGAATTGTATCTGCAAATGTAAATACGAAGCTATGATTAGTTAATGCTTTTAATTAATACATTTACAAGACAATACAAACCACCGTGGAAAAATGAAATCCGCATGTTGCTCACCACCAGAAATTGGACCTACCTTGTAAGAGCTAGGAATCTAAATTCAATAGCACATGCAAAATAATTAAAAAATTGAAGCAACAGATTTTTGGCGCGCAGAAATTGGACAAATTTAAGGAGAAAAAAGCTCGAGTCCCACATACAACAGAAATAAAAAACACCAAAATTTTATGGAATATAAAATGGGATGGTTAGACAGGATGTAAACATGGATGCATCTTGTCGAGTGCAAATAATAAGAGGTTCCATTTTAATAACTCAATCAATTCTTCAAAAATATATTCTATTACTTTCATTGATAATAGCCAAAACTTGGGAAGTCAAATAAATGAGAGAAGCCTCACCTGCATACTTGAAGAAAAACGAAGACAGGATTCCCTGAGCTGCATTATTGCATATTAAAAACATTGTTGCTCGTGAGTGTCCCCGTAAGATATTGAAACTGTCAGGTCCTGAAGAGCATTTGATACAGAATTAACCACGAGTAAAGGGATTAAATAAGTTCTGTGCATAAACCAAAAACCAGAAGTAGAAACACATCCTCAACAATGAGAGAGATGGATTGATGCATCATAAGCATTTTGGGCGGACTTAAAAGACCTGGGAAGTATAAGCAAGTGTGGATCCTGCTATGGATGGTACTCAATCTAAGGGTGATTCCATCCAGGTCCATTTTGTTAACTTTATAAATAAAGACGAGTGACTGTTATGTGTCTTCATTTGATGCTTTCCTTATACCCCTTCCGTTTCAATTTGTTTGTCGGACTTTCCTTTTTAGTTTGTTTCAAAAAGAATGTCTCTTTTCATTTTTTTGCAACTCTTTAATTCCAATTTTCAACATGACATGTTTAAAACCACAAGATTAAAGGGCATATTGGTACATTCTACATGTCTTTCGTTTAAGACCACAATATCCAAAAGTCTTCTTTACTTTCTTAAATTCCTTGCCAAGTCAAAACTAGACAAACAAATTGAAATGGTGGGAGTATCTTTTATCCAACAATTACTTGAGGCCTTTCTTAATATCCAAAGATTACACAGATGAACGATGCTTGTTATATCACTTAAGTGACTAAAGCTTTTTGCTCTATTTCTGTTTTCTGGTTACTTGATACACGTACATATTTCTGCCACACTTGGCAATGTCTTTCTTTCTCCAAGATCATTCTAAAACCAGACCACAATAAATTTTTCCTCCCCCTCAAACATTAGAAGGCTTGAGGTCCACCTTAAAATAGCTTTACCTTCACTGAATCACCCACAACAGTAATAGTCATATACGTGAAGCCTCCCAAAAATCTAACCATCCTAACACATTGACGTATCACTTTACATACAAAGTACAAAAGAAATAAAAGAGAACTCTTGACCGTCAGTAATGGACTTTCTTTCCCTTGAATGTTCTACTATTTCTTTCCTTCCATAACACTCGAAAAATACAAAAAGGAGCAGGCCAAGCTTCTTGTTATCCTTTCGACTGCACATGAGGACCACCCTGCCAATATTTCGCAACTATCTTCAGACATATAAGATTAAGGTGCAAAATTCTGAAGCAATCTCGCAATGCGATATAAAATTATCCACATTCTATCCATGCTTTGGTCACATGCAACACCAACTCACCAAAATTCATCCTCTCTTCCTGAGGCTGATAGCAACTTGTCTCCTATCAGGAATTCAGGATCGCTTGTCAGACAGCACAGTATGCAAACATGACATTTTCTTCTGTGTTCGAGCAACTCCATATGGCTTACCACATGGGGTTCCACTCTCCACCATTGAACAAGGCATCTGTACTAATACTTGACTAAGAAGCATTTTGATGGTGAACCTTTACAAATCATTCTATCTGCTTGACCAAACTGTGTAAATAATTTTTTTTTATGATTACCAAACTGTGAAGCCTCACCAAAAAAAATTCCACCTCATTCAACTCCCAATCGTAAAAGGTTTTCGAAAAAATACTCCAAGAGATCCGGTTCCCTTTGCAAGTTAGAGCCTCATCTACTGTACTTCTCTTATTCGTTGGCAACGTGAATAAATTGGGAAGGTTATCTATCAAGGTATTGTCTCCGCATTATGGATCGAGCCAAAAGCCTATGCTCGTACTATTTTCAATCAAGAACCCAATGGACCTAAATAAATTCATTTTTTCCTTTCACGATTCCTCTCAATGAACTAGTTTGTATGTAGAGGAACGTCCCTAGTGAACCAGCGGCAATGGACGTTATCATATTTTACCAAAAATCACCTTCCTCCACATGGTAGTTTCCTCAATTGCATATCTTCAAAGCCATTTTCCCATCAATGCTCCTTAAAGGTCTATAACTCAATATTCCTGAGCCTGAGCTCAATATGCAATATTATCCTGTACCAATTCATGAGGTGATATTTTTTTTTCCATTTGCATTATCATACATAGTAGAGCACTTTACAGGATATTGACCTGGTTTAAAGCAGTGTCACGACTTCGCATCGATATGAGGAAGTTGAAGCTTTTTCCAATTGGAGGAGTGAGCAATTTTGATGTTTTGACCAGAGTAGGGGGATGTAATATTAAATCGTCTACTAGATATTGGGCCTCCAACTAAGTGAAAAATAAAAACAAATGGATCAGTGGCAACTGATGATACAGAGAGTTAAGAGGAAAAACAGTATTTCTCAATCGCGGGGGATGGGATAGGGACAGGGATTACTTTGACAAAAGCAACATTTTTTCAGTGTCCCAGGTGCTTTATGTCCTTAAAGCCGAAATATTGAGAAGAGCTGGTTGAAATATCTCAAGAGAGGTAGCCATTGAATACTTCAACTGATTCTTGTGGAATCTTGGGAAAAGAAATGGGCATCACAAAGAAAAATATTAATAGCACCAGCCGATAAGCTTGCCACTCGGATTGGTTATCTATTCAAGCATTATTTAAGGACCCTAATAACTGGATACTTCGGGGAAGTGATAGTACAAAGATACAGGAATCAGAATGTCTTGAATTACTCTTGATTTTCGCTTTACTGGGAAACAACAATATATGTGTAAGTTGTAACTGATTCATCAAGGAGGTGAAAGTTACAAAGGAGGGAAGATAAAGATAACCTGAAGATAGAATTTGAAAGAAGTTAATAATTTGATCAGTTTTTTCAGATATTATGCATTAATCACATGTTTATCAATGCCAAGAGAGCTTCATTCTTAGGCAACACAAAAAGGATAAGATTTCCCATTCATACCTTTGTAAATGACAGTTCCAAGTATGCCTAGGAAGTTGAAGATTGCACCATATCCGTACAAAAACAAATTCTGCAAAGAGCAATTTAGTTGTTTGTATGGATCATTAATAAAGTCATAGACACCCATTACACAAACCACACCAAGAGGTTACAAGCATTTCACTACTTGGTACTATTAGCTTTGTATAATTACACCAAACAAAAATATTGCTCAGAAAAAATCTGATTATTAGCAAATCAACAGACAATTCTATGTGATGGTTCAAACTGACAGTGAAGAAATATTGGAAATGAAAGAAGAAGAAGAAGCTACGGAAGAGAAGATGTCTACTGTTTTGCCTGGGATCAGTAGAATGAAATTCAAACTCACTGCAGCAGCTTAAAGCATTTTAGGAGTAATCAACAGCAAATTCACCTGAAGATAAATGCTGGTCTCAAAGTGTCTTTTCAAAGCATATTCATTGTAGACAAACACCAGTGAAGGAACAGTGACCTGAATTATTACATTGTATCAGTTTCTATCCATTAAATAAGGCAACCAGGTGTAAAGTCAAGAAAGTATGGCATAAAGTTTTGTCCAGTCCAAGTGGCACCATATTGTGAACCACATCTATTCTCTTGGGGCACAAAAAAAGAAAAAGAAAAAGAAAAAGAAAGGGAACATGTGTGAACATGGAACATTGTGAATTGATGCCCAGATCCCCAAAAGTAAAATAATTCTTGAAGGCAGTAACACTCAAAGCTGGACTATCTGATGGATCACACAAGCAAAGAATGCGAGTAGCCATTAAGAATTATCTTCATACTAATACTTACGAAAATCAAGGTATACAAATATGCCCCTGTTGTCACTGTAAGACCCAAAGCTGTTGTACCTTCCGGCAGAGAGCGCAGCTGATTCACACTGATGCCAATAAGCAATAGTGCAAGAGCTTCCCACTGTAACCATTTAGTTTAGATAGTCATATATAGCTAGCATTCTTTCAGGGTCCAAGATGCATAAACACAGCATGGACAAATGTAAAGAACAACAAAATACAGTTGACTATAGTTAATAAACAAACCTCTGTTAGCTTAACCAACCTGAATTATGGAAAAACGATGTTTCATAATTATCTTTAACAAGATTGCAATTACCAAAACCTGCATGTTTTAAGAATTACAAAAGAAAAACGATCACCAACAGATAATTTAAGAAGATAAATCGACCAGCAGCAGAAGAGGAAAGATCCAGTACAAGTATGACACAAAATAAGTGAATCCCCACATTAGGCACCAGAAGAGTAATCACATCATCCTTGAATACAAGCTGCAATTAAAAGACTAACCAGCTAACCACCAAATCCCAACTACAACACTTGATGTGAGCCCAGCTTGTGAGTTGGGCAGGCAGCCTGGTGGATCAACCAAGGCGCACACAAGTTGGCCCGGGCACCACTGATATCACAAAGGGGAAAAAAGGACTACCCACCTCAACCAGCTGAAGAGAAATAAGCTCATAGTTGTTTATCTTCCATTAGATCTTGAGTGCACATATGTGGAAACTTTTAACACATACTAGTAAAATCTACATTTTGACTGTAGATACTCAATTAAAGCTAACACTGAAGCAGAAACAAAAGATAGCAAACGGAGTTTGTAATTAATCTAACATGTAAGATCCACCTGGTAATCAGCTACTTGCAGATTCATCAAGGAGATATAACTTTACAAACCAAAATTAATGTAGAATTTTCACAAGTAAATTGCAAAGTCTGGAAGTGTCAGCAAAAACTATAAGCAAATGGATACCTTCAAGTTACTCGGCATCTTTACAGTAGCAGGGTTAAAATATAACTGCACGAAGTAACAGAAGTGTCATTAGGAAGTGCAAGAGGATAGTTGGACTCCAATAACATGCACCAACACTGCAAAACTTTAGGGCTAGACAAGAAAGTGAGTCCTTACGTCAAAAAGCACAGAAGACAAAAGTACAGAGACAGAGGACATGAATTCCGAATTATCAATAGTCTTAACATAAAATTTTGAAGAAAATAATCACAATAGATAGAGAATATAAGAAATCCAGAAGGTTACACAATTCCACTTGAAATGACAACCAAATCTCTTGATGCCAAGGTTCTCAACTTTCAGGGAAGATACTCAATGTACTTTCTGATCTAAAGCGACAAAAGAGGCTATAAAAGAAAATCTTCTTGTAATGCATTTTTTAAGTTAAATGTACGTAGATATCTATAGCTTGGAAGGGACATGGTATTTCTTAATAATATTACAATAATACACTACTGGGAGGGGAAAAAAAAAAGATAACAGCCATATCAATCAATTTGCTTCAATCCGAAGCTAGCTGAGGTTGGGTATATGAATCTCTTTGTAACCCATTCGTTCTATTTGTTCCCATATAAGATGAGGGAAGTAAGTCATGAGAATATGATAAGCATCTCACAAATATCCTTTTAATATCCAAATGAGGAACGACAGAAAAAATTAACTTGCATGATAATCTTCAGGTAGTTATTAATAGCATAGAGCAGAGCTGGAACAGCCAGAAGCACATTGTTCCGAGCAGCCTGCAATTAATAAAGGAAAAACAGTTTGTAACAAAAGTTGCCATGGACATACTTCCCTGTAATTCTTAATATACCACTTGCCTCCTAAGCAGTAGAGGAATGTCAGAGAAAGAACTTCTGAAGAGTTAGTCATTAATTTCATTTGGTGCACACAGAAAGTTCCTTGTTGTATAGACGGTTCGGTTGAGTTTGTAGAGAATCATATATTTTTGTAGATTCTATACCTTTTGGTATATCCCTTGTATACGGCCAGTTTGGCCATGTTTATAAATGAAAATACGTTTACTTGATAAAAAAAGAGTAGGTATATTCTTTTGCATACATGAAAAAGACACGTCTCATTGAAACATTCTTTTATTTTTTGACACAACTCACAAGAAACTTGTATATCTATTTAAAACTAGTGAAATCACTTTGAGTATTAACAAGTCTTACCTGGAAGTCTGGAACAATGTGGAGAAAGAAAGCAGAGACTTCTCACCAGCCTTCTGGTTTCGAGCCTTCAAATGATACAAGAGTTTGAGACATTTTAAAACAAGTGAACAGTTATACCAATGAAATTCTCTCTTATGTTAATAGTACAATCATCAGCAAACAGTGGGTTCCCGAGCACACTATTAATCCGACTCAATAATTCTGCACCCCAATAGCTTAGGGGAAGATTTGGGTACCTGACCCACAGTGGGACAGTTTGCAAGATCTCCTTATCAAAGTCAAATTCAGGCGACCATGTCTTAAGGATCAAAGGCTTGTTTCTGAACATATATGGCCCTGATGAGAGCACCTTATCTCTATCCTCAATATTGTTGAATCTGAGTAGGAAGTACCCCTCATCATGGTAGTAGGCCTTTGAGCTGCCATAAATCTCTCCAATGCTGCAAATGTTGTGGAGAATCCCCCACAATATAGAGTATAAGAGCACACCTCCACTTTTCTATTTCACTGTCCACCGAGGTTTGGCTGAGTGCCGCAAACGCCTCTCCATTCTGAATATTGGGGGGAATAAAACCTAATGGGACTCCTCTCGCAGCCAATTTAGTACCAGTGAAGAAGTTGGTACACGTCTTTGGCTCCGCCACTACTGGAGTAAGATCCAATTTCCTCCGTGCAGTTTGATTTTGAGCCCCCTCTTCACTTGCTTGAGCTCGCTTGCTATGGTTGAGGGGGGGTAGGACCCCTGATTGATAACCCACTGACGTTGACCTTTGTACCAGCAGAGTTGGCACCATTTGATTTGGGGTTTGTCTTCCTGCCTGTGCCGTAGCAATTGGTGGCCAGATCTCATCATGTTCGTCATGCCCCACTGTACTCACCGGTGTTATCCCCAATTTCTTGCCTAAGGTTGTCAGCTTTCCCGTCGCATTTTTAGCCAGGTTATCTTTTTTCGGTCGTCCTCGTGGCATTCTCCGGTCAGCGCACGTTAATCTCACACCAACATACGCCGAGAGAAAAAAGAGGGATCTTAATCTTAATTAGCCTTTTGGTTCTTGTTATAGTTAAAGTTCTTAGTTCAATTTGAATTAGAGTTAGTTATTAGCCAAGTTCACAGAGTTAGTTACTTTCAGGAAGTTAGTTACTATATAAACACACTGTTGATTACTCATTCAGAAATATACACCTCTTACTCTCTCTCTGTCAATTCTTAACTCCTTAACCCATCGTTCTGCATTTTCCACTTCACAACCCAAAAATAAAGAAAGAAGCACTCCAAGAAAACCCAAAAAGAAAAAATGTCAGATCAGGGACCATGCCGTTGTTAGCCAAGTTCACAGAGTTAGTTAGTTTCAGGAAGTTAGTTACTATATAAACATTACTCATTCAGAAATATACACCTCTTACTCTCTCTAATCTTCTTCTTCTTCTTCTCTCTCTCTCAACATAGCTATTATTATCTCGATTACTCCTGAGAGTTCTTAACCCATCGTCAATTGTGCATCATCGTTCTGCATTTTCCACTTCACAACCCAAAAATAAAGAAAGAAGCACCCCAAGAAAACCCAAAAAGAAAAAATGTCAGATCAGGTATTATGCCCTTCGTGCAAACATGCAAGGCAGAAATGTAAACCTGGTTGTTTCTTCAAAGCTCATTTCCCGGTAGAAGAGGATTATAAGCTCGTTCTTAAATTTCATCTGGGTCCCACGAATATCAAAAAGATTCTGGATAATTGCCCGCACAACACCATTGAAGGAGCCAGATGTCTCGTTGAAGAAGCTAGGGCAAGACATGAAGACCCAGTCCATGGAGCATGGGGAATTGTTGAGCGCCTTGACGCCCAGGTGGAGGAGCTTGAAACAGAAGTTCAACAACTTAAAGACGAACTAGCAAATGATGACGGCGCCCAACAGTTGATGGTCTTGCATCATCAAAACAAGTAATCTCATCTTTCTTTCTTTTTTTCTGAATACTCAAGAATCTTCTATTAGCTTCCTATTTTTATATATAATTATATTATATGTTGCAATATGGGTCAAATTTGAGAGATTAGGAAATTTTATAGTAATATTTGTGCTCATAATAATTTGAATTTTTTTTTCCGGCCAGAAAAGAGAAGAAGATTATGAAAGAAAATGAAAATGGGTCAGTTCAGGTTATTAAGGGCAAATTTGTGTCAAAATATAATAAGACGGGTATATTACTTTAATAAGAACTTAGGAACAATCCGAACCAACCCGGTCTAATATAGGAACAAGTGCTTGTTTGTCTTAAAAACTAAGAGGGGTCAGGGGTATACTTGAACCGAATACATAGGAACAAGTGAATTTGCAGTAGTGAATTCACTGCAAAAAATCTTTTTGCAGTAGTGAATTTGCAGTGTTCAAAAGTTCCCAAAGCTGTCTAGTGAATTTGCGGTGTAGGAACAAGTGCTTGTTTGTCTCTCCTGTCAAGTTGCATAGAAAACATCGGGGGACTAGTTGCATTCCTTTCCTCCGTAGAACTTCTTGAGTTAAGCAAGCTCTTCTTATAATCAGCAAAGTGAAGCATTTCACCAGTTTCTCCAGTAAAGCAGCCACTCTATCCACTTCCCAATCATTCAAAAACCTCCTGAAAGACAGGTCCTATAGATAAATGTAAATATTAGACAGGTGGGAAGGAAACTATAGCTGAGTTTAAAGGAATCGGATATTTAAAATATGGGGGTGGGGAGGGTTGATTTTGATTTTGACACATGTTTGTCATCCAGCTAGAACTTGTGATGTTGAGAAAAAGTTCCCAAAGCTGTGTAGTGAATTTGCGGTGTAGGAACAAGTGCTTGTTTGTCTCTCCTGTCAAGTTGCATAGAAAACATCGGGGGACTAGTTGCATTCCTTTCCTCCGTAGAACTTCTTGAGTTAAGCAAGCTCTTCTTATAATCAGCAAAGTGAAGCATTTCACCAGTTTCTCCAGTAAAGCAGCCACTCTATCCACTTCCCAGTCATTCAAAAGCCTCCTGAAAGACAGGTCCTATAGATAAATGTAAATATTAGACAGGTGGAAAGGAAATATAGCTGAGTTTAAAGGAATCGTATATTTAAAATACGGGGGTGGGGGGTGGGGGGGTTGATTTTGATTTTAATTTTGACACATGTTTGTCATCCAGCTAGAACTTGTGATGTTGAGAAAAAGTTCCCAAAGCTGTGTAGTGAATTTGCGGTGTAGGAACAAGTGCTTGTTTGTCTCTCCTGTCAAGTTGCATAGAAAACATCGGGGGACTAGTTGCATTCCTTTCCTCCGTAGAACTTCTTGAGTTAAGCAAGCTCTTCTTATAACCAGCCAAGTGAAGCATTTCACTTTGGTGGGAATCAATCCATTCCAAATGCTCTTCCAGTGGTATTGTTTCCCTCCTGCCCCTCCTTGTATCCCTCTCTTGTAGGCAATGTTTACTGTAAAATTACCATTCTTGTTATGCTTCCAGATGACTCTATCTAATGTGTCTGTGGCAAGTTTCATTCTTCCCAGTTTCTCCAGTAAAGAACCCTTTACTAACAATTCTCTGTTTATGATTTGGCAGCATACGTAGAGTGCTACTGTTGGAGAAGACATTGAATGATGCCGATTTTGAAAGAACTGATCTGTTTCTTGTAAAAGCATTTAGGGAAGGTGGGTCCCGGGCCAACCTACCAGCACTGAGCGGAGATGTCTACAGGCAGCAGGAGAATGGTTTAAGGGAAGGGCAGCCTGTTCTATTCATAGGCACGAACCAAAGAGGATCCGTGGTTCTACGAGGTTGGAAAACTTATCATGAAGACAATTGGATCGTTGCTGGAGACAGCATAGTGCTGGAAAAAGTGCTAGAAGAAAATGTAGATTACTTGGTGATTAGTCACCAAAGAAACTAATGTTGTGGGAGAAACCGTACATGTGTGAAGTGGGAGAAACCAAATGTGAAGCGGGAGAAACCAAATGTGAAGCTTAGGGAAATCATTGAGATTTGAAGTGCACTTTCCATTTCTGTTACATTCTGTTAAATTCCGGAAGTTAGCTAGAGCTGTTAACAAAGTTGGTTAGCAGAGTTAGTTCACCCACGTGACTCGACTGCTTCTTTAACTGTTTTTCTATTCCAGTTTTCGGTTGTAGTTACAATATAAATATCAGCTCACAGATTGTAATCGCTATCCAATTAGTTGGTTCATCAATGAAATAGTTTCTTTCCTCTCTAAATCTAGTTTACAGCATCTTACATTACCTATTTCAAAAAAAAAAATCTAGTTTACAGCATTTGGGGGTAATTGTTCAGGAGCAATTCTCTAATTTTGTTCCTTAGGTTACTCTTTAGTTTCTAATTCAATTGTGAGTCCTATCAAAAGAGAAATCTACCAGGACTCAGAGAATAGGATAAACAGGCTATAGTAAATTGAATTGTCCAAGTTTTACCTCTCCGTAAGGTGGAATTTCCAACGTTTGATGGAGTGGGCTTGAAGGACTGGTTGTACAAATGCGAGCAGTTCTTTGATGTCGATGGGACACCTGAGAATTCTAAAGTGAAATTAGCATCCTGCAAATTGGAAGGGAAGGCTCTTCAATGGCATCAATCGTTTATGAAACATAGGCTATCGAGAGACTGGCCTAAATGGGGGGAGTATGTTGCCTATATGCTCGATTTGGATCAGAGCTATTTGATGACCCCATGGGGGATTTCAAAGAGCTTAACCAGGTAAGCTCTGTTCAAGATTATATAGATACTTTTGATGAACTGCTTACTAAAGTTGAATTGTCTGAGGACTATGTGGTTAGCTGCTTTGTAAGAGGGTTAAAACCTGAAGTGGGACTCCCTGTGAAGATATTGGTCCCTAGAACTTTAGCCAAAGCCATGAGTCTAGCAAGAATCCAGGAGCAAACTCTTGTGGTTCAGAAGAAAGTTTCCCAAAATTCTGCTATTCTGGCTAATCCCAGACCTGTGAACAGGTTTTCACATTCCAATTCTTCTTTTACTCCAAGCTCCAGTCAACCAAATAAACCACCTAAATTCAAGCCTCAACAACCTTCTTTCACTGCTCCTAAACCTAATTACAAGAATGCAAAGTTGTTAACCCCTGCTGAAATGGAGGAGAGGAGAAGTAAGGGGTTGTGTTTTAATTGTGATGAGAAGTATGTATGTGGGCATGTCTGTAAAAGGATAAGGCCATTGTTCTCTATGGAGGTGGAGGATTGAGGTAGAAAGGGCCTCCATTATCAGGAAAGGACTAGAAACTCAATGAGAAAACAAGATTGAGATTAATGCAAACATAAAGTTGATTACAATGAAATTGAACTCCTAGATTTTGGAGCTCTTAACCCACTAAGCAATCATTAAATGCCAAATTTTCAAGAAGGGGAAAAACATATAGTTAACCTTCCAAACATATAGAGCCTGTTTAGATAGGATTAAAATAAAAGCTGGAACCCCCCCCCCCCCCCCCAGCTTTTTGCTTTTAGCTTAAAAAATCTTTTTAAGGTTGACCAATACATTTACCACACTACATCAATCGACTGCTAGGGACCCAATTAGCTAAGAGCTCCGCTTATCATCTGCAATTGGATGGACAAATAGAGGCTCTTAATATGTGTCTTGAGAAGTATCTTCGATGCTTTGCTGCGGCTACCCCTGCTACTTGGTTTCGTCTACTTCCGTGGGCCGAATTTTTGTACAACACATCATACCAACATAGATAACTCCTTTTGTGGTTGTTTATGGTCGGCCTCCCCCAATAGTAGCTCGAATCATGGATGACACGTCCAATCCAGATGTGGCAGAGTCCCTTTGTAACCGAGATGAAACATTGACCCTCTTGAAGTCCAATTTGCAGGCTGCCCAGGAACGTAAGAAGCGGAATGTTGACAAGGGGCACAAAGATGCAAGCTTTCAGATTGGAGAATGGTGTATATTCGATTACGTCCCAACAGGCAGCTCTCTATTCTCCTTCAGCGCCATACCAAACTCAATCGAAGGTTCTTTGGGCCATTAACGGTGCTCCATCATGTGGGTGAGGTTGCCTACAAACTGGACCTCCCATCTTCCTCCAAAATACACCGTCTTTCATGTTTCAGTTCTGCGAAAGTGCTTAGGGAACCCTGATCAACAGGTTACCCCCATTGATCTTATAGACCAAGACTCCTTTTTGATGCTCACACCTGAAGACATTTTGGAGCAGCGCATTGTCACAAAAGGAGGACATCAGATCACCCAGTTCTTGGTCAAATGGCAGGGATTGCCTCCTACTAAGACCACTTGGGAGGACCTTTCTGCACTCGCTCATCGTTTTCCCAACTTGAACCTGAGGACAAGGTTCGTCTTCATGGGGGCGGCAGTGTGACAAACCCGCAGGACCACTCAGGTACAGTGAGGCGCAGCAAACAGGGACAAGCAGTCCCCAAAATACCTGGATGAGTATGTCCCAAAGGCCAAGAAAGGACCACTACCCTGCCAAATAGCGTTGCACATATTGCACCAGCTGCTAAGAAGCATCCAGATCAAGACCCTCCTATATAAACAGCACAGGAGCTCTAGAATAGGGCATGGAAGAACTTGCATCTTTATTTTCTTAGCTAAAGTTTTAGCAATCAGGAATCTCCCTTTTTTCTATTTTCTCTTTTTGTCTATCTTTTGCTCTGTTTTCCCTAAGTTGAAAATTGCTACCTTGTAATTTCTCCCTTATCAGTTGAATATAATTTTGAATCGTTCCATATTACCAGCTGTTTTGGTTAGAAATATCGTTGTAGTGGGTCACAAAATCATGGACAAAGAAATAGAATGTTTTGTAAGCAAGCTCAAAGTGGTTCCAACCTGACCAGCACATGATCCTACATGTGTCTACTCAAAAAATTCACCCAGAACACACTAGTTAAGACATTAGATCTTAAGCCAGACCCAACCCAAAAGAAAACAAGAGCAAAAAGTAGCATATAATAAAACAGACATATTGCATCATAAAACGGAAAGAGTGAAGGAAGCAAAAAAAGGAGATCAACGTGAATTGTACACTCCTACAAAAAATTTGTCATAGAACTTTGGGGACTTACTTTCTGTCTGCAGCACGTCTAGGGAATGGAACTCGAAGCTTGAAATTGTTGTCCTGGTAGCCAGTCTGAAATTAAAATCAAAGTGTAAGTGTACCATTCATGTCATGCTTCAAAAAAAAACACTTGTCTTAGCTTAGCAAGAGAAAATATTCCTGTTCACTTCCTCAAATAGGCATTTCTTGATATAACTGCCAATTTCCTTATGAAAAGGTTAATAGCAATGTACATATTTTGAAACAGACAAACTTACAGAATGCTGCAAGTGCAGACTTATCCACTACATAAATATAAGAAGGAATAAAATAATTATAGAAGAAGTTCACAGACACGAATCAATAATAGTGGAGATGGAATAGCAGCCTCACCTTGACATTAAAATCAAGACTGTCTACATCCAACATGTACGCAAAGTCCACCTGAACAAATAAAAGTCAATGCAGCTTCTTATTTTGGGAGAAGATAACACCTTGCACCCTATGTCCAGTAAAACTAAAACAACTATAGCTAATTGACAGTAATATTAAATGTCAATGGACTGCCAGAAGCAGACAAAAATCATGCATCATTTCCATGCACCATATCCTCAAAGGCTCGGGCATACATCATTTATGGGGCAGCTAAATGTGATATTAATCAGATGCTGGAGAAACAAGTTATCAGCACCTTTGTGGAATATATTGCATCCCATGCATTTCCAATCCATTTAAAAAATGTTATCTTTTGGGTGTTAGCTCTAGTCATTTGTTAATTAGGCAAAATTAGTTTAGGATTTCATATGTATTTTGCTATAAAAATTTCTCCCAGGTTGTCCTCACTTTTCAGCCCTAAAATGTATGAAAGTACTCTCTTTTATCTCATTCTCATCCCACTTCTCCATCTTTTCCTTTCTCCTACAACAAAAAGGTGTTTAACAACACTTGTTTACAAAATACATTAAAAGCTTTTTTTTTCAATTTCAACACTTTTTATCTAAACACCTATGTTGCTTGAACTCTTAAAAAATGTCAATGGGTGCGTGTCGGATTCTCCAAAAGTAGTGTATTTTTGGAGAATCCGACACGGGTGCGGCATCGAAAGTGAAGAGTCCGCGCAACTTAGCCAAACACTTATCTACTTATTTATAAGCACTTCTTTTTAGCTTTTAATCACATTGCTTAAAAGCTACTTTTTTTAAGTAAATCCAAACATGCTCATATTGTGTAGCTATAAAAGGTTCTCATTAAGGGTGTGTTTGATAGGATGTTTTCCAATTTTCTCATGTTTGGTTAACTTAAATGTTTTGGGAGATGTTTTCCAACTGGACTTATTTTCTTCAAATTTATGGAAAATAACTTCCCTACATAAAGTAAGAAAAATATTTTCCAAAACTTTCCTTCAAAACTCACCACCCGACCCTGATCCGAGACCTGGGACCCAACCTTGACCCGCAGGTCAGATTCAGGAGTCGAGAGTTAGGTCACAAGTCGAGGTCAGGGTCGAGAGTCGGGTTTCGAGTCGGGTCCTGAGTCAGCGCCGGGAGCGGGGAGTTGGATTCGGTGGTGGGGAGTAAGGAGTTGGGTCTTGGGTTGAGTTTGGGGTTGGGGTCGAGGTAAAGCATCAAGGTCAAAAGTGTCGGGACCTGACTCGGACAATTTATCGAAATGAATCGAAAAATAAGGAAAACAGTAGAATTTGGGAATTTTCTATATTATTGAAGTATCCAACTGAATTAAAACAATTCTAAATAGCTAGGTAACTAAATCTATAGACCGCCATGGATGAGCTTCAGATCTGAAAGGAGAAGAAGAGAATGGGAATGAGATTAAAGAGAAGAAGAAGAAGAAGAAAAACTGAATTGAGAGGGAAAAGTAGTTAGGTTACCGGATTTCTGTTATGAAATTCTCTCTGTTATGTTGCCTTTATAGACCACGTATGCAATCCGAGCCGTTGGTCTTTATTAGCTGAGATCTAATCAGAGCCCTTCATTTGCCGGCCAATCTGAGCCGTTCCTGATCATTATACCACTTCTAATCCTAGCCCTTTATCTGCTAACCAACTAACGCCTCTAACTAACTATTTTGAGGGTCATAACATACCCTCCTCCTTCAAAGCAGACTTGTCCTCAAGGCTGGGAATCCAAGTCTGGAAATTTGGATTTAAGAAAGGAGTAGTCCTCCCACGTAGCATCCTCTGGAGGTAGATTAGACCACTGGACAAGTACTCGAACAGTAGCGGTATTGCCCTGTTGAACCAGTTGTCTTTGGAGAATCTGCAAGGGCTTGACAAGGAACTGACCATCCACCCCTGTAGTTGGTAACTCAGTCTGAACCCCCACCCTAGTGCCTACCTTCCGTTTCAAGAGAGACACATGGAACACAGGGTGCACTCTTGAGGTAGAGGGTAAATCGAGTTTGTATGCAACCAAGCCAATTTTGCTGAGTATCTTGTAAGGACCATAGTACTTAGAGCTTAGTTTCAGGTTCTTCCGAAGTGCCAAGGAGGATTGTCTATAGGGTTGGAGCTTAAGAAAAACCCAATCTCCCACCTGAAACTCTCTCTCAGTCCTTTTCCTGTCTGCAAACAACTTCATCCTCTCCTGAGCCTTGGAGAGATTATCACTGAGCAGTTGGTGCATTTGTTGTCTCTTCATGACCAAATCCTCAGCTGCAGGGACCGAGATACTCAGTAGAGGTCCTAATGAAAGCTAAGGTGGAGTGTAGCCATAGAGGGCCTCAAATGGGGAACATTGCAGGCTTGTGTGGAAATTGGTGTTGTACCACCACTCGGCTAAATGGAGTCGTTGCTTCCACTGTACTGTCCTGTGGGAAGTCATACATCTCAAATAATTTTCTATGCACCTATTCACCCTCTCAGTCTGACCATCACTTTAGGGATGATAAGCAGAGCTGAAGTGCAGCTGTGTGCCCAGTAATCTGAATAGAGCCTGCCAAAAATTACTCACAAAAACCTTGTCTCTGTCAGAGACAATTGACTCAGGCAACCCATGGAGAGTATGAACTCTTTTGAGGAATTTTGCAGCCACAATGCTAGCAGTATAGGGATGGCCAAGGGCAATGAAATGAGCAAACTTAGACCTTCTGCCCACCACTACTAATATCACTTCTTTATTCTGAGACTTAGGCAGCCCTTCAATAAAATCCATACTAACATGCCTCCATAGTTGATCAGGAATAGGAAGTGGTTGTAGTAATCCAGGGTAAGGAACATTCTCATCCTTACATCTTTGATACACCTCACAAAGCTGCAATAAAGTGGATTACCATCTGTTTCATGTTAGGCCAGTAAAAGACCTGAGAAAGTCTTTTAAAAGTTGCTAGTTGACCAGAGTGACCTCCTAAAGGTGAGTCATGAAACACCTTGATCAGTTGTTCCCTTAGTATTCCATTGCTTCCAATGTAAATCTTGCCCTTCTTCCTCAACACTCCAGCTGAGTACTGGTAGAGGTGTGGCCCAATGCCAGAAGTAGCTAACTCAGTTATCAAAGAAACAACTTGTACATCATTAGCATAGCTATCAGTAATATCCACCATCCAATTGGGAACTGCAGTGGAGATAGCATTCAGAGAGGCTGTGTTGGCAAGGTCCAAGGCATCCTTATCCTCAAATTGCCTAGATAGAGCATCTGCTGCCCTATTTTCTGTCCCCTTCTTGTATAGAACCTCATAATCCAAACCCAAAAGCTTAGTCAATCCTTTCTGTTGTATAGAAGTGGTAACCTTCTGCTCCAACAGATATTTAAGGCTGAAGTGATCCGTCCTCGCAATGAAGTGGCCAAACTGTAAGTAATGTCTCCATTTGTCAATGGCTGTTAACAAAGCCATGTACTCCTTCTCATAAATGGACCTTCCCCTGTGCTTGGGAGCAATAACCTTACTAAGATAGGCCAAGGGTCTACCCTTCTGCATTAGCACAGCTCCTATGCCAGACTGACTAGCATCAGTCTCCACTATGAACTCTTGAGAGTAATCAGGTAAAGCCAGCATTGGAGTGTTGGACATAGCTACCTTGAGAGCCTCAAAAGCTTATTCAACTGCCTCAGTCCAATGGAAGGCATTCTTAAGCAGGTCATTCAGGGATCTGCAGATATTCCCATAGTTCTGCACATATTTTCTGTAATAACCAGTGAGACCTAGGAAACCTCTCAGAGCCTTAGTGGTAGTGGGTCTAGGCCACTCTATCATGGCTTGGATCTTGCTGGGGTCAGTGGAAACACCTTCAGCAATAATGACATGTCCAAGATACTCCACCTTTGGCTGGCCAAATGAACACTTTGACTTCTTAGCATACAATGTGTGTTCATGCATAACCCCAAATACAGCCTCCAAATGACACACATGGTCTTCTAAAGTCTTGCTATGGATCAAGATATCATCAAAGAAGACCAGTACAAACTTCCTAAGGAAAAACTGGAAAACTTGGTTCATCAAGGCCTGAAAGGTGGCAGGGGCATTTGTGAGCCCAAAAGGCATAACCTTAAACTCATAGTGACCTGTCCTGAAAGCTGTTTTATAAACATCTTCTAGCTTCATCCTGATCTGGTGGTAACCAGCTCTCAGGTCTATTTTGGAAAATATCACAGAACCTTGCAGTTCATCCAGTAGATCATCTATAATTGGGATGGGATATTTATCCTTTATTGTAATCTCATTCAGGCCTCTATAATCCACACAGAACCTCCAGGATCCATCTTTTTTCTTAACCAACAAGGCTGGGGAAGAGAAGGGAGACTGACTGTGCTGTATTATCCCATTTTGTAACATTTCAGCTACCTGCTTCTCAAGCTCTTCTTTCTAATAATAGTTGTATATGTATGGTCTTAGACTGACAGGGAATGCACCAGGTCTCAAGGGAATGGTGTGATCCAGTGCCCTCTCAGGAGGTAGGGACTTAGGCTCAACAAAGAGTTTGTCATTCCTAGACAACAACTCTTGTATAGCTTGATCAACCTCCACCTGAACTTCTATAGTACTACCCTGCATCATGAATAAATGTGCTAATACTAGCTGTCCTTTCTTCAATATTTTCCCCATTGTACCACTGGTGATCATGTTAAGTTGACCCTTTTCTGGTATGGCATGAAGAACCACCTTGTTACCATTCTTACCAATGGTCACACAATGCTTTTCATGATCAAACTTGGTAGGATTGACTTTCTTCATCCAGTCATTGCCAAGCACAATATCAGATCCCCCCAACTTGATAATCCTCAAGTCCTCCTGAAAGCTTTTCCCCCCATTTTCCATGTAAAGGCTAAACAAATTGAGTTATAATACACATAGTTGCCATCTGCAACAGTTACTCTGATAGGACGAGAGTAGACAGGGTGATGACCAGTTTCTCTCACTGTCTGCTCATCTATGAAGCTGTGAGTGGCACCCGAGTCCACCAATACTGTCAGTGACCTATTCTTCTTGGTTCCTTTAACCAATATAGCATTCACCCCCAAATTATTTCCTGACGATGCATTCAAACATACAGCCTCCTGAATTTCCAACTCTACCTCCCCTTCTATCAAAATCTCAGGGTTGTCTATCTGAGCTGGCACTATTACTTCCTCCTCACCTGTTATACACTGGAGCTGTTTCATTTTGCACTGGTGGCCAGGGCCAAACTTCTCTCCGCACTTGAAGCAAAGGTGATTAGTCTTCCTATATTCATATACCTCAGGGATCAGTCTGAACACAGTGGGCCTTGTAGTGGAATTAGTAGCTACCTTACTGGTCGTTGTGGGGAAGTGTTGGGTAGGGGGTCAATACACCTGCTTAGCCTTCTTCTGAGAAGCTTCTATGGCTTTCTCTTGCATTCCGGCTTGGTGAATAGCACAGCTTAGTGTCGCTGGCTTGAACATCTTTACAGCATACTTGATTTCCTCCTTTAAAGCTCCCATAAAACTGGATAGAAAATAACGTTCGTTCAGTGCAGGGTTCCTCATTATCATCTGAGCCTTTAGATCTTCAAACTTGCTCAGAAATTCATCCACACTCCCAATCTGAGAGAGTTTATTAAATTCCTCCACCACATCTTCCACAAACACATCACCAAATCGACTACAGAGTTCAGATCTAAACTCAGGCCAAGTAATTAAGCCTCTACTCATGGTCAAGGAGTGGTACCAAACTTCAGCATCTCCACACAAATACAGAACGGCACCTTCCACCTTCTGGTGCTCAGCAATGCAATATAAACTAAAGTAGCGTTCACACTTTTGAATCCATACCTTAGGATCTCGGCCATCAAAGTTAGTGAGCTCCCATCGCGGAACAGGTGGATGATGAACTTGTTGTCTAGCTTGCCGGTTCTCATTTCCCGGAATGGGAAGCAAGCCATCGCCTAAGCCAGCTGCAGGAACTTCATTATCTCTCCTCTCGAGGCCTGTCAAGCGCTCCAGAATTTTCTCGAGCGTGCCTTGTATACCAGTCTGAGTATCCCTCACCTCCTGTTGTCCAATTGCGAGGTCAGCCAATAGTGTATCATGCCGCAGTAGCTTGTCATCCAAAAGCTTCAAACGAGTTTCGTCCGCCATAGTAGTCAGTACAGGTCGCAGAGTCGAAGCTCTGATACCACTTGTCAGGACCTGACTCAGACAATTTATCGAAATGAATCGAAAAATAAGGAAAACAGTAGAGTTTGGGAATTTTCTGTATTATTGAAGTATCCAACTGAATTACAACAATTCTAAGTAGCTAGGTAACTAAATCTATAGACCGCCATGGATGAGTTTCAGATCTGAAAGGAGAAGAAGAGAAGGGGAATGAGATTAAAGAGAAGAAGAAGAACTGAATTGAGAGGGAAAAGTAGTTAGGTTACCGGATTACTGTTATGAAATTCTCTCTCTTCTGTTGCCTTTATAGACCACGTGTGCAATCCGAGCCGTTCGTCTTTATTAGCTGAGATCTAATCAGAGCCCTTCATTTGCCGACTAATCTGAGTCGTTCCTGATCATTAAACCACTTCTAATCCTAGCCCTTTATCTGCTAACCAACTAACGTCTCTAACTAACTATCTTGAGGGTCATAACAAAAAGTTGGGTCCCGAATCAAGGTTGGACCTCGGGGAGTGAGAATTTGGGTTCGGGGGTGGGGAGTAGGAAGTCGGGTCTTGGGTCGGGGTAGGGCGTCGAGGTTGAAAGTTGGGTCCCGAATCGAGGGTGGACCTCTGGTCCCGAGCCGAGAGTCGCATCTCGAGTCGAGATCATATCACAGGTCATGGTTGGGAGATAGGTTGCGGGTCGAGAGTCAGGTTGCGGATCGGGGTTTAGAGTGGGTCTGAGGTCAGGGTTGGGGTCGAGAGCCGGGTTTGAGAATCAGGTTCAGGTTTTGAGTCGAGGTGTAGAGTCAGGTCCTGAGTCTGGGTTGGGAGTCGGGTCCAATCGAGAGTCGAGATCGTAAGTCAGGTCCCGAGTTGAGGTAGAATCTCGAGTTTCGGGTCAAAATCGCATCCTGAGTTGAGGTCAAGAGTCGAGAGTCGAGTTTTTGGTTAGGTCGAGAGTTTGGTTTTTGTTCAACGTCGAGAGTCAAGTCCCAGGTCGAGGTTTAGTATCAGGTTCGGGGTTAGGAGCAAGGTCCCGAGTTGGGGTCGAGGTCAAGATCCGACTCCTTATTCGACCTGAGACCTAACACTGACCTGGACTTAACTCTTGATTTCGATTTCGATCCAGGACATGACTCCTGATCCTGAACCAACCCAGGAATCAACTTCGCACCCCGATCATGAGACTCGGCACCCAACTACCTAACTCCTCACCCGAGACTCGACCCTTACCTCGACCCCAACTCTCGACTCTTAATTCCTGACCCCTACCTGGCACCCAACTTCTTGACTCCTGACCGAGACTCAACCCTTACCCTGACCCCTACTCTCGACCTTGACTCAATACCCGACTCCTGACCCCAACCCAATATCCCACTCCTAACCCGGGATCTGGCCCCGGCTCTCGACTTGACCCAGGATCCAACCCTAACCCTGACTCCTGACCCGAATCCCGACCCTAACCCAGGTACCGACTCGTGACTTAAGACCCGACCCCAAACCCGACTCCCAACTTGGAACCCGACTCTCGACCCTGACCCAAGACTCGAATCAAATCCTAAAATCTTAGGTTCTTTATCTTTTGATGATAATCTTTTGAATCTTCCCTGACTATGGTAGAACTTCAAAAATTGAATCCATCTCTTGTTTATATGTCCTATCTCATGTTCATGGAGTCTGTCTTACTCCCTCTATTTCAATTTGTTTGACTTATTTTCCTTTTTAGTCTGTTTCAAAAAGAATGATCATTTCCTTTTTTAGCAACTCTTTAATAACTTCCCATGTGGCATGTTTAAGACCGCAATATTAAAGGGTATTTTGATCATTTGACAAATCTTTAATTTAAGACCACAAAATTCTAAAGTCTACTTTATTTTCTTAAAATCCATGTCAAGTCAAAATAGGCCAAACAAATTGAAACGAAGGGAGTATATTTTGAAATCTATCACATGTTTTACGTAACTTATCTCATGTCTTGTGGAATTTACAGCATGTCTTTATGAAATCTACTTCAAGTTTATGAAGAAATCAGCACAGACAGAAGAAATCTATGGCATTCTTACACATCAGGAGGGAAAAACACAAAATGCAAGCATCAAAGGCAAGAAAGGGGAAAAGGTATTTTTATTTTTTTGCTATATCAACTGGAATGGCTCAGCAGATTAGCAAATAATACAGAGGACAAATGAAAAAGCAGGAATACGAAGGGGTGTCAGATACACACCTATAGGAGCTAGATCTCGAGTAAGAGACTCCACGGGAGCTGGATCTGTCACCGCTAAAGCTCCAGAAAGATGGGTTTTGCAGATCAACAAGATGGAGAAGCAATCAAGGAGTAATAAAATGAAGATGAGGAACCGAAGCTTACCTCATCGGAAACATCGATCATCGAAGGAACCACAATTGAATCGACACCGGAGCTGCTTTTTGTTTTTGTCTGGTCCAGTTGGGTTGCCTAATTTGGATGATCTAATTTCCTTTTTCATTTGTTCATTAGGCGTTTGGCCTTTTTCCCGAAAAAAATATTTTATTTTATTTTAAAATTAGTGTTTGGTCATAAAAATTTCAAATACAACTTGTTAAAAGCGCTTATGCCATTATTTTACTATTTGATTCGATGAAAAAGGCTCTCGAATTTTAATTGGTTATGGAAGATGATGTCGACAATAACTTGAAAAATTACGTACCGATTCTGTATTTCATTTTCTCCATCTATATTGTTATGATTAAAGTCTTAAGCAGGATGTAAATGTTGTATTTTCTTATCTAAGAAATTACATGGGACACTTGCAATGCACATGTCCAGAAATTAGTATTAGTATCTATATCTATACTATATTTAAAGTGTGAAAAACTTTATAACGTGATTTGAAATTTTTGTCCTTCATTAAAAGATGTCGCAATAGATAAAATCGTCTTTTCACATTTTTCCCTTCAATTATTAATTAATTATTTTTATAAAGTATTAAATATTAACTATAATAAATATATGAAATGGTAAGTGGAAAGACTTCTAAACATATGGAAAGACTCCTAACTCTATGGGGGGAAATTGGGCCCCAAAGGACCCATTTTTATTTATGAAAACTCAAAAAAACCTGGTAGTGAAGTATTTTTTTTTTTTGAGATGTTATTGTTGTTGTTGTACACAAATTATATCTATGCTATTGCCTATCGATGATGATCACAAGGAAAACGTTACTGTAAACAGATTGATTTGAAGAAATATGACAATAACGACCTGCAATTATTTTGGTATTGTCACGCCGCGAGGCTACTCCCTAGACGTAACACGGGACTCGGGATCACAAGTGCCCCAAGTTAACCGTTGGTCATAGCATAACATAGACATACACGAGAAAATATAGCGAAAGCATAAATAGAAAGTTAGGCAACCCAATCCATAAATGATGAAGTCAATAAGAAACATAATCCAAAAGGGAGACTCGAATACTGTTTATGTATGAAAAGCCTTTACATGATATAAGGAGTTGCTAGGACAAGACCCTACCTAACTCAAAGTACGAAAGTAAACAGCCATACAGAATACAAAGATCATAACTAGCCCTTGAATAATGAGGACTCACCAACACTGACTGGAATGGCCTGCTGTCTCTAGCCACGTGCCTGAGGGAGGGAACCTGAGTCTGCATCATCAAGAGGATGCAGCGCAAATATGCGTCAGTACTATAGGATGTACCGAGTATGTGAGATATGCATGTGATATGATGAAATATACTTGGAAGCATACTTAAAATTGAGATCATGCATAATTTGTGATAAAACATGCTAAAAATATCCTTGAAGCTGAAATCATATGATAATAGTAAAATTTGTAATGTAATGACTCAATGCAATATCATAAGCTGAAAACATAATCAAATCATAAGTCATAAGTAGTAAGTCTGAAATCTAAAAGCAAAGAGTCAATACAATTTTTTCATGAAAACTAGCTTCTGTTGGAGGTTCTCTTAACCGACATAGACCATGTGAGCTACATGGAATCCGATGTATCCGCCCCATCGAGAGGACTCAATATACCTTGTCAGGGTATAAAGGCATGACTGTGACGTGATCACTAAATCTGATGCCCAACTGAGGGGACTTAGAACCTACGGGGGCACGTAGTTCTGGGACTAAGGGTACTCTCACCCTATCCAACTCGGTACTAAATACTACTCCAAAAACATATACATATAGCTCATAATACTTGTGACATATCTGATGTCAAAACTGTTCATAACCTAGGTAGACATATCTGGATGTCAAACCTTTCATAAAACATAGGGACATATCTAATGTCCAAAACTGTTGAAAAAGCATAAGGACATATCTGATGTCATGCAATTCACAAGTCATGAGTTTTAAAGCTTTGCAAAATCATAATTCAAAATATATTTTCCTTCTAATATCACAGCTTAAAGAATTAGGCATGCAATTTCATAAAAATAGAGGTCATGTTATCTAAACATACCAATTTTTCTTGAAGACATGCAATTCAAAGGAATCATGCTAAAATTCATCATCAACATATGGGCTTTTGAAATCAACTAAGGAACTTCAATTGAATCATAGATACGTAATGAGAAACCATGAACTTATGCTTTAAAACTGAACCCATAAGTTTTCCCCAATTTGGGTAAGAACCCAAGTTCCATAAATTGGATAAGGATTAGCCTTAAAATCATGAATAGAAAACCACGTATAAAAACCCATGCAAAATCATGTAATTTAGAGTCAAAATCCATAGAAGAATCATGAGGAAACAACTTGTAAAGAAACCCATGAGAATTGGGTAAGAACTCTAATTTGAAAATTCATAAAATCAATTTAGGAAGTTGAGATTTTGGGCACAAGGGTGAAGGGAACCCATGTTGAATACCCACATACCTGAATTGAGCTTTCCTAACTTGGGACTTGAGGATGGAGACTTGAAGATGGAATCCTTAGCTTGAAGCTTGGAGAATGGAGACCATTTTCTTCTCTTGGAACTTGATTGAGAGGATGGAAGAGAACTTAGGCTAAATGGGAATAAAACCCCTTTTAATTTGCCCAAAAAGACTTAACTTAGGAGTTAAAAGAGTGAGAAATTATAAAAATACCCCAAGAAAAAGAGTCTGAAAAACTGCTGAAAATTTCATCACAGGCTTCTACGGACATGAATCACGATCCGTGGAATGGATCACGATCCGTGGAATGGATCACGATTAGTGAATAGGGTTCGTGGTTCCTGGATGAAGTTTCTGGCCTTTGGACTGATTTTCACGAGTTGATTTCACGACCAGTGGAAACTTCCACGAACTGTGGAACCTTCTCGTGGTTTTCAGGTAAAAAACTGATTTCCACGAGTTGGTTTCACGACCCGTGGAAACTTCCACGACTCGTGGAACCTTCTCTTGGTTGCTGTGACAGACAGACACCTTTTAGTAAAACACTGATAAATTTTTGCTCTGGACTCAAATTAATGCTCGGTTGGTGCCGTTGGAAAGAAGATTCAAAGATCTTTAATTTAGTGGGCACTAGGCCACCTAACTCTTTATATTTTAGGAGTTATGATCATTTAAAGTTGACCCTTGAAAAATCTTACACTAAAACTCAATCGGTAAGGAAGCTTTCAACTCAACTTTGAGCTAGAGGTTCTTTATGACCCTTATTCATATCTAATACACCTTCAAAACTTAAGAATAGGTCTTAATACTTAGATACATAAAAGATTTATCTAGTTCGGGTCTAACAACACATGAAGAATGGTTTAGATTTGACTTAGAATTTCTGGGGTGTTACAAGTATACAAGATAAATTCTCGAACTGCGGATCACTAAAATTGTGGTAAATACTCCTTCATCTCTAACCAGAGTTTTGCATGTTAGAATCACTTTGATAGAGAATTAGGGAGGGGCAAAATTATCTCATCCATGAAGCAATATTATCTAGACGTTGTCGCAACCTGAATTGATGCATATACAATAATATGGTTCTTCAAGCTGCTTAATTAATGGACTTCATATTATCGTATTTGAATTTGGACTCCAGGATTTATATGTCGGCTCAAAATATTTTGTGAAAGATGTCTTGGGTGATAAGAAGAAATAATTTCTTGAGGAGAGTCAGATGGATAGTTTCAGTTATATACCAAGAATTGTTGGAGGACAATGAGACTACTTTATTGGACTAACAAATATGCTTAAAACTTTCACCAAGAAGTCTATCAACTTCGACTAACAATTGGGAAACATATTGGGATTTACGTTCAGATTGAAAGGCAACATCGAGGTTTTTAAAGAAAATCCAACTCAAGGTTTTTCAACATTTTTATATACATTTTATATTTATTAATGTGATGCATACGTGCATTCTAAACTAGTCTATACTATATTAAAAGTGTAAAGCACCTTATATTTATTATTCTTTGTTATCTTTATAAAATTATTAGATCTTCTTCTAATAATATGTGAATAAATTTGTTTGTCATTATTGATTGATTCTTTAAGATTTTCGTGTAGATGAGTGCAGGTGAAGTAAGATTTATGTGGAGCATATGATTGAGACTTCATCCCGATTAAGATTAAATATAAAGGCATATTTTTTTGAATTTTATCCTCATTCATATTATTTCTATTTGTGTTATTGGGGTTTTTTAATTATATATTTATTCATATAATATATCTAAGTTAATACTTTTTTTGCCAGGATCATACTTATATTTGCTTAAGTCATTATTGATTGATTCTCCAATATGCTCGTGTAGGTGAGTGCAGGTGAAGGAAGATTCATGTAGAGCATATGATTGAGACTTCACGCTGATTAAGATTGAATTTCAAGACATATTTTTCTGAATTTTATTCTCATTAACACGAAACACACGTGCAAAGCACGTACACTGAACTAGTTATATTAAAAGTGTGAAGGACCTTATAATGTGATTTGAACTTTTTACCCTTCATTAGTTATCTTTATAATATTAAATATTAACTATAATAAATATATGAAAAATAAATGATAACACTTCTAAATATATGAGACTCCTAACTTTAGTTCCTCTCATATATGGTAAGAGAAAAGATTAATAATAATTGTATTTAATAACAACTATATTTCTTACGAATTAATATAAGGAAAATAAGAAAGAATTTATGTCCCACACATTTTTTATTCTCCAAATTTTCGTCAAAATAGTAGCAATATAAGGAAAATAAGAAAAAATTTATGACCCACACACGACAGTTTTTTATTCTCCAAAATTTATTAGTGTTAGGATTCTTATAAGTCTACAATGGTGTTTAGTTTGCTAATAACAAACTCTCAATGCCGGTTGCTTTATTAATATTATACGCTTTGATTCTTAGCTTGATATAATGTGATTTGACGCTTTAATTAATAATATTGACTACGTAATTTTTGTTTTACAGTTCTTTAGGAATATGCTACATGTTAGATTCTGTTTTCTTGATATCCTCTTATGGTATTTTATGTGTAGTTGTTGTTTCATCATTTTGAAAAAAATAATTTTATGTGTTTCATTGTTTATCTTGTGTATTTGTAATAGTGTTGTGGCAAAACTATGATGTTATTAGCCTTTTGGTGAATGACTTTCAATTTTTTCGCATCTCAACTTTCAGGTTGTCATCTTCTGTTCTACCGTAATCTTTTATATTATTGTTAATTTATTACAAGTAATTGTGTTATATTATCATGCTCATATGTAATGTAGTTTGTATTTTTCTTAAATGCAGGGATAAAGCCAACAGTGAGAAGTTACAGTGCCTTGATTTGTGGTTATGCAAAAGTAGAGAAGAGGGTTGGCGCAAAAGATATGTTCGACTGCGTGGTACGTTGTGGAATTAAACCAGATCACTTGGCATACACCGTGATGCTGAATATGAATATGAGGTATGGTGAGACCAAGAAGGCAATCGTAATTATTATTTCTTCATCGTCCTTTTTTATTTACTAGTTTACCATATGTCAAGCCAGTCAATCAATATGAAATGTATAAAAGAAGATTAAATAATTAAAAAATAGCAATTTGATTACAACAATCAATGCATTACAATTCTTAACCCGACTAAGTTGACAACCACAATTATGAGTTAATAACAAATATATGAAGATGAATTTAATTGACAGCTAAAATTTTGAAATAAGTACCTGAAATTATTTTGAATGCACGAAAACCTGCTTAAGTAAGAAAGAAAAATCATGTGCAAAATCAAAACATGTTTACGTTCAACAAAAGAATAAATAAATTGGGTCTTGACCATTATTTGGATGACAAGGGCATGTGAATCATTTTGGGTTTAAAAGGCAATTTCATTTGAACTTTAGTTTTGGTATGCTGGAATAGAGAGATTTAATTTTTTAGTAAGCAAAGTAGGTTTAATATGGCAACTTGAGTAGAAACCATGCCTATAAGTTTAAAGCCTGCTTCAACATGTTAAGTAGAAATTTTGCTTATACAATTTAACTTCAGCATATTAATCTTTATTTAGCTATCATGCCTCAAATGATTACAGTTTGCTTACATGACTTGTTTAATAAATTTTCTGCATGTTTCATCATTAGAAATCATGTTCATAGGTTTAATTAAAATGATAATTTTCAAAGCCTATTTTAATCACCTATCTTCCTAATTAATTAAGAGGCTTACATGAAACCTTTATGTGCTATTTGTCTTAAAAGTTCTTATGTGCTTTTGTATGACGCTAATCTCGTGTTTAATTAATAAACTTAAGTTTTATTTATCTAGACTAATATGCAAATTAGTAAATTCAATGTCTCTTGGACACTAAGTCGGTGCGGGTAGGCATTTTAAGGAATGTTAGACTTTTTCATTTCTCTAGTGCGCTCTTAATTAGTTTAATAACAACTATAATAACCAACTTAGGCGGGTAATTGGAGATTATAGTATGTGCTCGCTGATTAATACGAGCAATCCTTAATCGGATTGCGAAGTATTAATTTATGTTGCATGAGGTGATCCTTTAGGCTAAAAAATCCCTCCCCACCCCACCCCATCAACTTGCTTTCCTCCTACGTAGGGAGTGATCTATATGATACACTTATAGCTCGATAGTCATTGCAGTTTGACTAAGAGATTTTTTTAAGACTTCGCATGAGGTTGAGTGATTACTCCCTAATGTACGTACTTTATTGTTTATTTAATTCTTATGTTATTATATGTTTGGGGCAGTATTAATAAGACTAACTTCTCTATATGATTTGTCACTTTTGTCTTTTTGCTTATCTGATTTTTTTTTAATTGTAATTTGTATGCATAACCCTTTCTCACTTAGATTTATTAATTAGCTTAATTTATGTATTTTTTTAAAATAAGATTTTATTTGAATTTATTTATTCAGACCTTTTGCTTATCACGTTATTTCTCCACATAAATAATAAATTCGACAGGGATCCACATTTGTGGACCTCAAAAGGTGCTTAACACCTTCCTTGCGAGGTAACTTGAACCCTTATCTGATTTTTGGTGACACGGACTTTAATTAATTTAATCATAGTTAGTTAGTATGGTGTCCTAACGCACCTTTAATTAGTTAGGTGGTGACTCTTCACTCTTTTATCCAAAAAGAGTTGTCACGTCAAATCTCGCTTTTTGCAAGAAAAATGGGGTGTGACAGACGTCGCGCTCGACGTGACGCACACGTGCATTGCACGTACACTAAACTAGTATTTAAAAAAGTGAAAACAGTCCAATACATACTATGTTCACTTTTTTTTTTACTTTTTAAATTCACATAGTATAAAAGAATAATTATAGTTCGATAACTTATTTTGACACGATATACAATATTATATACTTATTGTACATAATATATAATTTTATATAATAGGATATAAGAGATGTTTAATTCTTTGTATTATGGGGTGTTAGAGTGCTTTTTCAAACTTTAAAAAATAATATATCATTCTTTTTAGATTGATTAAAAATAAATTGTATCATGTAAATTGAAATATCGGGAGTACTAGACATACCTAATTCATAGGTATTGTAATATTGTAGCTCCACTTAGTTCATATATATCTTAGTGAGTATAATAAAATAGAAAACTCAAAGTCTCCCACAATATTTCACATTCCAAGTAAAAAAAAGGAGATGTTCTTAGACAGTTGTGAATCCAATTATTAGGAAGACATACAAAGTTAATTAGACTTACAAACAATTATTGTTGGGTTTTTATGATGAAAAATATATGGAAAATGGAGGGAACTGAAATGAAGGGAAAATGAAATATTTTTTTTGCTTTTGAAAAGAAGTATTTGTACCACATTGGTGGTGGAAAAGAATTTTTTTGTGTTTATATTAAGAAACACTTCCTTCTTGTCTTAAAGGGTTGAGAAGAAGACAAGCCTAACGTAGTTGTCATTGTTCGCTCGGCTTCGGCTTCATGGATTTGGAAAAGATCGAACAGAAAATTGGTACGCTTCTTTCTCGTTTCTTCTCTTTGAGATCATAACATAAGACGAGGAAAAGTAGAAAGATAGATAGAAATAAATCCATCCCGAAACCCAAGGGAAGGACACAAAAACAACAATCTTGAAATGTTTTTATGATAAGCACTATTTTTTGGAATATAAGGAGCATGAGATCCAAGAAAGCCAATTTTAGGCTCAAACGTTTAGTAAAGAAATACAAGGTTCAGTTCGTAGCTGTCTTTGAACCTTTCTACCACCAACGAAAAATTGATATTTACAGAAGATTCCTGGGATTTGATCATTGCCTATCCAATGGTGTGGGTCAAATCTGGTGTTTTTGGACCGATGAACTTACAACAAATGTGCTAAGCATGGATGATCAGCAGGTTACCTTCCAGGTGAAATCCAATCTTGGCATTCCTGATATTTTTATTTCCGCAGTCTATGCTAAGTGTACCTCTATTGAAAGGGTAGATTTATGGAAGAGCTTGATTAGTATGGAACCTATTGCCAATGGCCCCTGGTGCATTGGGGGGGATTTCAATGTTATTTTAGATTCTGGTGAAAAATTAGGGGGCAAACCCCACTGAGCTTATAAAAGTTTTGATTTTAGTGCTTGTATGGATAGTTGTGGTGTTACTGATGCAGGTTATGTTGGATCTACCTATACATGGTGCAATAATTGGTGGCCCAGCAAGAGGATATGGAAAAGATTAGATAGAGTTTTGATCAACAATTTTCAAAATACAGTGGTCACTCATTTGGGTAGAACAGGTTCAGACCATAGGCCACTACTTCTACAACACAAACCAGATCAACAAGAGATTATTAAATATTTTAGATTTTTGGACTTCTGGATTGACCAGCCAAATTTCTTTGATATTGCTAAAAGCACCTGGGATGAGCATGTTGACGGTAATCCTATGTGGAGATTACAACAGAAACTTAAGAACTTGAGCAGAAGGCTAAGCAAATGGTCTAGAGAGGATATTGGCGATGTATATCAGAAGGCGGAAGAATGGGAAAAAGAGGTACAAAGGTTGGAAGATGTGGATGTAGCTGTGAACTCTGAACAGTCTAGATCAGACCTTAACAAAGCGCAGGCTGAGTACATCAGATGGATGACAATGCAAGAGTCGCTCCTCAAACAAAAATCTCAGGCTAAATGGTTTGAGGAGGGTGACTGCAATAGCAGCTACTTTCACAACACCATTAAGAACAAGAGAAGGAGATTACAACTTCACAGAATTAAGGACCACAAGGGCAACTGGATACAGGGAAATGAAGAGATTTCCAAGGCTGCAATAAGACATTTTGAGGAGCTCTTCAATCAACCTGCTACCACAGTTAACCTTGACACTATTGACTGCATCCCTAAGATTATTATTGATAATGATAATCTTTTTCTTTCACAGATGCCTACAGAAGATGAAATCAAGGAAGCCGTCTTTGGCATGAACCCTTCTAGCGCAGCAGGACCTGATGGATACAATGGATCCTTTTATCAAAAATGTTGGAACATCATTAAATATGATGTCATTAATTTTGTGCTTAGCTTCTTTAGTGGGTGCAACCTAACTAGATTCTTTTCTCATACTTGTTTAGTTCTCATACCTAAGGTTGGATCTCCCTCTAATTTTGGTGATTTGAGACCTATTAGCCTGAGTAATTTTTCTGCTAAAATCATCTCTAAAATCATTTCCTCAAGGCTTAACCCCTTATTACCTAATCTTATTTCTGATAATCAGAGTGGTTTTGTTAAAGGAAGGCTTATTACTGATAATATTTTACTTGCTCAAGAAATAATTCATGGTATCTCTGAACCTACTTTAGGTGGTCATATGGTTATTAAGTTAGATATGGCAAAAACATATGATAGATTAGCATGGAACTTTCTCAAATCTGTCCTTAATAAGTTTGGTTTCTCTGAATGGTGGATAAATATTGTTATGAGACTTATTTCTAATGTTTGGTATTCTATTCTTATTAATGGAAGTAGACAAGGTTTCTTCTCATCGTCACAAGGCTTGAAACAAGGTGATCCTATTTCTCCTTCCTTGTTTATTCTTGGTTCAGAAGTCCTCTCTAGACTACTAAATAACCTTTACAATGATCCTAGATTCATCCCCTTCTTTATGAACAATAACGGTCCCAAAGTTAACCACCTTGCATATGCTGACGACATTGTCATCTTTTGTGGTGGTAAAAAAAGGTCTGTTAAGCTGGTCATGAAACAAATTAAATTATATGAACTTAGTTCTGGTCAAAGAATTAATGAAGACAAGAGCTTTTTCTGTGCCTCTTCTAAAACTTCTATTTCTAGAATTATTAGGATGATAGACTACACTGGTTATAGAAATAAGTATTTCCCTATTACTTACCTTGGTTGTCCTTTGTATACAGGAAGAAAGCATGTGGCATATTTTGACGATATGCTCACCAAGATTACCCAATAAATATCTGGATGGCAAAATAAGTTCCTTTCTTATGGTGGAAAACTGACCCTCATTAAACATGTTTTGCAGGTCGTACCTACCTACACTCTTGCAGCTATGAGTCCACCCAAGGGCACCTTCAAACTTATTGATAAACACCTAGCTAAGTTTTTCTGGGGATTTGCTGGAGATAAGCAAAAATACCACTGGAGCTCATGGAAAAATCTTTGCATTCCCAAGGAAGAGGGTGGTATTGGAATAAAGAATCTGAAAGATATTAGTGAAGCCTTTACATATAAAAGGTGGTGGAATTTTAGAACTCAGGAATCTCTGTGGGCTTCTTTCTTGAAGACTAAGTACTGTTCTAGAATCCACCCAGTGGCCAAAACGATCAAAGGAAAACAGTCTCATGCCTGGGGAAAAATGATGAAGATCAAAAGAGATGCTGAAAAACATATCATATGGAGCATTCAAAAAGGAAATAGTAGTTTTTGGTGGGATAACTGGACTGGAGAAGGGACTCTTGGAACTCTCACTAATCATGCTCATGGCACTGGTAGAGACAAGGTTGGAAACTATATTGTTGATGGAAGATGGGACAAGGACAAACTTGCTAACTCGGTCAATGAATATTGGCAACAACTAATCATGAACATTCCTATTGGCAATGGTGAACTGATAGACTATGCTATTTGGAACCTCGGAGAGGATGGACGTTTCATCACCAAGACTGTCCAAAAGATAGACAGATATCAAGGACAGAGAGATACATTCAAAGAAAAGCTTTGGCACAATAAGCTACCTTTTAAATTTTCCTTTTTGGCTTGGAGATTAATTAAAAATAAACTTCCCTTTGATAATATTGTTGGTAACCTTGGTATTCAACTTGACTCAGATTGTTTTTGTTGCATGAACAGGCAAAGATAAACTACTCACCATGTCTTCATGGACAGTGAAGTTGCTACTTACTTGTGGAACCATTTTGGTGGACATTTAGGAATCAGGATCAACAAGGCCTCCATTGTCAGACTTCTAACAGACTGGTGGAACCTTAACGCCAAGAACTCTATTCACAAAATGATTATACAAATTACTCCTATTGCTATCTGTTGGGAAATATGGAAGCACAGATGTGCGTGCAAATATGGAAACCAGAAAAGAATGTGGCATAGGGCTATGGAGAATAAAATTTGGTGGAACATAAAGATGGCAATCCAACTTGCTTTTCCTCAGTGTAACTTGGGAAAAATATGGGCTGATATGTGCAGTATAGTGGAGAGATTGAAGCCAGTTCCTAACTGGAAAATTGTGCAATGGATACACCTCCAGAACAGGTGTTTAAAATCAATACCGATGGAAGTTTCTCTTCGGGAAAGGCAGGGATAGGGGGGGTTGTTAGGGATCATACTGGAAAGTTTGTTATGGCCTTCTCTTCTCCCTTGGTATGTTCCAGTAACAACATCACTGAAGCTTTGGCTGCTAAGTTTGGTATTAATTGGTGTTTGAACCATGGCATTAAAAATTGCATATTGGAGATGGACTCGATGACCATTGTGAATATTCTTAAGAATAACGTGAAGCTCAGACAAGTTACTGAAGATACTCTTGATATACTGAGTCAGCTGAATTGTGATATCCATCACTGTTATCGGGAAGCCAATCAAGTTGCCGATGGATTGGCAAAGAATGCTACTCTAATAGATGAAACTTGCTTGTACTTTCACTGGAAAGATATGCCTGGTATTGCTGTTGGTGCATATCATCAAGATAATTCATGTCTTGGTATAGAGATTGATGATACACCTTTTATGAGAAGCTTATAAGTTTTCATGTGTAAACCCGATCGATGGATTTATGGATCCGACATATGAAATAAATTAAGTATTGCTCTAAAGGAAATTAATCATTAATTAAATTCGTCAGTAATTTAATATATTGATTAGTATCTATAATCTTAACATGGGAATTACATAAGTGTTTAATAGAGAATTATGAAATATAAATAGAGGAGTGCAATTACGAATTTCTAGTGGAATGATTTGTAATTTATTATGGTAAGAATAATTTAAATTAATATTTTAAATTATTTTCATAATAGGGAGCCTCAGTAATTAATTTTGTGGTCCCTACAGTGCCTATATTTAACTAGAACTCAAAATCTTATTTTCTTGGCGGGGAAAAAAAAAAGAAGAAGAAAAGGTACACGTTTTGTTTCATTGTTTTTGAAACATAAAAGTACACCTTTTGTTTTTTCTTGGTTTTAAAAGTTTCTTATTCTCCCTTTTAAATTGGGAGAATTCCTCTATAAATAGGGGTTCTTCCAACCTAGAAAAACATACACAAAATAGTTTTTTGCACAATACTTGCCCACCCAAGTATTGAGAAAGTTCGGCTGTGAATTTGGGATCACTGGAGAAGACCGTAGAACTAAAGTCGGGCTTGCTTCAAGATATCTGCTCACGCTTCAAGAGGTAATTCTTGGTTAATTTTCAGCACGCTTTATGTGTACTACGTGTTGGTATTTGTTGTCTATTATTTATGTAAGCAGTATGTTCTTGGATTGCTTCCGCTGCGTGTACTATTTTCCAATACACACACCAAAAAAATACTTCTAAAGAACTTTTACACGTCAAATAAAGCCCATGAAAACAAATACCATGTTGGCTGTGTATAAACTTAGCATGAGCAGCTAAGTCTATATAATGTCGGAAAGCATGGAGATAGATATTTTCATAATAAATTAAGTATTTTGAACATAATCAAATTCTTTACTTTATTATCGTTCTTTATTCATCTTGTTATGCTGCTTGTGTCCTGTGTGAGGTTTCTATTTCTCTTTTACGGTTTGAGGTTTCCGATTAATATTCGGTTTAAGGTGTTGGTTAGCCAAATGAAAGGTCGTTTCCAGGGTGTGCGTTAGACCTATAGGTGATCCCTCCGCTGAGATAACCTTAGAGAGAAACAAGTGTAAACCCACTAGAACTTAGATACTGCAGTGCTCCTCAAGATAAGTAAAGATCTTTAATACTACTAGTACTTTGACTATTTTCTCTTTACTTAATTTATATGATCCTTGTCTATACCACTTTGCTTTCTGGTAGTATCTCTCTTCTTTATGAGTGATACCCAAAACGTTTTAAATACTGTTAATATTTCTTCTCAGGCAACTCGGATTGCCAATCTCGAAAGTAATCTTCAAAACTGGAGTATACCAGAAGAACCTTTTAAAAAAATCTACCAACTAGGTAACTTTAGCTTCATCAAGAAGCATAATAGTAAAACCTGTGAGTCCACTATGGCTATTAATAATTCGTTAGAAATTATTAGAATGCTTAAAGAACATGATATAAATAGATATAAATCTAATTTTAACTATTTGCATATTGGTTTAGTCCAAGTAGCTATAAAACCTCTCTTTAGAAAAGGTTTAGATATTCCTATTTGTACTATCCTTAGAGATGGTCGTCTTCTTAATTTTGATGATTCTATTCTAGGAATCTTACAGAGTAATCTAGCTAATGGACCAGTTTACTTTAATTGTTATCCAAACTTTTCGGTAGATATTAATAACCCTAATGTTATGGACACCTTGACTCTTAATGTCAAGACTAAGAACATGAATAGTAAAATCAATACTAGAGAAATAGCCATTATCTAAAGAGTTTATTATAGATTAATGTCCACTTCACTAGCTCTTAAGGCTAGGATAAAGGATGTCAAAGGTGTAACTATGCTTATGGAAGCCAACCAAGAGCATGGTACTACCTTCGTTCCTAGAATTTTAAAATGGAACAACATCCTTCAAAATAGTGATTGGCACTTTGAGGCAATAACTCAGCCTCTTCCCCTTCACCCCGAAAGATCACAAATCGAAAGGGTTATCCAATATCCTGACGGTTCGATAGATCTGAAATTTCTCGGTGATATAGATAGTAGAGCGTCTTCGTATCGGAGATCGACATCTACAAGACCGTCTACTTCCAAACCCCCGGAGGGAAGAGGAAGTGAAGATGACGACAACGCCAAAGGCAAAGTCGTTGGAGTTGAATTCTCGGGAGAACTCCCCAAGGTCCACTACCATCAGAAGTACCAAGAACCTAGTAGTTCCCATAATAGCCCTACTCCCTCTGAGATGTTACCCCCCGGTCAAGACCCTGGTTGTAGAGTCATCAGATCCGATAACGAATACACCCCGGATCTCGAAGCACTCAAAGTACTTTGGGATGACAAAAGGAATAAAACCAAAAGAGATTGGTATTTTAGCACTTATGATGCAAAACAACAATCCCTCTATGGAAAAGACTGGATCAAAGACATGAAGAGAATCCTATGTGACATCGAGTTCTTCAAATGGTTTGAGATCACAGGAAAGCTTGACCATCAGCAGGAATCATTAAAGGTTCTTGTACAAACATGGCATACCCAGTCCAATAAGATCATTGAATCTATAGTTCACCCTCTTGAAGGGATAAAAATTGCACATTCCAACAAGGTCATGTTAGCCTCCCCTTTCAAACTCAATAGTAAGAAAAACCCTGACCAAACTTTTAAGCAGGTCACCACTGGAGACATAGACAAAGTAGTTGAACAAAACAACTACACCAACCAGCTTCTTCATGTCATTTCTAGACAGATAGAAGAAAAGGCTCACCTTGCTAGCATTCATGTTCCCTCCAAGACAAGTACTAGCAGTATTATTGAGACCAATCCTATCTTTAAGATGACAGAATTCAGTAAGGATAAGTTCCCTAAGCTAGCTGAAAATTTCAACATTGGCATAAAAAAAGTAGGAATGGATAAATAACACATAAATCGAGGGCTATGCGGATCCTTAGACATATATGAAATGGAATAAGGTGAGAGCTTCAAGCCCGATTTCAGGTGGCGCACCCTCCACACAAGCACCGCCCGACGAAGGGGGGACGGGGAAAGCTACAGGCCCAAAGCTTGCTTGGTCACTTTCGTGATAAGGCGCTTAAAAGGATTCTGGATTATATATATTTTGGGAACTAAAAGAGTGGCTGGTTGAAGGGAATTTGATGCTTCAGGAAAAATCCTTGAACAAATCAATGAGAAACTAGAAAAGTTCTCTATTACCAGATCCAAGGATACCCTTACCGCCATCCAAGAAGAAGGGAAAAATCTTAGTAAACTTACCAATAATCGGTTTCATACCCGCAAGAATCACTACCAAAACCCTCCTTCCCAGACATGCAGTTTGAAGAAAATGCTTTTCTTTCAACTGGTTCCCATGATGGTACGGGTATCACCGAGTGGAATATTAACGGATTAGAACACCAAGTTTACAATAAACTCCATGAAATGGGAGTTGCTATCACTGCCTATAAAATTAGGAATACCTCTGACAAAGAAGCCGCTACCATGGTTGCTGCAGGTTTCACTGGCATGCTCAGACATTGGTGGGACAACTGTCTCACTGAAGACGTCAAAGCAGCCATCAACAATGCCAAAGCCATCGAGTCTGTTGTAAAAACTGAGAACGGTGTTGATACGGTTACTCAGGTTCAGAAGGAGGACGCTTGCACAACCCTCCTCTACCTTATTGCTAAGCACTTTGTAGGTGAACCTAAACTCTTTCAAGATA
The DNA here is from genome assembly GCA_003996215.1 of Jaltomata sinuosa. NCBI lineage: Eukaryota > Viridiplantae > Streptophyta > Magnoliopsida > Solanales > Solanaceae > Jaltomata > Jaltomata sinuosa. Next base: position 1,530,679 of record QJPP01007213.1, on the reverse strand, counting down.
GGAGTCTAGAAATCCTTAACAACCTTTCTTGTCCTAAGCTCACTGACTTTAGGTTGTACAAAGATACCTTCTAAGTTAAAGTTATGACCCGAACTGACTGCAACCATGACTTTTGGAAAGAAAGATTTATTAGTGGTTTACCCCCTCTCTTTGTCGATAAGGTTAGAACACTATAGTAACATGACATACAGAGATATTGTCACTATTATCAATACTGTAGGCCTAGAGCTTTGCACTGATCTTAAGCTTAAGCATCAACTTAAGAAAGACCAAACTTCTTCTAAAAATGAATTAGGAAGTTTTTGTCAAGACTTTGGTTTCGTTACTGCCATTCCTCCCTCTAGAAAACATAAACCTAGCACTTCTTCTAAGAAGGTTCATAGATCTAAATCTAGAAGAACCCAGAACAAATCTAAGGAACCTCGCCGAAAGAGTTCCAAAAGATGTCATAAAGGGAAAGACGTCTGCTGGGATTGCGGCAAGACAGGCCATAGAGCTAACAATTGCCCAAACTCTAAGAAGAAGAAAAAGATCAACCTCTTAGGTTTAGCAGATGATACCAAGGAACAACTCCTCACTATTTTAGAAGAACAGTATTTTGATTCTCCTAGTCATTCATCTAGTGAAGAATACAGTGGTGAAGAAGATATCAACATCGCCTATAGTTCTGACCAGTCCCAATCTGGTAGCGATTGCCCTGATTGTGGAATATTCTTTTCTTGCCCTAAACAAGTCATAAGAGTCCTTTATAGTGATTCTAAGGAAATCCTCTTTGACGTCATTGAACATATCACTGACGAAGAAGCTAAGACCAAATACCTCTTAGAACTTTAGAAGATCGTTTTAGATTCTAGTAAGGTAAAAAATCCTAGGGTCATAGAACCTTTTAACATGAAAAATGTTATGTCTAGATTTCAAAAACCTGTAGAACCCTCCGTTTCAGAACTTAGAGAAGAGGTTAGTTCCCTTAAACAAGAGATTCGCGAAATCAAGATCAGACTTAGCAGTGTACAACTTAGCATTCTTACCAGCCAGATCCTTAAAAAAGTCTCTTACTCCGAAGACAATAATCCTAATGACTTTCCCAATCTAGGTAAAGCTATTGAGATCGAACCAACCACCGGGCATTTCCCAGGAACGACATCTGAAAGTATGATTCCCCCTAATCAGTTAGTTATAACTAACATTAGGTCCTTAAGTGCCCATAGACCGGTAAAAATTATTGTTAAGGACTTTGTTTTACAAAAGGTCGCTCTCTTTGACACAGGTGCTGATCGTAACTGCATAGTCAAAGGCTTAATCCCTACTGAGTACTTAGAAAAAAGTACTACTCGTCTTTACTCTGCAACATGAGAAAAGATGAAGATTAATTTTAAGCTTTCTAAAGCTCATATCTGCAATAATAATATTTGTCTTGTTAATGATTTTGTCATCACTGAAGATATTAACGAAGATATTATTTTAGGTTTACCCTTTATGAATCAGATAAAACCTTATACTGACAATTTTGATGGTATTCATTCTAGGAATCCTTGAACAGAAATTGTTCTTTCCATTTGTTAAAACCCTTTCCTTTGAGGAACAATCTTACATTAAAGAAAGAACCATTTTTAAAATAAATCGTCTTTCTAATCATATCTTTTCTTTACAAAAGGAAATTAAGATCAAAGAAATTGAACAAATTTTAAAAACCCCGGGGATGGTTACTAAGATTGCCAATCTTGAAAAGAATTTTATAGCTGATATTTGCTCTGACTTTCCTAATGCCTTTTGGGAACGAAAGCGACATTTGGTTGAACTTCCTTATGTAACTAATTTTGATGAATTAACTATTCCCACAAAGTCTAGACCAATTCAAATGAATCAAAGCATGATGGAAATCTGCAAAATCGAGATAAACCATTTACTTAAAAATGGTATTATCCGTCCCTCTAACTCACCCTGGAGTTGTTCTGCATTCTATGTAAATAACAGCGCAGAGAAAGGAAGAGGTTCTCCCAGACTTGTGATTAATTACAAACCTCTTAATGCTGTCCTAACATGGATTCACCACCCAATCCCTAATAAAAGAGATCTTCTGAAACGAACTTATAGAGCCAACCTCTATAGCAAGTTCGATATGAAATCTGGGTTCTGGCAAATCCAAATTGCTGAAAAGGACAAGTACAAGATAGCATTCAATGTCCCTTTTGGGCATTACGAATGGAACGTCTTTCCATTTGGGCTCAAGAACGCCCCCTCTGAATTTCAAAACATTATGAATTATATTTTCAATCCTCATAGTCATATGTCTATTGTTTATATAGATAATGTACTCATATTCTTTGAAGATATTGATTCTTATTTTAAACACCTTAATACTTTCTTTAAGATTGTTAAGATCAATGGCTTAGTGGTTAGCGCCAAGAAAATTAAGCTTTTCCAAACCAAGATCGGGTTCTTAGGACATGACCTATATCAAGGTAGTCACAAACCCATTTGCAGGGCTATAGAATTCTCTTCTAAATTTCCTGATGAAATCCCGGACAAAACCCAACTTCAGAGGTTTTTAGGCAACCTTAATTATGTAGTTGACTTCATCCCGAACATTAGGCAGGTCTGTGAACCCCTTTATAAAAGGCTTAGAAAAACCCCTGTACCTTAGAGTATAGATCAATCCAATGCTATCAAGAAAGTCAAAAGACTTGTTCAGAACCTTCCCTGTTTAGGAATATCTAATCTTGAAGCTTTCATGATAGTTGAAATTGATGCTTCCGACATTGGCTACGGAGGAATACTCAAACAAAGGATTCCCCCTAATACTGAAGAAGTATTAGTTAGATTTACCTCAGGAGTATGGAATTCCGCCCAAAAGAATTATAGTACAGTCAAAAAGGAAATTTTGTCTATAGTGTTATGTATCACAAAATTTCAAGATGACTTGATAAATAAAGAATTCTTACTCATAGTAGATTGTAAATCTGCCAAAGAAATTTTGCAAAAAGATGTTAAAAACATTGTTTCTAAATAAATTTTTGCTAGGTGGCAAGCTCTGCTCTCTAGTTTTGATTTTCAAATTGAATTTATTAAAGGAGAAAACAATTTCCTTCCAGATTTCCTAACTAGAGAATTTCTGCAGAATCGACATGAGTAATCCTCATCGTCCCAATTCTCCCTTTAAAGGAACCAAACCTACATCGACAAAGAAGGCGACAACAGCCCTCTCTTTTGCACCACCATGGTAGGACTTATGCAAATAAGACCATGACCTCCAAGGCCCCTTATGCCAGCTTCTGGTCACCTTAGGCTAGAATTCCCTCCCTTACCAGGACCACCGGCATCATCCTTAGATGCTATATTCAAAAACAGATATTCAGTATTAGTGGAACCTCCAGAAAAGAAAGAGGCAGGTCCCACAAAAATTGCAAGCTCCAGCAGCACAGCAGAAGGATCCAAATCCACTTCTTTGGTCCAAACAAAGAAGAGTTATGAAGTAAAGATCCCAGAATCTTTTTCTCAGGCGGTAAATCCCCGACTAATCCCCACAACTCCAAGCAAGGAAGCTTTGGTACAAGACAAAGAAGAAACTTTTGATTTCGTAACTACCCAAGTGTTTCCACTAATGGCATTAGACAAAGGATATGAAGGCTTTAAGCCAAAGGATCTTACCAAACCTTGTTACATAGATAACAATTTTGTTGATACAGATGACCCATTAAAGACAAGGCTCTATTTCAAAGCTATCTTAGTTGACACAGGCTCAATCGAAGTGGAACATACCTACGATGAGAAAAATCCTGAGTATATTCAATACTCAAGAGTGACATTGAAGAGAATACTATCTCCCTTCGACTGGTTTGCAGATCATCTTCAAACACCAGTTAGACTATCAATGACTCATAGGCCACAGACTTATAATTGGTATATCTACAAAGATGCCTGGTTTAATTTTATGTATCTTCGTCCAGGGCACACTTGGTTCATAAAATATTGTACAGAATTAATGAATTCTATTATCCCTAGATGGTTCTACGATTGGTGGAGCTATTTTGGAGGACAAAAACAGATTTTACCAAAATAATTCATACCCAGATATGAAGATTTTCAAATCACAGAGGAAATCACCACTCTCCCTGAGCACATTTAAATGTGTAAATTCTACATCAAAAGGAGAATCTCCTATATAATCAGTTGGAGTTTTTCTATATCTGAGTTCGACAGAATCAAGTACTTATCCAAAGAGATAAGGATTAAAGGATGGACTCCTAGACCCAAGGTTCAAAAGGATAAGCAACCTATATCCAAGAAAACATCATCTTCTTCAAAGATCCATCTCAGAACTAGGCTTCAACAAGCCCTAAACCATATGGAAGACTTCGAAGAAGAAGAACTGTTGCAGATGGCCAAAGAAGCTGAGTCATCCAGTGACAACGACAATAGAGATATGCTATGCCCCAGAGGAATAGAAAAAACCTATCAATGCTTCCAATGCAATTATTATGACTAGTAAAATGACCCTTGGGAAAAGTAGAGGTCTAAAGGACTGGAATTACTTTTCGTAAAGGAGTCTATTAGTCAAGATAAGAATCCTGACAGCTTTTTCAAAGGGACCCACCTTCCACCAACTGTCGTCCATCAAATTGTCGGCAACATCTCATCCTTACACTTGTTCACTCCAGATGAACTTACTTTACTTTCTCAGTCTATATAAGACAGTGTATTTCATTAAGAGAAGGGTATCAAAAAATTAGCCCTCTCTGATATTTTCCTACTACTCTCCCTTGTAATATCTTTTAAAGCTTCCGCAATGTATTTCAGTTTTCTATAAATAAAATCTGTACGTTTTCTATAATGTATTTCCGCAATATATTCTTTTAAAGCTTCCGCAATGCACTTCTGTAAGTTTATAAAATAGAACAGCTCCAGGGTGAGTTAGAGGGACGGATAATACCATTTTTAAGTAAATGGTTTATCTCGGTTTTGCAGATTTCCATCATGCTTTGATTCATTTGAATTGGTCTAGACTTTGTGGGAATAGTTAATTCATCAAAATTAGTTACATAAGGAAGTTCAACCAAATGTCGCTTTCGTTCCCAAAAGGCATTAAGAAAGTCAGAGCAAATATCAGCTATAAAATTCTTTTCAAGATTGGCAATCTTAGTAACCATCCCCGGGATTTTAAAATTTGTTCAATTTCTTTGATCTTAATTTCCTTTTGTAAAGAAAAGATATGATTAGAAAGACGATTTATTTTTAAAATGGTTCTTTCTTTAATGTAAGATTGTTCCTCAAAGGAAAGGGTTTTAACAAATGGAAAGAACAATTTCTGTTCAAGTATTCCTAGAATGAATACCATCAAAATTGTTAGTATAAGGTTTTATCTGATTGATAAAGGGTAAACCTAAAATAATATCTTCGTTAATATCTTCAGTGATGACAAAATCATTAACAAGACAAATATTATTATTGCAGATATGAGCTTTAGAAAGCTTAAAATTAATCTTCATCTTTTCTCATGTTGCAGAGTAAAGACGAGTAGTACTTTTTTCTAAGTACTCAGTTGGGATTAAGCCTTTGACTATGCAGTTACGATCAGCACCTGTGTCAAAGAGAGCGACCTTTTGTAAAACAAAGTCCTTAACAATAATTTTTACTGGTCTATGGGCACTTAAGGACCTAATGTTAGTTATAACTAACTGATTAGGGGGGATCATACTTTCAGATATCGTTCCTGGGAAATGCCCGGTGGTTGGTTTGATCTCAATAGCTTTACCTAGATTGGGAAAGTCATTAAGATTATTGTCTTTGGAGTAAGAGACTTCTTTAAGGATCTGGCTGGTAAGAACGCTAAGTTCTACACTGCTAAGTCTGGTCTTGATTTCGCGAATCTCTTGTTTAAGGGAACTAACCTCTTCTCTAAGTTCTGAAACGGAGGGTTCTAGAGGTTTTTGAAATCTAGACATAACATTTTTCATGTTAAAAGGTTCTATGACCCTAGGAGTTTTTACCTTATTAGAATCTAGAACGATCTTCTTAAGTTCTAAGAGGTATTTGGTCTTAGCTTCTTCGTCAGTGATATGTTCAATGACGTCAAAGAGGATTTCCTTAGAATCACTAGAAAGGACTCCTATGACTTGATTAGGGAAAGAACAGAATATTCCACAATCAGGGCAATCGCTACCAGATTGGGACTGGTCAGAACTATAGGCGATGTTGATATCTTCTTCATCACTGTATTCTTCACTAGATGAATGACTAGGAGAATCAGAATACTGTTCTTCTAAAATAGTGAGGAGTTGTTTCTTGGTATCATCTGCTAAACCTGAGAGGTTGATCTTTTTCTTCTTCTTAGAGTTTGGGCAATTGTTAGCTCTATGGCCTGTCTTGCCGCAATCCCAGCAGACATCTTTCCCTTTATGACATCTTTTGGAACTCTTTCGGCGAGGTTCTTTAGATTTGTCCTGGGTTCTTCTAGATTTAGATCTATGAACCTTCTTAGAAGAAGTGCTAGGTTTATGTTTTCTAGAGGGAGGAATGGCAGTAACGAAACCAAAGTCTTGACAAAAACTTCCTAATTCATTTTTAGAAGAAGTTTGGTATTTCTTAAGTTGATGCTTAAGCTTAAGATCAATGCAAAGCTCTAGGCCTACAGTATTTATAATACTGACAATATCTCCGCATGTCATGTTACTATAGGATATTTTACCATCGCACCTATCTTTAATCTTTGTTCTAACCTTATCGGTAAAGAGAGGGGTAAACCACTAATAAATCTTTCTTTCCAAAAGTCATGGTTGCAGTCAGTTCGGGTCATAACTTTAACTAAGAAGGTATCTTTGTACCACCTAAAGTCAGTGAGCTTAGGACAAGAAAGGTTGTTAAGGATTTCTAGACTCCTATCTTGAAAGAGTTTAGGTTCACCTACAAAGTGCTTAGCAATAAGGTAGAGGAGGGTTGCGCAAGTGTCCTCCTTCTGAACCTGAGTAACCGTATCAACACCGTTCTCAGTTTTGACAACAGACTCGATGGCTTTGGCATTGTTGATAGCTGCTTTGATGTCTTCAGTGAGACAGTTGTCCCACCAATGTCTGAGCATGCCAGTGAAGCCTGCAGCAACCATGGTAGCGACTTCTTTGTCAGAGGCATTCCTAATTTTATAGGCAGTGATAGCAACTCCCATTTCATGGAGTTTATTGTAAACTTGGTGTTCTGCTAATCCGTCAATGTTCCACTCGGTGATACCCGTACCGTCATGGGAACCAGTTGAAAGAAAAGCATTTTCTTCAAACTGCATGTCTGGGAAGGAGGGTTTTTGGTAGTAATTCTTGCGGGTATGAAACCGATTATTGGTAAGTTTACTAAGATTTTTCCCTTCTTCTTGGATGGCGGTAAGGGTATCCTTGGGTCTGGTAATAGAGAACTTTGCTAGTTTCTCATTGATTTGTTCAAGGATTTTTCCTGAAGAATCAAAATTTTCAGCTAGCTTAGAGAACTTATCCTTACTGAATTCTGTCATCTTAAAGATAGGATTGGTCTCAATAATACTGCTAGTACTTGTCTTGGAGGGGACATGAATGCTAGCAAGGTGAGCCTTTTCTTCTATCTGTCTAGAAATGACATGAAGAAGCTGGTTGGTGTAGTTGTTTTGTTCAACTACTTTGTCTATGTCTCCAGTGGTGACCTGCTTAAAATTTTGGTCAGGGTTTTTCTCACTATTGAGTTTGAAAGGGGAGGCTAAGATGACCTTGTTGGAATGTGCAATTTTTATCCCTTCAAGAGGGGGAACTATAGATTCAATGATCTTATTGGACTGGGTATGCCATCTTTGTACAAGAACCTTTAATGATTCCTGTTGATGGTCAAGCTTGCCTGTGATCTCAAACCATTTGAAGAACTCGATGTCACATCAGATTCTCTTCATGTCTTTGATCCAGTCTTTTCCATAGAGGGATTGTTGTTTTGCATCATAAGTGCTAAAATAACAATCTCTTTTGGTTTTATTCCTTTTGTCATCCCAAAGTACTTTGAGTGCTTCAAGATCCAGGGTGTATTCGTCATCGGATCTGATGACTCTACAACCAGGGTCTTGACCGGGGGGTAACATCTCAGAGGGAGTAGGGCTATTATGGGAACTACTAGGTTCTTGGTACTTCTGATGGTAGTAGACCTTGGGGAGTTCTCCCGAGAAGTCAACTCCAACGACTTTGCCTTTGGCGTTGTCGTCATCTTCACTTCCTCTTCCCTTCGGGGGTTTGGAAGTAGACGGTCTTGTAGATGTCGATCTCCGATACGAAGACGCTCTACTATCTGTATCACCGAGAAATTTTAGATCTATCGAACCGTCAGGATATTGGATAACCCTTTCGATTTGTGATCTTTCGGGGTGAAGGGGAAGAGGCTGAGTTTTTGCATGAATTACTCCTATTTTGAGGTGATCTATAACTTATACCCTCAAAAATTAAAAATCATCCGAAGATATGAACAATCCATGCAAAAACTTGAAAATCGAGATCACATGGAGTTGAAGAGGAGCCAAATGGAGGGCTCAAGATGAGCTAATATTTATTGTTTTTATAAAGTACGATTCAAATCTCATGCTTTTTGGAATAGGTTTCTCATGTATATACGGGTGAATTTTGTTATTTTTAATTAGACAACATTGTTATTATTAGAGTTTCTCTTTTTTACACATTTGTGTTTGGCTACTTGAGATTTATCTTACAATTCTTCTAAGAGGTAAATTTAATTCGTAACTTGATATCCTTGGTTCTTATTCCTCAATTAAAAGGTTATTAGTTTTATACTACTAATTATTGTCTCTAATTTTCTTTAAAATAGGGTCTAGATCACCTTTTGATCTAAATTCTTGAATTGACTCTATCTCTATCGTACTTAGCTCTAAACTGATAATTTTTTAATAATAAAATCATCAATTAGGAATCTAAGCACTTAATCTTGAATGTAATTTAAAAATATGTGTAGTAGCATGAAATTTAAGTTACAAATTTCCAACTTCACTCGTGTATGTGTGAATTGTTTCCGAAAAAAGGTAAACTTGTAAAATATTTTTATAAAAAGCGGGCATGAGTAAATAACGATTCCAAAAGCGGAAATTTGTGCACTTTGGGTCATTCTTGAGTTCTTCTTTCACCATAAATATATTTTTGATTTTTCATTGAATTCCGTCAACCTTTAATAGAGGTATGCCACTGCAGACGTTATAAAAAGTGTTTGGTAGCTAGTTTTATTTTTTCAGTGTTTTAAAAGTGAAAAACGAGAGACAATAGGGTGGATGTACGGTTACGATATCGGGTTCATCTGGAATGACACTCGTTAAACTTATAAATTTTTATTTTTATTTAAAAAAAGTTCAATTTTTTTATATTTAAGTGATATTGTTTTTTTTATTGACCAAACCAAATATGAAAAGAATTGGATAACACTTTTCGTAATCCTGTAGGAATCAAATTCCTCTTCTTCTTTGACAAAAAGTTTGTACATATATTAATAAATAAAATCACTACATTAACTATAAAACCTATTTCGGAGAACACTTCAATTTTCGTTCTTCCTTAAAGCAATGAATATTCAGATCCAAGAGGAAATACTTAGTAAGCTGCCTGTGAAGTCTCTTCTTCGATTCAAGTGTGTTTCGAAATCTTGGAGGACATTACTCTGCGAACCTTACTTTAAGAAAAAACATCTCAATCATGCCAAAAATCACGATTCCCGAAAAGTACTTATTAGCCAAAGCCAAAGATGTTTTGATGACGATCATACTTTTACCTTTTACACTTCTTCTTTGTCCTCGGTTCAACTTGTTAAGGATATTCAACGACTTGATTGGCCTTTAAATTGTAAACCGATACACGCTAGAGTTTGTTGTTGTTGCGATGGCTTGTTTCTTATCGGGATTTGGAGTAAGGATAAGGAGGAATATCCTTCAATATTGTTACTATGGAATCCCGCCACAAGAGAATCAATCGTACTTTCTAATACAGAATTGCCTCCAATAGCCTATTCTCTTTATGGATTAGGATATGACTCGACTAGTAATGACTACAAAGTCGTTAGGATTGATGGGTATCGTGATACACCCGCTGAAATTCTCGTACTGAAAAGTGATTCTTGGAAGAAAATTGATGAAACATCATATAGATCAGATTACTGGTTAAACGCATCTTATAACTATATGGACGGTTTGGCATTTCTAAATGGAGCACTTCATTGGCTAGGTTGGAAACCAAGTTTGATCCGTACTATGGTTTCATTTAATATTTCGAATGAGATGTGTGGAGAGATACCATTGCCTAAGATAATGCACTCATTAATAATCTATGCGGGTGTATCAGTGTTAGAAGGAATGCTTTGTGTTCATTATAATAAGGACAAAACTTTTAACTTATGGGTAATGAAAGACTATGGTATCGAGGAATCATGGATTAAATCATTTACTATACCATATGATGGGATTTATTTTTCTTCAATCATGCCAATATATAGGTTTTCAGATGATGAAGTTCTACTTTGCTACCTCACAGAGGATAAAACTGTACTTTGGGCATCCGACGGATCATTCACATTAAGCAATCGAAGAATATGGCCGTTAGATGGTGATGAAATTGACGCACTTACCCTTCAAGATGGCTTCGTTTATACAGAAAGTTTGATCTCTCCAAAATTATATCATTAAACTGTGTATTGATCATTTGAATAATACGCATGGTTCTCATTACTTACTATTTATTTATGTAAGATCGAGGCACTTTTTCATGTCATTAGTATAGTTTTCCCCTTTAAACTCTCAGTTCAAACTCAACAAAAGGGATGAATTTCAGTGGTGTGTTTGGTGTTACTTGGTTTACTTTTTTCTTTATTTTGTTAGGAAAAAAAGTTTGACATTATAATTTTACATGCTTTCCTAGTTTAAAAGTTTCATAGTTTAAAAGTTTTTTAGTTAAGTTTTATTATTTATTATTTTTATAAAACAAGATTCAAATCTAATGCTTTTTGAAATAAGTTTTTTTTATGTAGGGGTGAATTTTATTATTTTTAATTAGACAACATTATTATTATTAGAAAATTTCTCTTCTTCTAAGAGGTGACATTGATTCGTAATTAACTTGATATCCTTAGTTCTTATTCGTTAATTTAAAAAGGTTATTAGTTTTATGCTAGTACTAATTATTATCTTTAATTTTCTTTAAAATAGGAGTTTAGATCACCTTTTGACCTAAATTCTTGAATTGACTTTATCTCTATCATATTTAGCTCTAATCCATTAATTTTTGAATATTAAGATCATCAATTAGGTATCTAAGCACTTAATCTTGAATGTAATTTAAAAATATGTGTAATAGCATGAAATTTAAGATACAAATTTCCAACCTCACTCGCGTATGTCTGAATTCAGTGGCGGAGCCAAAATTTTCACTAAGAGATGTCAGAATATAAAGAAGTAAATTCACGAAGAAGTCAAGCGGTGTCAATATGTAATATATACACATAAAATAAAATACTTTCACCTAGCTACATAATATATATTTTTGACGAAGGGGTATCAACCATCAACCATGTCTTCAGGGAGCAGAATAGGGCAGTTGATACGCTAGCCAAGGAGGGGGCCAAGAAAGCTCTTTTTGGAAACATCACAGTCATGAAAGCTCCTCCATTGTCTGTCGAGGAAGAGATTAGTGCAGACACCATAGGAACTTCTTACTTTAGAAAAATTCATGTCTGTAATATTTATACTTCTAATCCCTTTTTGGGGCCTTCCCCCACCCCAGACAATATGATGGTAACTCAATTTAAGAAACGGAGAAGGGTCAAATATACCCTTATACTATTAAAAATGATTTAAATATATCAATCGTTATACTTTGGGTTCAAATATACCCTTTTTGTTATACTTTGGGTCCAAATATACCCTCATACTATTAGAAATAGTTTAAATATAACCCTCGTTATACTTTCAGTTCAAATATACCCCTCCCGATATACTTTGGGTCCAAATATAGCCCTCCCATTAAACTTTTATGTTGATACCCTTATTTTTGACACTCACCCATTTAAATCATCTCAATTTCCTCTACTTTAAGTTCTTTTCTTGTAGTCTTCTATTTTTTTATTTTTTTTAATTATCCGCTTCTCATGAATCCAAACTCTCTAAAGTCTTTGCTCCGCCTATTTTTGAATACTTTTTCATTAACATTAATGATCCATTTTTCAGATATAGGAATTCGTTTTCTACATTTATATATGATAATATTGCTTAGCTGATTAATTATTTCAAGTATAAGTTTTAACATATGATATTAGACCAAAAGATGATGGCAGAAGAAAATGATTTTTCTTATAAATCAAAACTTAAAAAATTCCTTTTAAAGAAGTTTATTCGCTTTGAGTCCAAGGAAAGATTTAGATGACAGGGGTATAAATTATAAATATGTGTATTATTTTTGTATGAATCGACAGAGTGGATCGGAGATGGATTAGATAGGTGAGTTTGTAAAGTGAATCGCGTAAATATTTACATTTGGTGATGAATTATTTTTATTTGAAGCTCATCACGTGTCCGTTTGTAAAAAAAAAAGAAGAAGGGTAAATCGTCTTTATAAAAAAAGAGGAGAAAAGTTAAATCAGCATAAAAGTATAATGAGAGATATATTTGAACCAAAAATATAATGGGAGGGATATATTTGGATCCAAAATATATCTGGAGGGGTATATTAGGACTGAAAGTATAACGAGGGGTATATATTTAAGCTATTTCTAATAGTACAAGGGTATATTTGGACCCAAAGTATAACGAAAAGGGTATATTTGAATCCAAAGTATAACGAAGGATATATTTAAACCATTTTTAATAGTACAAGGGTATATTTGGCCTTTCTCAGTTTAAGAAATGCAATGCCCGGTTTACCAAAAAAAAAAACGACCCCAAAAGCGGAAATTTGTGCACTTTGGGTCATTCTTAAGCTCTTTTTTCACGATAAATATCTTTTTGATTTCTCATTGAAGTCTGTCAACCTTTAAAGGAGGTATGCCACCGTAGATGCTATAAAAGGTGTTTGGTAGGGTTTTTTTTCTCTAGTATTTCAAAAATTGAAAAACGAGAGACAAATTATAAACCCTTTTGATTCAACCTTTCCCGAAATCCTGCGCATAGGAAAAACTTTAGTGCATCAAACTGCTCTTCTAATTTCGTTATTTTCTTGCACAACATTTAAGCAATAGATTTTTGAGATTTAACTTATTGTTCAATAATGTTAAGCTTAACTTATCCTATATAAGCAAAGGTTCCATTCTCATGACTTGTTATATGTTTGATCATTATGTGTTCATAATTAATTGATTCAATAATTTCACAATTTTCAAATTTAATCCTCAGGTTTAGACTTTCTGTGTTCACAATTTTGATTAATTCCATCCAGCTCAAACCCCCCACCCACCAAAATACTTCTGAAGAACTTTTACACGTCAAATAAAGATCATGACAACCCTACATAATCCTTTTAGGAATCAAATTTTACTTGTACAAGGAATTTATATTTTTAATTCTTCTTTGACAAAAAGTTTTTTATAAATGGAAACACTACATTAATTAACGATAAACCCTAATTTCAAAAAACATTCAATTTTTGTTCTTTGTTACAAGCAATGGAAATTCACATCCAAGAGGAAATACTTAGCAAGCTGCCTGTGAAGTCTCTTCTTCGATTCAAGTGTGTTTCGAAATCTTGGAGGCTATTAATCTCCAAACCTTACTTTAAGAAGAAACATCTCAACATGCCAAAAATCACGATTCCCGAAAAGTACTTATTAGCCAAAGCCAAAGATGTCATGATGACGATCATGCTTTTACTTTTTACACTTCTTCTTTGTCCTTGGTTCAACTTGTTAAGGATATTCAACTACTTGATTGGCCTTTAAACTCCAAACCAATTCACGCTAGAGTTTGTTGTTGTTGTGATGGCTTGTTTCTCATTGGGATTTGGAGTAAAGTTAAGGAGAAAGATCCTTCAATATTATTGCTATGGAACCCCGCAACAAGAAAATCAATAGTACTTTCCCATACAAAATTGCCTCCAATAGACTATTCTCTTTATGGATTAGGATATGACTCGACTAGTAAGGACTACAAAGTCGTTAGGATTGATGGGTATCGTGATACACCCGATGAAATTCTGGTACTGAAAAGTGGTTCTTGGAAGAAAATTGATGAAACATCATATAGATCAGATCATTGGTTAAACGCATCTTATAACGATATGGATGGTTTGGCATTTCTAAATGGAGCACTACATTGGCTCGGTTATAGACCGAGGTTCACTGTGGTTTCATTTAATATTTCGAATGAGATGTGTGGAGAGATACCATTGCCTGAGATAATGCACTCATTAAGAAGCTATGCGGGTGTATCAGTGTTAGAAAGAATGATGTGTGCTCATTATATCGAGGACAGAACTTTTAAATTATGGGTAATGAAAGACTATAGTGTCAAGGGATCTTGGATCAAATCATTCATGATCCCCATATCTAATATGTCTGAGATTTTTTCGATCACACCGATAGTCCCTTCTTTGTCATGTTTCTGCTTTATGCTATCAAAAAGCTGAGGTTAAGCTTCTGTATAAGATACTTTGGATTTTTTCAATTATCTTGTTTATTATATGGTTTGGTCAATTGGCCTGCATATGAAAAATTAATATAAAACTATCGAGAGAAAATCTCCCCTAAACAAGAATATCGTAAGGACTACATTGTGGATCTATTGTATTGTGTTTGAGAAGAATAGATCTTCTATTTATAGAAGTCCAAAACTTCTCCTCCAAGAAAGAATTAACCCCAAAACTTCTCCTCCAAGAAAGAATTAACGAATTATGTAAGCGATCTTTTCCTATGAGAAAATCTTTTCCACCAAGAAAACATTTTTGAAGTAAAAATACAATTATGGTATAATTCAAATAAAGTAGAAAATTCAGGGCAAATCCTAGCAATCACATGGAGTCGAAGAGGAGCCAAATGGAGAGCTCAAGATGAGCTAAGAAGTGCAATCAAACTCAACAAAGGGCTGAATTTCAACGGTGTGTTTGGTGTTACTTGTAGGCCTGTCAAATGGGCCGGGCCGGGTCAGACCGGCCCACTAAAGTTGCAGCCCACCGGGTTCATGGACTGGGCCGGTTCGATCCGGGCTGTTTTGAGCAAAATGCTCAGCCAGCCCAGCCCAGGTCCGTTACCCATTTTTGGACCGGGTTTCACGGGCCGGTCCGGTCCAATTATGTGGGCCTTCATGGGCCGGGTTTGGGGGCCGGTCCATGGGTTTCACCTTTTTTTTTTAATTTTAAATTTAAAAATTGAGTTCTAATCATGTAATGTAGTGTTATCAATTTTAAAGTGTGATATAATTTTAATCGTTTTAAATTTAAAATTTCAAATTTGAATTATATATTTATATTTTATAATAATGTAGTGTACTAGTGTAGTAATATTTTATATTTTATAATCATGTAATTTGAAAATATGAAATATGAAATTCAAAAATTTAAAATTTAAATTTCTAAATCCAAACACTCCAAACTTCAAATTTCAAAGTTAAAGTTCAAATTTTAATGCATTGAAAGTTGAAATTTCAATTTTCAAAGTTGAAATTTAAAATTTGAATTTTGAAATTCAAATTTCAAAACTTCCTATCTTCTTAAAATATTCTCCATCTATAAATAATACTTCATTCCAAACAATCCACCTTTTTTTTTTTTTTAAATTTAAAAATTGAGTTCCAATCATGTAATATAGTGATATACATATGATGTATATAGAATATTCACAATATGATATACTTGTGATGCATATAGAATATTCACAATATGATATACTTGTGATGCATATAGAATATTCACAATATGATATACTTGTGATGCATATAGAATATTCACAATATGATATACTTGTGATGGATATAGAATATTCACAATATGATATACTTGTGATGGATATAGAATATTCACAATATGATATACTAGTGATGCATATAGAATATTCACAATATGATATACTTGTGATGGATATAGAATATTCACAATATTATATACTTGTGATGCATATAGAATATTCACAATATGATATACTTGTGATGCATATAGAATATTCACAATATGATATACTTGTGATGCATATAGAATATTCACAATATGATATACTTGTGATGCATATAGAATATTCACTATATGATATACTTGTGATGCATATAGAATATTCACAATATAATATACTTGTGATGCATATAGAATATTCACAATATTATATACTTGTGATGCATATAGAATATTCACTATATGATATACTTGTGATGCATATAGAATATTCACTATATGATATACTTGTGATGCATATAGAATATTCACAATATGATATACTTGTGATGCATATAGAATATTCACAATATGATATACTTGTGATGCATATTGAATATTCACAATATGATATACTTGTGATGCATATAGAATATTCACAATATTATATACTTGTGATGCATATAGAATATTCACAATATTATATACTTGTGATGCATATAGAATATTCACAATATGATATACTTGTGATGCATATAGAATATTCACAATATGATATTCATATGATATATAAAATATATATACATATAACAAATATATACTAATTATACAAATATATATAAAATATATATAAAATAGATGATAGACAAGAATTAAAATTAAAATTTTATGAGAGAAAAAAATTAAAAATGCAAAGACTCAATGAGCCTTTGACTTTATTAAAGCAACCGTAAATTGATGAATTGAACACTTGAACTTTTTCCAACTTGATGTTGTTGATAGCAAAATAATAAAGTAGAAATTGCTAGAAATCAATAGAAAAAATCAGAAAATTGAGAGAGAATGAGAAGTATTTTGTAATAAAAATGATGAAATTTAGAAGGTATTTATATATGAAAAATGGGTGAATTTTTAAAATGGAGAAGAATTGAACGTTGGTCCAAACGACATTGTAACCGTTGGACCAACGTTCAACAAATGCCTGAAAAGTAGATCTGTCAACATAGCCTGAAAAGGCTTATTACTAGGGCCTAGGGCCTGCAGCGGCCCACAGCAGGCCTAGTGACAGTGGCCCAAGTCCCAAAGCCCCAAATGTCAAATCAATTAAAAAAAAAAAAATAGTACTTGGGCCGGTCCGGTCCGGTCTCAGAACTGGGCCGATCTCCCGGGTTGCCAGGCCTGGCCGGCCCAGCCCACGTACCGGCCCACGAACCAGAATCCTTTTTTCCGGTTTTGGGCCAACCGGTCCGGTTCACTATTTGGGCCGGTCTTACCGGTCCGGTCCGGTCCGGGTCAGACCGGGCCGGTTGACAGTTTTAGTTACTTGGTTTACTTTTTCTTTCTTTTGTTAGGGAAAAAGTTAGACATTATAATTTTACATGCTTTTCTAGTTTAAAAGTTTTTTTGTTAAGTTTCAATATTTATTATTTTTATAAAACAAGATTCAAATCTCATTCTTTTTGGAATAAGTTTCTTTATTTAGGGGTGAATTTTTTATTTTTAATTAGACAACATTGATATTATTAGAATTTCTCCTCTTTATATGTTTGTGTTTGGCTACTTAGATTTATCTTACAACCTTATAAGATTCTTCTAAGAGGTAAAATTAATTCGTAACGTGATATTCTTCGGTTCTTATTCGTTAATTAGAAAAGGTTATTAGTTTTATTCTACTTATAATTATTATCTCTAATTTTCTTTAAAATAGAGGTCTAGATCACCTTTTGACCTAAATTCTTGAATTGACTCCATCTCTATCATACTTAGCTCTAATCCGTTAATTTTTTAATATTAAGATCATCAATTAGGGCTCTAAGAACTTAATCTTGAATGTAATTTAAAAATATGTGTAAGTTACAAATTTTCAATCTCACTCGCGTATGTCTGAATTATTTTCAAAAAAGGGTAAACTTGTAAAAAAAATATATAAAGCGGGTATAAGTAAATAACGATCTCAAAGGCAGAAATTTGTGCACTTTGGGTTATTCTTAAGCTCTTCTTTCACGATAAATATCTTCTTGATTTCTCATTGAAGTCTGTCAACCTTTGCTATAGCAAGTGTTTGGTAGGGTTTTTTTTCCAGTATTTCAAAAATTGAAAAACGAGAGACAATTATAAACCCTTGTGATTCAACCCTTTCCGAAACCCTACACGTAGCGAAAGCTTTAGTGCATCAAGTTGCTCTGCTAAATTCCAATTTCGTTATTTTCTTGCATAACAATTAAGCAATAGATTTTTGAGATTTAACTTATTGTTCAATAATGTTAAGCTTAACTTATCCTATATAAGCAAAGGTTCGATTCTCATGACTTGTTATATGTTTGATCATTATGTATTCATAATTAATTGATTCAATTAATTCCATCCAGCTCTCCCCCCCCCCCCCCCCCCCCCCCCCCCGCACACCAAAAAAAATACTTCTAAAGAACTTTTACACGTCAAATAAAGACCATTACAACCCTACATAATCCTTTTAGGCATCAAATTTTACTTGTACAAGGAATTTATATTTTTAATTCTTCTTAGACAAAATGTTTTTGTAAATAAAATCACTACATTAATCAACTATAAAACCTATATTGGAGAACACTTCAATTTTCGTTCTTCCTTAAAGCAATGGATATTCACATCCAAGAGTAAATACTTAGCAAGTTGCCTGTGAAGTCTCTTCTTCGATTCAAGTGTGTTTCGAAATCTTGGAGGATATTAATCTCCAAACCTTACTTTAAGAAGAAACATCTCAATCATGTCAAAAATCACGATTCCTGAAAAGTACTTATTAGCCAAAGCCAAAGATGTCATGATGACGATCATGCTTTTACTTTTTACACTTCTTCTTTGTCCTCGGTTCAACTTGTTAAGGATATTCAACGACTTGATTGACCTTTAAACTCCAAACCAATTCACGCTAGAGTTTGTTGTTGTTGTGATGGCTTGTTTCTCATCGGGATTTGGAGTAAAGTTAAGGAGAAAGATCCTTCAATATTATTGCTATGGAACCCCGCAACAAGAAAATCAATAGTACTTTCCCATACAAAATTGCCTCCAATAGACTATTCTCTTTATGGATTAGGATATGACTCGACTAGTAATGACTACAAAGTCGTTAGGATTGATGGGTATCGTGATACACCCGATGAAATTCTCGTACTGAAAAGTGGTTCTTGGAAAAAAATTGATGAAACATCATATAGATCAGATGGCTGGTTAAACGTATCTTATAACGATATGGATGG
Source organism: Jaltomata sinuosa (assembly GCA_003996215.1). Taxonomy (NCBI): domain Eukaryota; kingdom Viridiplantae; phylum Streptophyta; class Magnoliopsida; order Solanales; family Solanaceae; genus Jaltomata; species Jaltomata sinuosa. The sequence continues at coordinate 1,511,394 of QJPP01007213.1, read as the reverse complement.
TTTGGCAATTCTAAATGGAGCACTTCATTGGCTAGGTTGGAAACCAAGGTTCAGTACTATTGTTTCATTTAATATTTCGAATGAGATGTGGGGAGAGATACCATTGCCTAAGATAATGCACTCATTAATAATCTCTAGAAGGAATGCTTTGTGTTCATTATAATAAGGACAAAACTTTTAACTTATGGGTAATGAAAGACTATGGTATCGAGGAATCATGGATTAAATCATTTACTAGACCATATAATGGGATTTATTTTTCTTCAATCATGCCAATATATAGGTTTTCAGATGATGAAGTTCTACTTTGCTGCCTCATAAATAATGGAACTGTATTTAGGACATCCGATGGATCATTCAAATTAAGCAATCAAATATGACCATTAGATGGTGATGATATTGATGCGCTTACCCTTCAAGATGGCTTTGTTTATATAGAAAGTTTGATCTCTCCAAAATTCTATCATTAAATGGTGTATTGATCATTTGAATAATACGCATGGTTCTCATTACTTACTATTAATTATTTATGTAAGATCGAGGCACTTTTTCATGTCATTAGTCTAGTTGAATGGAATGACTCGTTCTTTTTTTTTGCGATGGAGGAGTGTTTGCCATGTGTAATTTTAAACTTATAACTAGTTGAAGCAATTAATCAAAATGCACTTCTTAGTTCCAACTGTTTGAGTTATATTAAATCAAGTTTTTGCATGAATTACTCCTATTTTGAGGTGATCTATAACTTATACCCTCAAAAATTAAAAACCATCCGAAGATATGAACAAGCCATGCAAAAACTTAAAAATCGAGATCACATGGAGTTGAAGAGGAGCCAAATGGAGGGCTCAAGATGACCTAAGAAGTACATGCAATCAAACTCAACAAAGGGCTAAAATTGACATTATTTTACATGGTTTCCTAGTTTAAGGTTTTCATTGTTAGATTTTAATATTTATTGTTTCTATAAAATACGATTCAAATCTCATGCTTTTTGGAATAGGTTTCTCATGTATATACGGGTGAATTTTGTTATTTTTAATTAGAAAACATTGTTATTATTAGAGTTTCTCTTTTTTACACATATGTGTTTGGCTACTTGAGATTTATCTTACAATTCTTCTAAGAGGTAAATTTAATTTGTGACTTGATATCCTTGGTTCTTATTCCTCAATTAAAAAAGGTTATTAGTTTTATACTACTAATTGTTGTCTCTAATTTTCTTTAAAATAGGGTCTAGATCACCTTTTGATCTAAATTCTTGAATTGACTCTATCTCTATCGTACTTAGCTCTAAACTGTTAATTTTTTAATAGTAAAATCATCAATTAGGAATCTAAGCACTTAATCTTGAATGTAATTTAAAAATATGTGTAGTAGCATGAAATTTAAGTTACAAATTTTCAACTTCACTCGTGTATGTGTGAATTATTTCCGAAAAAAGGTAAACTTGTAAAATATTTTTATAAAAAGCGGGCATGAGTAAATAACGATTCCAAAAGCGGAAATTTGTGCACTTTGGGTCATTCTTGAGTTCTTCTTTCACCATAAATATATTTTTGATTTTTCATTGAATCCCGTCAACCTTTAATAGAGGTATGCCACTGCAGACGTTATAAAAAGTGTTTGGTAGCTAGGTTTGTTTTTTCAGTGTTTTAAAATTGAAAAACGAGAGACAAATTATAAACCCTTGTGATTCAACCTTTTTCGAGATCCCGCGCATAGCAAAAGCTTTAGTGCATCAAGTTGCTCTTCTAATTTAGTTATTTTCTTGCACAACATTTAAGGAATAGATTTTTGAGATTCAATAATGTTAAGCTTTAACTTATCCTATATAAACAAAGGTTCCATTCTCATGACTTGTTATATGTTTGATCATTATGTATTCATAATTAATTGATTCAGTAATTTCACAATTTTCAAATTTAATCCTCAGGTTTAGACTTTCTGTGTTCACAATTTTGATTAATAATTCCATCCATCTCAACCCCCCACCCCACCATCAAAAATACTTCTAAAGAACTTTTACACGTCAAATAAAGACCATGACAACCCTACATAATCCTTTTAGGAATCAAATTTTATTTGTACAAGGATATATTTTTTTAATTCTTCTTTGACAAAAAGGTTTTTATAAATAGAAACACTACATTAATTAACAATAAACCCTAATTTCAAAAAACATTTAATTTTTGTTCTTTGTTACAAGCAATGGAAATTCACATCCAAGAGGAAATACTTAGCAAGCTGTCTGGGGAGGGTAGAGTGTACACAGACCTTCACTACCTTTGAGAAGGTAGAGTGGTTATTTCAAAATGACCCTCGGCTGAACAAACATAGAAAAAGAGGCAATAGCAACAAACGAAAACAACAGTAAGATAATCAAATATCGAAGCGAAACAACAAGGAGTGATAAAAATTTATAAATAAGGGAAAGAACTGAATGGTACTAAACTCTGGGAAAAGGGAACGACTACTAACTAACCTTGCCCTAATCCTCGACCTCCACAGGAGGTACACAAAAGTTCTTCTATCTTGGGCAGTAGTCTAAAAAATTCAATAAAAACTTCAAGAATCCTACTTTCCCCACCAATTAACAAAATAATCACTAATAAATTCAAGGCAGGAAACATAAATTTCCTTTGCTCCAAACAATCAAGATTCAATCTTTATACCTAATACTTAACCTGCACAAACACTGATTAGATAAACATGTAAATGGAAATAGATTCCAACGTTACCCTCAATAAAACAACAACAACAATAACATACCCAATATAATCTCACAAACTGGGGTCCGAGGAGGGTAGAATGTACGCAGATCATACTCCTACCTCAGAGGTAGAGATGTTGTTTCCGATAGATCCTCCGCTCAAGAAAAAATAACAGATAGTAACAAAATAACAAATAGTAAAAAAGCGGTACTACAACAAAATAATACGACAGTCAAAATACAAGAAACACCAGATAATAACATAAATCAAATTACCCTCAATAAAATCAATGAGAAAAAGGATATAGAAGTGGGAAATCCAAGACTTACATCAATAAAATCATTGAGGAAACAAGAAGGAAGATTCTTGATAGGCTTGTAGAAAGACAATTTCATCAACTGTTAATTAATTCTATTCATGCTATTTAATACTACATCCATCCTTAACAGTTTCCTTAGCTCAAAATAATTATCCGTTTAGGATTCAAAACTAAAATTGACAATTGTTTCTAATTATACCTTTAACATTAAATAAATGAGAAAAGTGAACCACAACAATTTTTTTATGGCTTGCAATTGAACAACTCAGAGTGGATGTTGAGCTACTCACTACTTCTAATAATTGACCAATAGGGTGGATGTACGGTTACGATATCGGGTTCATCTGAAATGACACTCGTTAAACTTATAAATTTTTATTTTTATTTAAGAAAAGGTCAATTTTTTTATATTTAAGTGATATTGTTTTTTTTTATTGACCAAACCAAATATGAAAAGAATTGGATAACACTTTTCGTAATCCTGTAGGAATCAAATTCTACTTCTTCATTGACAAAAAGTTTGCACATATATTAATAAATAAAATCACTACATTAACGATAAACCCTATTTCAAAAAACACTTCAATTTTTGTTCTTCCTTAAAGCAATATTATAATGGAAATTCACATCCAAGAGGAAATACTTAGCAAGATGCCTGTGAAGTCTCTTCTTCGATTCAAGTGTGTTTCGAAATCTTGGAGGACATTAATCTGCGAACCTTACTTTAAGAAAAAACATCTCAATCATGTCAAGAATCACGATTCCCGAAAAGTACTTATTAGCCAAAGCCAAAGATGTTTTGATGACGATCATACTTTTACCTTTTACACTTCTACTTTGTCCTCGGTTCAACTTGTTAAGGATATTCAACGACTTGATTGGCCTTTAAATTGTAAACCGATACACGCTAGAGTTTGTTGTTGTTGCGATGGCTTGTTTCTTATCGGGATTTGGAGTAAGGATAAGGAGGAATATCCTTCAATATTGTTACTATGGAATCCCGCCACAAGAGAATCAATCGTACTTTCTAATACAGAATTGCCTCCAATAGCCTATTCTCTTTATGGATTAGGATATGACTCGACTAGTAATGACTACAAAGTCGTTAGGATTGATGGGTATCGTGATACACCCGCTGAAATTCTCGTACTGAAAAGTGATTCTTGGAAGAAAATTGATGAAACATCATACAGATCAGATTACTGGTTAAACGCATCTTATAACTATATGGACGGTTTGGCATTTCTAAATGGAGCACTTCATTGGCTAGGTTGGAAACCAAGGTTGATCCGTACTATGGTTTCATTTAATATTTCGAATGAGATGTGTGGAGAGATACCATTGCCTAAAATAATGCACTCATTAATAATCTCTGCGGGTGTATCAGTGTTAGAAGGAATGCTTTGTGTTCATTATAATAAGGACAAAACTTTTAACTTATGGGTAATGAAAGACTATGGTATCGAGAAATCATGGATTAAATCATTTACTATACCATATGATGGGATTCATTTTTCTTCAATCATGCCAATATATAGGTTTTCAGATGATGAAGTTCTACTTTGCTACCTCACAGAGGATAAAACTGTACTTTGGGCATCTGACGGATCATTCACATTAACCAATCGAAGAATATGGCCGTTAGATGGTGATGAAATTGACGCACTTACCCTTCAAGATGGCTTCGTTTATACAGAAAGTTTGATCTCTCCAAAATTATATCATTAAATTGTGTATTGATCATTTGAATAATACGCATGGTTCTCATTACTTACTAGTTATTTATGTAAGATCGAGGCACTTTTTCATGTCATTAGTATAGTTTTCCCCTTTAAACTCTCAGTTCAAACTCAACAAAAGGGATGAATTTCAGTGGTGTGTTTGGTGTTACTTGGTTTACTTTTTTCTTTATTTTGTTAGGAAAAAAAGTTTGACATTATAATTTTACATGCTTTCCTAGTTTAAAAGTTTCATAATTTAAAAGTTTTTTAGTTAAGTTTTATTATTTATTATTTTTATAAAACAAGATTCAAATCTAATGCTTTTTGAAATAAGTTTTTTTAGGTAGGGGTGAATTTTATTATTTTTAATTAGAAAACATTATTATTATTAGAAAATTTCTCTTCTTCTAAGAGGTGACATTGATTCGTAATTAACTTGATATCCTTAGTTCTTATTCGTTAATTTAAAAAGGTTATTAGTTTTATACTAGTACTAATTATTATCTTTAATTTTCTTTAAAATAGGAGTTTAGATTACCTTTTGACCTAAATTCTTGAATTGACTTTATCTCTATCATATTTAGCTCTAATCCATTAATTTTTGAATATTAAGATCATCAATTAGGTATCTAAGCACTTAATCTTGAATGTAATTTAAAAATATGTGTAATAGCATGAAATTTAAGATACAAATTTCCAACCTCACTCGCGTATGTCTGAATTTAGTGGCGGAGCCAAAATTTTCACTAAGAGATGTCAGAATATAAAGAAGTAAATTCACGAAGAAGTCAAGCGGTGTCAATATGTAATATATACACATAAAATAAAATACTTTCACCTAGCTACATAATATATATTTTTGACGAAGGGGTATCAACCATCAACCATGTCTTCAGGGAGCAGAATAGGGCAGTTGATACGCTAGCCAAGGAGGGGGCCAAGAAAGCTCTTTTTGGAAACATCACAGTCATGAAAGCTCCTCCATTGTCTGTCGAGGAAGAGATTAGTGCAGACACCATAGGAACTTCTTACTCTAGAAAAATTCATGTCTGTAATATTTATACTTCTAATCCCTTTTTTGGGCCTTCCCCCACCCCAGACAATATGATGGTAACTCAATTTAAGAAACGGAGAAGGGTCAAATATACCCTTGTACTATTAAAAATGATTTAAATATATCCATCGTTATACTTTGGGTTCAAATATACCCTTTTCGTTATACTTTGGGTCCAAATATACCCCATACTATTAGAAATAGTTTAAATATAACCCTCGTTATACTTTCAGTTCAAATATACCCCTCCCGATATACTTTGGGTCCAAATATAGCCCTCCCATTAAACTTTTATGTTGATACCCTTATTTTTGACACTCACCCATTTAAATCATCTCAATTTCCTCTACTTTAAGTTCTTTTCTTGTAGTCTTCTATTTTTTTATTTTTTTTAATTATCCGCTTCTCATGAATCCAAACTCTCTAAAGTCTTTGCTCCGCCTATTTTTGAATACTTTTTCATTAACATTAATGATCCATTTTTCAGATATAGGAATTCGTTTTCTACATTTATATATGATAATATTGCTTAGCTGATTAATTATTTCAAGTATAAGTTTTAACATATGATATTAGACCAAAAGATGATGGCAGAAGAAAATGATTTTTCTTATAAATCAAAACTTAAAAAATTCCTTTTAAAGAAGTTTATTCGCTTTGAGTCCAAGGAAAGATTTAGATGACAGGGGTATAAATTATAAATATGTGTATTATTTTTGTATGAATCGAGAGAGTGGATCGGAGATGGATTAAATAGGTGAGTTTGTAAAGTGAATCGCGTAAATATTTACATTTGGTGATGAATTATTTTTATTTGAAACTCATCACGTGTCCGTTTGTAAAAAAAAAAAAAGAGGGTAAATCGTCTTTATAAAAAAAAAGGAGAAAAGTTAAATCAGCATAAAAGTATAATGAGAGGTATATTTGAACCAAAAATATAATGGGAGGGGTATATTTGGATCCAAAATATATCTGGAAGGGTATATTAGGACTGAAAGTATAACGAGGGGTATATTTAAGCTATTTCTAATAGTACAAGGGTATATTTGGACCCAAAGTATAACGAAAAGGGTATATTTGAATCCAAAGTATAACGAAGGATATATTTAAACCATTTTTAATAGTACAAGGGTATATTTGGCCTTTCTCCGTTTAAGAAATGCAATGCCCGGTTTACCAAAAAAAAAAGACCCCAAAAGCGGAAATTTGTGCACTTTGGGTCATTCTTAAGCTCTTTTTTCACGATAAATATCTTTTTGATTTCTCATTGAAGTTTGTCAACCTTTAAAGGAGGTATGCCACCGTAGATGCTATAAAAAGTGTTTGGTAGGTTTTTTTTCTCCAGTATTTCAAAAATTGAAAAACGAGAGACAAATTATAAAGCCTTTTGATTCAACCCTTCCCGAAATCCTGCGCATAGGAAAAACTTTAGTGCATCAAACCGCTCTTCTAATTTCGTTATTTTCTTGCACAACATTTAAGCAATAGATTTTTGAGATTTAACTTATTGTTCAATAATGTTAAGCTTAACTTTTCCTATATAAGCAAAGGTTCCATTCTCATGACTTGTTATATGTTTGATCATCATGTGTTCATAATTAATTGATTCAATAATTTCACAATTTTCAAATTTAATCCTCAGGTTTAGACTTTCTGTGTTCACAATTTTGATTAATTCCATCCAGCTCAAACCCCCCACCCACCAAAATACTTCTGAAGAACTTTTACACGTCAAATAAAGCCCATGACAACCCTACATAATCCTTTTAGGAATCAAATTTTACTTGTACAAGGAATTTATATTTTTAATTCTTCTTTGACAAAAAGTTTTTTATAAATAGAAACACTACATTAATTAACGATAAACCCTAATTTCAAAAAACATTCAATTTTTGTTCTTTGTTACAAGCAATGGAAATTCACATCCAAGAGGAAATACTTAGCAAGCTGCCTGTGAAGTCTCTTCTTCGATTCAAGTGTGTTTCGGAATCTTGGAGGACAGTAATCTCCGAACCTTACTTTAAGAATAAGCATCTCAATCATATCAAGAATCACGATTCCGGGAAAGTACTTATTAGCCAAAGCCAAAGATGTTATGATGACGATCATACTTTTACCTTTTACACTTCTACTTTATCCTCGGTTCAACTTGTTAAAGATATACAACGACTTGATTGGCCTTTAAACTCTAAACCGATTCACGCTAGAGTTTGTTGTTGTTGCGATGGCTTGTTTCTCATCGGGATTTGGAGTAAAGTTAAGGAGGAAGATCCTTCAATATTATTGCTATGGAACCCCGCAACAAGAGAATCAATAGTACTTTCCCATACAGAATTGCCTCCAATAGACTATTCTCTTTATGGATTAGGATATGACTCGACTAGTAATGACTACAAAGCCGTTAGGATTGACGGGTACCATGATACACCCGATGAAATTCTCGTACTGAAAAGTGGTTCTTGGAAGAAAATTGATGAAACATCATATAGATCAGATCATTGGTTAAACGCATCTTATAACGATATGGACGGTTTGGCATTTCTAAATGGAGCATTTCATTGGCTCGGTTATGGAGCGAGGTTCATTGTGGTTTCATTTAATATTTCGAATGAGATGTGTGGAGAGATACCATTGCCTGAGATAATGCACTCATTAAGAAGCGACGCGGGTGTATCAGTGTTAGAAGGAATGATGTGTGCTCATTATATCGAGGACAAAACTTTTAATTTATGGGTAATGAAAGACTATGGTGTCAAGGAATCTTGGATCAAATCATTCATGATCCCCATATCTAATATGTCTGAGATTTTTTCGATCACACTGATACATAGGTTTTCAGATGGTGATGTGCTACTTCGCTTCCTTGGTGAAACTGTATTTAGGACATCCGATGGATCCTTCAGATTAAGCAATCGAATATGGCCGTTAGATGGTGATGATATTGATGCGCTTACCCTTCAAGATGGTTTCGTTTATACAGAAAGTTTGATCTCTCCAAAATAGGAGAGGGATGTTATATAGCTGGTTCTTTGTGGGTAATAAAACACCAAAAACATGAAATAAATAATGTGAGAGACCCGAAGAAGGGTCAACTAGCGCAGGTGCGAGGCCTTTATTAGATAGTTACCGCTTTGCACGATCTTAAAAAAAAAGATCGAGTCACTAAGCAGAGAATTAGATTCAAGAGTGAAAGATATTATTATGAAAATTCTCTCACGATCCTGAAACAGGTTCTCAAATCAATCTATTCGAGTTCTTGAAAGCAATATAATTTCATGTGTAAAGAAGCATAGTAAGAGTGACCCAGATGATCTCCTTTTTTTCTAAAAGGGAAAGTAAATCCTAATCATCAGGTTGAGATGGGATCATTAGAATATGAAACTACCTAAAAAAATAAAACTGTGTCAACAAGAGCAATCGCAAATTATTCATCGAGAAGCCACTCGCGGTACACTGACTAGAAATCATCTGTGAAAAGGTCTTCTGAGACATACTACTAATTGATTCTTTAATAATTCGTGATCGAATACAACCTAGGAAGAGTTGTGCGCCTATATAACTTACCTCCCAGACCTACGTATAAGCCTTTGTGTTCATATTGGGTATCACATTCATCTCTTTCACCATTTGTCATATCTCGCTCTCCAAAATAAGTGATATAATTGAAAGTCGATTAATAACATGAGCCAAATTATCCATGTCAGCTAAAGAGTTCACTTGTTCCATTATTTGCCTATTATCTTGATTATTCTGATCAGCCATTTATAATAAAATTAAATGAGATGTATCAACCATTTAAATTACTTATGTGCAAAAAAAAAGTTATGAATCAAAAATTAGTACAGTCACGCTATGTACACATTTATTAAAAATGGATTGTTAACCTAGTCTAGCAAATAAATAATTGAAATATCAATATTATCAAAATACAAAAGAAGAAAATACTGTTAAAGTACTATGATTTTGACTTGGTGAATCCAATTTGACTAATGGGTACTTTGTTTGCGAATATTCATAAATTTATTATAATTATTAACCATTTCACCACTTAATTACTCAAATGTTATGCTAAATTTGTAATGTTATTTCATGTTTAATGGTAACATTGTTCTATAAATAGTCCAATATTACATATTTTCACATACAAGGAAAAAATTACATATTTTAATTAATTGAAAATTAAACAGATTAAGTCATATATCACAAGAATAAAAAAAACTTAAAAGATTCATCGCAATCCCAACTTTCCAACGTAATATCTCTTCTAATATTATTACCTTACTTTTAAAGCAATTCAAAAAAAAAAAACTAAATAAGACAACCATTTAATGACTAAATAATGAATTACCATATTTCTTGATGAGTTTCTAAAATTGATCAACGAATATCCAATTAAATTGAAAAAAAAGATATTCAAAATGAAATAATTTGTTCACTTTGGTTGAATAATTAATCTCCTTATGACAATATCATTACATTTGTTCACACTTTTCCTCCATATAAAAAGTAAAAATGTTAGAAATATTTGGCAATCTTTTAATAAGTAATCCTATATGGAGAATCTCCTTTATAGATTAATTTCTATGTAAATTTAAACACTTCAAATCCTAGTCAAGTATAAAATTAGTAGCCTAAGCAAGACTTGCTAGAAATATTCAACTTCAAGAAAATTGGTGAGTCATTTTTTAATACTTTTTTCATCTATATATACACACATTTTTATTTTGATTTTTGGTTTAAAATGAATTTGTTTTTTTGTTATATAGAAAGTGATAATGGATCGAAATATCATAAATCAATTTTTGTTGATGATTTTTCTATGTTCGAGTTATAATGGGGTTCGAGGGACAAAGTTGTCCAAACAAGAAGATTTAGAGTTGGAGAAGCAACTAAAATTACTAAATAAACCTGCAATTAAAACGATTAAGGTACTAATGCATCTCAATAGCTAAAATGTTATACTAGCTTTTCGTGACTTAGTTTCAATGTGGTGATTATATCTGGATTTTTTGTCTTTAATTTCTTTCTTTTCTCATTCAAAATGTGCGGACTTTTGAAATTCAGATATGTTACTCTTTGCCTTTTTGGTATAACATTAATCAGTAATATTTATTTTTTTAATCAACAGACTAAATATGGTGATATATATGATTGTGTGAACTTTTACGAGCAATCTATATTTGACCATCCTTTATTGAAGAATCACAATTACCATCCTCAGGTTTGCTTTTACTATATATCCTTCTTGCAATCAATTTTTATTTAAAAACTTTAAAATGATCAAGTAGTGATTTGTCAAATTTTTCCTGGATAAACAGATGAAACCATCTTCGTTTATGAAAAAGAGTGCTTCAACTAGATCAACAAGTAACAAGTTATCAAGAATTGAATGTCCTGTTGGAACTGTTCCTATCAGAAGAACCACCAAAGAAGATCTTATTAGATATAAACTTATGTCACCATCTAAAGATGTCATGATCAACAATTCTACTCGTGTAAGATACTTTATTTTTAAGTTGACAAAATTGATTCTAATATAAATCACATTTCACTATATATTATTGCTCATTTATAACTTTTAAACATAACACTGAAAATTCATTGCTATCACAAATTAAATTTATCATTTTATCATAATATATCTTATATTATTACCTTACTTTTACAGAGGAAAAACTCAGTTGGTTCAAAAAGAAGAAGATATAAACCTTTGGAAGGGTATAAGGTACATATCATGATTTATCATAATTTTTTTTTCATGATTTATCATAATTTGCATTTTAGTTTTTAGATTAATAGCTAACAAATTATTTTTTATAAGCCCTGATACAATGATGTAGACATTGCTAAATCAATAATAATTTTTAAATTTGAAATACGTATAAATTAATTCAATATTTATTTGCGAAAAAAATTAAATTTAATTAGTGGTCGTATATATATTTATTATCTTCAGCTTGCAATTGTTTATACTAAATATGATCCAAGTAACAAATTTGAAGGAGCCGCGATGACAACCAGTGTATATAATCTTCATGTCGAAGGTTATCAACATAGTGCGTGTTTAATGAAAATGATTAAAGGGACAAATGTTATACAAGTCGGTTAGAGAGTAAGTGAGAAACTTTTCCTATATACATAATAGAGAAGCGAGTTACCATTTCACTCACATTTATCGTTATTTTCTTTCTGATTTAGGTTGACCTACCTTGAATGGTGACAACTTGACTAGGTTATTCATACATTTCGAGGCAAGTCCTTAACTAGTTAGCTTTTCATATATTTCATAATTGTTCTTGCTCAATTCTCAATCATATGATTCTTTTAATATTTAATTTCAGGATGGTAAAGGTAGTGGTTGTTTCAATTTGTTATGTCCTGGCTTTTTACTTCTAAACACACAAGTACCTATAGATGGAGCATTTGATCCCGTTTTAGAACGTGGAGGAAATATATCTGAAATAGGACTATCGATGAATTGGGTAATTTTTGTTTTTTTCTTTGTTCATATTGGGCAGCTATATATATATATATATATATATATATATATATATATATATATATATATATATATATATATATAACCATATTTTACTAACGGATCGATTGGTTTTTGGCCTCGAGAAGTGTTTGATGACTACTTTGCGTATTTTACAACAAGAGTTGAATGGGGTGGAGTGGTATATAGTCCATCAGGAATACATGAACCTCCTATGGGTTCAAGCTTTTTCCCCATTAAAAAAGATAATTATGATGCATTTTGCAAAAACATGACACTTTTAAATGATAAAGGTGAACGTCTTTTAATGGTACAATGTTTTAGGGTGGACCTGGTGAGCAGTGGACATAAATTTTATCTATATATAATAATAACGCAAGAACGTAATGCAACATTATCTTTGTTTTCTTACCTTTTTCTTTTTGTAAGAAGCTAATTCTTAACGATTTTTTTTTATCCTTGTATGTGATATTTGACGAAGCATGTTTAATGTTCAATTAATTGAAATGTGAGTGTTTTAGCCTTTTTATGCATGAAATATGTTATGTTGAATTATTTTTTATGCCGTCAAATAGGGATAGTGTAAACTTAACATAACAAATATGCAATTACGTAGTGAAACTATAGATAATAATAAATTTGTGAATATTATTTATAAGTAAAGAAAAGATCAAAAGTGCATGTTTTAACTAATTATCAAATATTTTTCGTCAAATATTATAAAGGACCAAATTAAATTAGAATTATTAACCTACAATTGAATGATCAAAAGTGTTACTATGAGCAACAATTTAGAGATTCAAACACACTACGTATCGACTTAAGCTATATGCCTAGAATTTAGGGTGACAAATAGATTGTTTAAGCGGATGTACTAATCAAGATGAGTTGAACCAATAAATAGGTTAACGTCCAATCTTGACCAAAGCGTATTTGGACTAAATAAGTTGAATCAAGATAAATTAAATGATGAATCTTAATCAAATCCGTCCATTTAGCTTTATTTGTTTGAGAACTCTAAGCTATATTTTACTAACACAAAGAAAATATTTTTTTGTTCTTTTTCTAAGAGAATCAAATATCAAACCATAAAGTAATTCAAAATATCAATATTTAAAATGAAAAAAGGACTACAATTAAGATGAAATGTGAATCCAAAATCAGAAGGATATTCTACTTACATATAAAAGGCAATAAGAAGGTAGCAAGTCGACATATCTGTTTGTGTTGTCTGTTTGGATATTTCTTTTTTATATTTTTTTCGTTTTAATTTTTTTATCTTATTTTTATTCTTAATTTGTTATATATTTAAAAATTACGTAAAAAATAGTATAATTCACAATAATTAATAACTTAAAATATTTAAAAGACATAAAAAATTGATTGACTTTCGAAATTTTATCACTGCCACATTAATTGGGACAGAAAAAAAGTACTATAAATTACAATAATTAACAACTTAAAATATTTAAAAGATGTATAAAAAAAATTAGTTGAATTTCGAAATTGTATCCATGACACATAAATTGGTACAAAGTGAGTAACATATATTATTTGAAATTACATAAAAAGTATTATAAATTAATCTCAATAGTTAACAACTTAAAATACGTAAAAACTATGTAAAAAATTTGATTGACTATCTAAATATAAAGGGCAACAACCAGGCACGAGGTCGACATGTCTGCTTGCATATTTTCTTTTATATTTTGTCTGTTTTAATTTGTTTATCTTACTTTTTTCTAAAAATCTATTATATATTTGAATATTACGTGAAAAGTATTACAAATCACAATATAACAACTTATAATATTTAAAAGACATAAAAAATTTAGTCGACTCTCAAAATTTTATCAGTGCCACATAAATTGAGACATAAGAAAGAAGTACTATAAATCACAATAATTAACAACTTAAAATTACCTTACTTATAAAGGAGGATAAGCAGGCAGCTGATCGACGTGTCTGCTTGTGCTGCCTGCTTAAATATTTCCTTTTATAATTTCTCCGTTTTAATTTATTTATCTAATATTTTTTAAATCTGTTATATATTTAAAAATTAAGTAAAAATTAGTATAAATCACGATAATTAACAACTTAAAATATTTAAAAGACATAAAAAAAATTGTCTGCTTGGATATTTCCTTTTTATACTTTCTCCGTTTTAATTTATTTATTTTAGTTTTCTTTTTTATCTGTTATATATTTAAAAATTGCGTAAAAGGTACTATAAATCACAATAATAACAACTTAAAATATTTCAAAAACATAAAAAATCGAACCACTCTCAAAATTTTATTAATGCCACATAAATTGGGACAGAAAAAAAAAAGTACTATAAATTGCAAACAATTAAGAACTTAAGATATTTAAAAGATGTATAAATTTAGTTGACTCTCAAAATTGTATTGATGCCACATAAATTGACACAGAGGGAGTAAGATATATTATTTAAAAATTACATCAAAAATATTATAAATGACAATAGTTAATAACTTAAAATATCTAAAATCCATATAAAAAATTTGATTGACAATCTAAATTTTATCTGTATCACATAAATTAACACAAAAGGCATAATATATATTCGGTCCGTGCTCAGCTAATTGTAACTATAAAGTATAAACAAATTAAAACAAAAAAAATACCAATATTTTGGCTTTTAATAAACATAACTAGCAAGCAAAGTATTGATACCATGGTAAAGGTGTTTGGAGGGTTTTTAATTTTTCAGTATCCTAAAAATTGAAGCATGAGAGGCAAATTTGTTATCATACAGAGTTATTAGAAAGATCACACTTTTTAATTATTTAGGATCCATTTGAACACGATTTGAAATCATAATTTGAAATTAGTATTTTAAAATTAGGTTGACTTGAAGTTAAAATTGTGTTTGGAGATGTTATTCAAATTTTTTAAATTGTGTTTTTGGTCATAAACATGAAAATCCTAACGGCCGTATTAATAAATCTATCAAAATTTTCTCAACTCTCATATAATCTTATCAAATAAGTAAACCATAATATATAAACAAGGTATTGGTATATCCTAAGGGCCGCATTTGTAAATCACACATCTCCATGTTCTTTTTATAAATAAAAGTGTGTGATTACATATTATAAACTTTCAAATACACATAATTTTACAAAGATTTATTGATAAACAAATCAACAATATAGTAGTAACTGAATATTCTTTGATATAATACTTTCACTTGGTACGTACAATATCTTCACATCAAACATGAATCTTTTTTTAATATATAAATTTATAAATCAAGTTTTATAATTGAGAAAAATTGAAATCATAATTTGAAATTTAAAATCCAACTTTTTGAAGAATTTGAGATTTAAAATTCAAGTGTAAAATTTGTGCAAATTTATAAACAAACGTTGATTTCAAATTAAAATTTAAAATTGAAATCCTAAATCATCAAACGCCACTTAATATTATATCTTTAACACACACCACTCAAAGAAAAAGGCAATGTCATTTTGGTGCTTAGATTAAAGAAAAAACTTTTAAATGTGCCTTTGAATTTTGATACTAAAAATTATTCAATTTTGTTATCTGTTACATTTTGTTTTGTCCATTTATACCTTTGTTATTAACAAATCATCACGTATTTACTCATGTCATTGATAAAGCTTCAACAAAAAATGAATAAATATCGTCTCTTTAGATATGGAGTTGTCTTTATCGGAGATTATTTTACTTTCTAATTTGAATTTTTTTTGTACGGATTCAAATTTAGTCAGACTTTAACACGAGTATAGAACATTGAGTGAGAAATAAAAAAAATGAATAGATTTCACATGTTCAAATAATTTGAGAAAAAATATTCATATTATCCCTTAATTTTTTATTATAATTTAAATTATCTTTAAAATTAAAATTTATTTAAAAATTTATGACGAAAACCAAATTCTCTTACAAAAATGCATCTTTATAGTCCAATTCTCTCTCGAAATCCACTTATAACGGGAGCTTAATGCAATTAGAAGTCTAGCAGAGAGTAAAGTTCCATAATTTTCGACATAGTTAAGGAACAAATTTAATCATTTTTTCTAGATTAAATAAATAAATCTACTAAAACAAAAAAGATAAAAAAGAAAACAAATGTATGAAAAAAAAGGAAAAGGGAAAATATCCAAACAACTGAAGAGAAGTGTTGAGAGTTTTTGTTCACTTTCACCAGGAACCACAAACAAGAAGAGGAAAAACTGAGAAAAACCCAAATCAGAAAAAAGAAAAAAAATCACAAAGATTAGAGAAAATTGATTTTCTTGGTTTTGTACATACAAAAAAGTTGCAATTTTTGGGTACCCATAAAAGAGAATGGCAGTAAGAACACCTATAACAGGGATAAGCATGGCTTCAGCACCTTCAATTTCATCTTGTAATAGGGTTGTCGTTGTAAAGGTGACACCTTTTAGAGCTTCTTTCTTTGGTCAAGGAGGTAATTACTGAAATTGGGGTTTTCTTGATTTGCTTTGTTGATGCTAAAAATTTTGCTAGTATGGGATTTAATCTTGAAAATTTCTGAACTTTCTGTTCAATTCTTTAGTGGGTTTCTCTTGAAAATTTGTTATGGTTACTGTGCCTTTTCTAATTTGTAGTTTCTAATATCCAAATTGTGGCATTTATCAATTCACTTAGTGTAAAGATGCAGCCTTTTAGCTTATTTTATGTCTTGACTTTTTTTTGTATGTCTGATTTGATTAGTATTTGTGAACCAGTTCCCTTTATAAGATGTAAGACTGTTAGAAGCTGGTTGAAGCACTTCTATTTTGTTTTGTTTTACAATGCGTTACAACAACAACATACTCATTGTAGTTCCACAAGTGAGGTATGAGGAGGGTATGATGTAGACAAATCTTACTCCTAGCTTTGTGGGGTAAAGAGGCTGTTTCCAATAGGCCCCCCGGTCAAAAGAAAAAATTGGTAGTAAAAGAGCAAGAGACAAAGCAAGGAAGCAACAAATAGTAATATACATTGAAGAATAAGAGAATACGCAACTAAATAATACTACTAATATTGAGAAGCGGAGAGGAGGAGGCTAGCCCCCTCCCTCTCCCACATAAGGTGAGACAATACTGGGCTACCTAGTATTACCCTTCTAACATAATCCTCGACCTTCATACCTTCCTATCTAGGGTCATGTCTTTAGGAAGCTGAAGTTGTGATATATCTTGTCTAATCACCTCCCCCCAGTTCTTTTCCGTCCTACCTCTACCTCTCCTATCTCCTGCTACAACCAACCTCTCACACCTCCTTACTGGCACATCCGCGCACCGCCTCTTCACATGTAGGAATCATCTTAGTATCGCTTCCCTCATCTTATCCTCCACGGAGGATAAACCCACCATATCTCTCCTAGTATGCCCACACATCAATCTGAGCATCGTCATCTCCACTACCTTCTTTTTTTGAACGTGAACGTTCTTGACTGGTCAACACTTTGCTCCATACGACAAAATTGGTCTAACCATCACTCTGTAAACATACCTTTAAGTCTTGGCGACACGTTCTTATCGCACAGTATCCCGAAGGCGAACCTCCATTTCACCTACCCCGCTCCAATACGATGTGCGACATGATCGTCAATCTCCCCATCTCCTTGGATGATGGACCCAAAATACTTGGAACTTCTTTTAGGTAAGACTTGTGCATTGATCTTCACTTGCAGTTTGTTATTCATACTTCATCAAAATGGATAGTGCAGCGGAATTTATCAATATTAAAGTGTGTTTGAATGTGAATGAATGTATTTTTCATCTTTCAGTAAGATGGTGTAGATATAGATATAGGCCCCTTAGGTGTTTATGAAGTTATATGACCATGGTAATAGCATGTTTAGGCATCGATAAATTTGAGGACTTGAAAGGAAGTCTCTCAACTACTCGGCAGTCGGCGGTGTTTGGGTGTTTTACACTAGGTGGTTTCTTCCCATATGCTCAAGCCCCGATGGACAAAGTTACCCGGTATCTGTGTTTGTTTTGGTGGGAGGTAGCAAGTACCTTGTGGAGTTAGTCGAGGTGCACGTGACCTAATCCAAACACCACAATTATTTAAAAAAAACTCAGGATGAATCATCCTGGATACAATGTTTTCATTAAAAGGCAGAAGTATGGGATGAGCTATCTCAATGCCAACTCATCCTACTGACCAACCCTCCACTCCCTATCTTAACCTTTTAGATTAGATTAAACTAGCTTTGCATATAAAGCGTGATTCACTCATTACAACAATGAAATATTATATATTCAAATATCATATAGTTACAACTTACATCCTTGTTAGTTGTATGCTTGCATCTGTATCAAATATTCTACTGTTATCCCTTGTTTTAGATGTAGACGTTATGCCAACTCAATACCTCAGCATGCATTACTTCACTGGTCAACATTTGTGCCCTAGGCAAGTAAGGTGGGATAGCGCCAAACTAGCGTACACGAGTTTTAAATTCCATTTTAACTCAACTCACATATATCATTGATGATGTATCATTGTCATGCATTTTCATTAAGTCCTATAGAAGACTTTGCACTTTGTCACTCTTTGCGGATGTCGGCATTCTTCCCATGGCTGGTCAGTCTAGGAAGTTCGTTTAGGAACTTTTGTGCTTTTGGCATTCTTCGAAGGTGCCAAAATGGCTAGTGGTATAGTCCCTTCTTTGTCATGTTTCTGCTTTATGCTATCAAAAAGCTGAGGTTAAGCTTCTGTATAAGATACTTTGGATTTTTTCTGTATGTAGATATAGTTCCATTTATCTTGGGTACGTAGAAGCAAATTGTTTTGTAGTTAACATGTACTCCACTGTTTTAGCATGATTTCATCCTTTTACTGTTTGATGAAAAACATTTTATTTAGTTTATGTAAGTTTAACTCTATTGGAACCATATGGAAGCTCTATGTATACAACAGGTGGACATTTATACTTACATATGTGACCAATAACATAAATTGGAAGGACTAGATATTTAAGTTTTTCATTGTATATTGTTTTGGTGTATAACCAAGACCGAATTTTCATTTACAATTTACATAGTGTTCAGGGTCGTAAGTCAAGGTTTGCTTCTTACTTAGTAAGTCATAATATGTAAGTTCTTATGCCAAACTAAATATGAAGTGTTGTTAGTAAACTAGCATGTTCCTCCTCAGTTTAATTTCTTTCATCACTCTGCTGGAAAAAAAACCCTCCCCTCCCATCTTTCTCGTCCCAGTCTTCCCACCCTCTTCCCGCCCCTTCCCAAGCATTAATTTGCTGACGAATTCTATTTGCTTGCAGTGGGAGCTGTAAAACTTGCTGGGCTACAGCTTACTCGTTCTAATAGATCCAGGTGTAACAGTCATGGTGGGGGTGCCCTTGGAGCTCGTATGAATCTATTTGATCGGTTTGCTAGAGTTGTCAAGGTTATCTGGTCTTTGATGTTTGCCATTTGTTCATGTAGTCCTACATTCGGTCTCTTATTACCTGCTCTCATCTCAGTTGTTATTTTCTCTTTCATGTGTTATGTAGTCATATGCAAATGCACTTATAAGCACCTTCGAAGACCCAGAGAAGATCTTGGAACAAACTGTGCTGGAAATGAATAATGATTTGATTAAGCTGCGACAAGCTACAGCACAAGTATGCCCCTAGCAAGTTGCCTTTATGGTGATTGAGATATCATAGCTAAGGAAGTGAAAAAGTTTGATGTTTTTCTTTTCTCTGAAGGTCTTGGCTTCACAAAAGCAATTGGAAAATAAGTATAAAGCTGCGCAACAAGCTTCTGAAGATTGGTAAGTACTAAAGAAGCTTAATTGGTCCTGTTTGTATTAGCTGTGGTTTAATTTTGCTTCAATCCTAGGTATCGTAGAGCCCAGCTTGCTCTTGGAAAGGGGGATGAAGACCTTGCTCGTGAAGCTCTCAAAAGAAGAAAATCTTATGCTGTAAGGCAATTTTCTGTTGGCATATTTGCAAGAGTTCATATATTTCTGTATAGTGTTTAAAATGGAGTTTTCATGGAATTGGAAGTTATCTTATCATTCAGGTTACTGGAATTCTATGTTGCGCTCTTTCTTTTGCTATATACATATATATTATATTATTTTTTACTACATTAATATTTAGATGTCCTCGATCTCATATAAGAATAGAGCAGAGTAGACCGAGGAGTTAGATTTGGTTTGATGAGTTACATTCTTGAGTGACATGACTTATGCATTTGCTGGTAATGAAGGACTTGAATTACTTTCCGAACTTTATTATTATCCCTTAAATCTAGTCTAAAAACCTTTCACCTGGCCTTCTCCCAATCAATCAGAGAGAAAGTTATACCACATGGATGGATTGGAAAATAGTAAAGTGCATCAAGAAATTGGAAGTTCTTCTACAACAGAGGAATTAGGATAGACAACTCAATCTAACTATCCTCTGGTGGAACTACATTGGCTTATCTGTGATGTAATACCACATCTATTTGCTGGATTTGGTGGAATAGTCTAGGGAATGTAACATCCTCAACATCTCTTTATTTAAAATTTCACATATAATAGAAAGTCCTTCAACACCCAAGGGTGTGGCCTAGTGGTCAAAGAAGTGGGTGCAAACTTTGGAAACCCATGTTCAAACCCCAGTGATAACACACTAGGTGATATTTTCTTATCTGCTTAAGCCTTAGTGGGTAGAGTTACCCGGTAATTGTGTTGGTGGGAGATAGCAGGTACCCGCTAGCATAGTCGAGGTGTGTGCAACAGTGCAAGCTGGTTCGAGCACCACTATAAATAACAAAAGAAAGTCCTTCAATTTTTCATAACGGAAAAGAAGAGCAACAATGGCATTGTATTTGCATAGTAACCTCCAAACTATATGCCACATTTGTATGTCTAGTTTTTTGCATTATTATTTCTTAAAGTTGTATAATTTTCACCCACAATGTTATATATTATACGGCCAAATTTCATGTCTTAATAGAAATAAGGATTCTTGATTGATATTGTTTGGTTCATTACACTGTTCTCAAGTGTATAATTGCAATACCAATCACAAACATAAAATATCTTATGAGTGTTGTGTCTAATGTATAATTGCAATATGGACACAGCCACAAAACTAGGTATTGGCTGACTTCGGGTGGAGTTCGAGTAGTGATACAATTTAGTTATAATTGGGTTCCACGACTTCTTAATCTAATTATGTATCACAGAAGATGGTTTAACTCCACATATTGAAGAGCTTATGGTGTCCTTTTCTCCTCTGTATCTCAGTAGATTACTTCTTTGAGCTTGAGATGTCAAAAGAAAAGGGAATCAGGTTTCCTGTTTCCCAAGAAAAGAAAGATTTGAATAAGGGAAAAAGGGTGGTGTGGGTTGAAAAAGTTGTCCAGATTTTGAACTTGAAGATGTTTGTACCCACAAAGAATGCCACATGCCATTGTTTTCTTGATTGGTTGGCAGAGTGTCCTCTCACAGTGTCTTCTTGAGAGGATAATGGAGTGAAATGAACATCATGACTATTATTTCTCGAGTTTGTGTCCACTAAAGTTTGAATTGTGCAGGATAATGCAAGTTCCTTGAAGACTCAACTTGATCAGCAGAAGGCTGTGGTTGAAAATCTGGTCAGCAATACACGGGTGTGTTTCTAACCTTTTCTTTTTATCAAGAATGCTGATTATTCTGTAGTTCTTCACCGAAAAAATCTAAGATATGTGCTTTGGTTGCTCATGTTATGTTTTGCGAGTACAAATACATGTTTTTTCGCTTGATAAAAAGTTTGTTCTTTAAGCCCCGGGGCTTAGTTCAAGTAAGGTTGGGGGACTTGTGACTTAGGTCACAGGTTTGAGACTTGGGCCATGCGAACTAAGTTTGGTATTTAAGTGAGAAGGGAGAGGGGTGAGCCCATTATCCCTGAGATTTGAGGGCTGCGATTGGTTCTAAGGGTTCGCCCCAGATGGATTTCTCAGTCATAAAAAAAATTGAGAAGTTTGTTCTCTAATCTGCGCATTTGGGGATATTTATCGTAAGTTTCATCTAGCAACAAATTTTACCAGTATCTGGGTCTTGCACTTTATGTTAAAATGAATTGGAACTTTTGTCTTTGACTGTGATCATCTCTCATCTGACAGCTTTTGGAGAGCAAGATACAGGAAGCAAAATCGAAGAAGGATACTCTGAAAGCACGTGCTCAGTCAGCAAAGTCAGTTCCATGGCTTTTCGTCATTTCATGTTTATCCTGAATTATAAATACCCAGGGCTAACACTTTTGGTTATACCTCTTGTTAGGGGCATTTCCCACAACTTATCAATTAAATTATTACATCAATAAAAGAAATACGTGGCTCATAAATTGTCACACTTAATTTATTTCGTTTCAAGAAAATGACTTGAGGTTTATCATTTAGGACGGCAACCAAAGTAAGCGAGATGTTGGGAAATGTAAATACAAGCAGTGCTCTTTCAGCCTTTGAAAGAATGGAAGAAAAAGGTTCTGACACACATTCCACCCTATCTTTCCCTGTTTTCTTCTTTTGCTTCCAATTTCAGATGCTTACTTTGCTTCTACTTTAAATATTTCTTGTCTTGTAGTAATAGCTGTAAAAGTTTGATTTTTTGCCCGCCTATACAAACAATAAGACTCAGTGCTTATCCTGTCACAGTGTTTTCCTTCTATCAACGATAAAAATATAACCTTCAGAAAACTGTCAAGTTACTGATTCAAATGATTTACTTCTTTTAAAATCTTCACCTTGGTATCTAATGTTTGACACTCTAGATGTATATTATATGAAATGATGTCTTCTCGGAAAAAAATCTCATAATGTTGGCTAGAATCCCGGAGGAGCTCAGCCATGGGCATGGACTCTTGCTATTGATTACAATTTGTTGAGTCCAGCTGTCATTGCTCATAAAAAAAAAAAAAAGACAAATGCTAGAAGGATAAATGATGAGTCTTACAAAAAGAGGAAATATGATAAGGTACTCATGTTAGAGATCATTTGGCAATTTTGGGGATAAAAAGCATGCTATAAACAAGATGTTAGCACGTTTTTTTATAAGGATAAAATGACCCTGCTAGGCTGCTGAGCTGAGTGAGATGTCTAATATCGGCACCTTTTCTGAAAATATTAATTGAAGTATGCCAAAGGACGTTGGTACGAGTAGTTCTTTTGTTGTAAATCCAGCATATTTTTGCGCAGCTATTTAGACACATGTTCTTGTCACAGAATAATTCTCCTCCCACCCTTGAACACATCCTGAGTGTTGAAAATAAGAATTGGTTATCCTGAATATAGTTCAGATGAAACTATGGAATCACCTACCCTAGTCACGTGCTAAAGTATTTGTAGTTGATTAAATGATTGTCTTACTTTTTCTTGATTTTCCACAGTTTTGACGATGGAGTCTCAAGCTGATGCTCTTAACCAGTTAACCAGTGATGAGCTTGAAGGAAAGGTAATTAGTTTTTCTCAATTGCATTACCTTTCATGTGCTCTTGGTAATTCTTTCTTTGTACTAGTCCAAGAGTTGCTTTCTTCGAATAGACCTGAAAATCTTTTTTCCTTCTCCCCCATGGTGTCTCTATCTTACACTGCAACATGCAAATTTTCAAACTTCCATTCTCTCTATGGTTGAATTTTACAACTCTCTCTCTCAATCTTTCTGGTTTTGTTACCTCTTATTTTCCTCTTTGCCAATGTTTATTGAAACCTGGATCAATGGTAATATTTGGCGTCTCCGTTGTTTATCTCTCTCCTTTATTTGTATTTTGTTGTTCTTACTTTGACTTTCTTGATCATTCTTATTTGGAAATGTGGCTAACTTCTTGTTGCGCTTTTTCTTATTATTGTAAAATTGAAAGTGATCCAAAATGTAAATAGCCGCACGTTGCATATTCACCTTTTACAACATACGTATTTGGTGGAAAATATGGTTTTTTTTTTTGGTACTCATTTCTTGTGAGCACAAGAGGACACCATGCTTGTGCTGCAAACAAAGTTTTAACTTCCATTATTGCAAAGCCTTTGTGGGAGAATTTAGTGCTTCTTAGGGGATTGTATTTTTTATCCTAAATGATCATTCTGCTTTTGACAGTTTGCGTTACTGGAGACCTCTTCTGTTGATGATGATCTTGCCAGCTTAAAAAAGGAAATGACCGGAAGCTCCAAGGTATTTTCTACTCAACCTGAATGTTTTGGGATGTCTCTTCTTTGTTGAAAGCACAAATTAATGGAAGTATGGGCACCTAGAGGACATACTAATTTTTCCTTCTAGATTGAGCTGTGCTTGGCCAATTATGCTAACCATACCTAGAATCGGAAGCAGCAGGATTTCTAGATTATAAGAAAATAATCATGAATGTTGGCCAGCTATTTTCCTCTTTCTCCCTGATATTGTTATCGGGTGATGTCAAATTTTAATAAATCAAACTGCATATAGTAAATAGATGAGACGAAGTATGAGTTGCTTCTCTCCATTATACACACTTCTGGCTAAGTTAATTGTGTAGACATGAAATTGTATCATCCGTAAAAGCTGCTTGGTTTGGACATCCATATGTGGGCGAGAATATGGGGCAACTTGGGAGGGTGGGGGAGTTACTTGAGGACGCATAATTTGCTCTATTGTGCCCCCAGGCTCTGGTCTAGTGGTAATAGCGTAGCACGTGATGTGTGGGCTAGGGGAACGTCATGAGTTTTGAACCGTGCAAATTGGCCCTCGGAGATTTTCTCAGTTATCAGGAAAATAAAAACATAATCTGCTTCATTGTTGATGTAGCATTTCCTTCTACCTCCAGACTAGAGCTGAGGCATTTTGGTTTAATGTTTTCCTTTTATTGACTAAGCAGAAAGGGGATCTTCCACCGGGGAGAACACCAGTTGCAAGTTCAAGCTCGTCGTTGCAATTTCAAGATTCAGAGATTGAGAAAGAATTGAATGAATTGCGGAGGCGGGCAAATGACTTCTAGAGATCATAGTCGACCTTTCACACTACAAATCGTCTTGCTTTAGGCATTTGTTACTCAAAGAATGTTGCTTTTGGCTTTTCCGAAAAGTTTCATCATCGATAAAGGCAAGCGAATATATAGGAAGTGAAACTGGGGAAAGTATATTGAGATATGTTGATATATCTTCTTTCAAATTATTGACCTACATTATGGCAATATAGTGTAAGCTAGTCTTGACTTCAGTTTTGTATATTGCCACCCAAATGTTCATGTGAGAATAGTCACTTCAAGTTACATTATAGATTTGGAAATCCATAATGCTGGTTTTGCTCTCATCTTGTGAAAACTGTTAACTTGGTGCTTGAGCCGAGGGTCTACCGAAAATCACCTCTCTACCTTCACAAGGTAGGGGCAAGGCTGCGTGAACACCAAATAAATTTCTCCACAACCGTGCTTCAAACTTGTTAATAGCTAAATGGACGTATAACTCGCCAAGTCATTTGACTTTGTTTTTATATTGTAACAAATAAACCTATGATACAGAATAATGTATTGTTTTTTACCCATAAGCATAAGATCTATTCATAGTTTGTCAATACCTTATGGCAAGGCTTCTCCCTTTTCATGAATGTGTCTCTTCTCCCCACAACTTTTTGTTAAGCACAAATTATATATGAAAGATGACCAAAAACGAAAACAAATAGCTTTGCGGCTCGCGTCTCATTAGATAGTTGGTGAGGCAATAACTTTTCTAAGTAATGATTAGTAGCTGATTTGAGAGGATGAACATTCAGACTAGGATTGAGACACAACCCAGACAACTACAAGAGGTAGCAATGTGGAATTTTTGCAACGGTCGAAAGCTTGACAGAACAATGTTGCGTGGAGCTAGAAGGCCTATGGGTCATGATTTTTTTCTAGAGAAGAAGCAATGACGGTATCTGAGAAATAAACATCCGCTATCTCTGCGCTGCGAGCCTGCGACTTTGCTAAGTGGTAACACACGATGTACAGGAGTCTGACACTTGCCCCGTGTTGAAAGGTCGAAAGGAGAAGTATTATAATCTTTGAGTGGAATCTTTGAGTGGAAGCCCCAATAAACAACAATAATAACTCTAACTATCCTAAGATAGCGAAATTCCTTGTCTCATAAGTAGTGACCTGCACAAATAATATAACGATCGCCCCCTTTGTCTCCGGCACGAACCTAGTGAAACTGAATCCTCCGTAAAAATGCGGTGTACCAAACAGCTAGACAGTAAGACCCTATGAACCTCAACTATAACTTCACAATGACAATCTTAATTGAATGTGTACGATAAGTGAGAGGTAGCAACACACAACGACCACTAATCGACCAATCCTGAAATACCACTTATTCATAACCAATTAGTACATTAATATAACAACAATCCGTTGTAGTCTAGTTGGTCAGGATACTCGGCTCTCACCCGAGAGACCCGGGTTCAAGTCCCCGCAACGGAATTTTTTCTTTTTTATTTTTTTTAACTGCATTATATGAACGTACCTTCCGCATTATAAGTTGTACTTCCCAAAAAATCCATCCATAAATCCCCCAAAACCTCTCATTTCCCCCCAACAAAAATGGCTTCCATTCCTCTCCTCCGTTTCACTCCTCACCCCCACCCCCTCAAACCCATCAACCCGAATTTCCTCCCAACCCGAACCCGAATCCATACCCGACCCAAACCCAAACCCGTTTCCATCTCCGCTTCCTACAACCCAATCCCCGCCACCGACCGCCTCATCTCCGCCGTATCATACTTCCTCCCTTTCTTCAACGGCATCCAATACGGCCGTTTCCTTTTCACTCAATACCCATTACTCGCTCTTCCATTTCAACCAATTCTTCCGATTCTATCCCTCTACCGCTCCATCCCTTACGCTAGCTTCGTCACTTTCTTCGCTCTTTACTTGGGTATTGCACGGAATGAGAGTATGAACCGGTACGCCCGGTTCAATGCGCTTCAGGCGGTGGTGATGGATGTGCTACTGGTGCTTCCGATGTTGATACAGAGGATTTTTCAACCGGGTCAGTCGGGTATTGGGCTGATGTTTACGGTTTTTATGCATAATGGGCTTTTTGTGTTTGTTGTTGGGTGTTTTGTTTATGGGCTTGTTTGTTGTATTCTTGGGAAAACTCCTTACTTGCCTTTTGTTACTGAGGCTGCTAATAGGCAAATGTAGTTTTTTTTTTTTGTTTTTGTTTTGATGTGTTGTTGATTTCTGGTTTCTTTTTTTTTGGTACTTGATGTTACTTGGAAATGAAAGGAAGGAGTTTTGTCCATGTGTTGCTATTCTCCCGAAGGTAGAGTAAGGTCTGCATACACTCTACCCTCCCCATGAATTTACGTGTTCGTGTTTATGTTCACCCCAAGTTAATAGAGAGGTCAATTGGTTTGATTAACTTTGAAGCTATGAAGGTCGGTATTTGGGAGGTTTGATTTTGTAGTTCATTACAAATGTTATTTTGAGAAAGTAAAAAGAGGTTATTCAGGTAGCTATCGGAAGTTTCATTATTTTTCTTTCATTTTGTCGTACAAGGAAAAGGATATCGAATGTTCGATTCACCATTAAGAATATTAATGGTATTTTAATAGCGGCAGATCAAACAAGAAATTGATGAGCGAGTTATGTAATCATTTGGAGGGGCAAAACGTGCAAAGTTCAAACAGATAATGTCATCCGTCAAGACAAAACCAATAGGAAAGTACACGATTTTCACTACGTTATTCCAAGTCACTTGTCTGAAGAATCATCGAGTGAAACTATTTTATTACAGTCGACGTCTTGATTATTTCAATGGTACTCACTACCTCTCACTAGCACATGTATTAGATAATTATGCTCGGCTTGGGCTGATGGAAAGCAGGAAAGGTTACCTAGCGTTCTTTGTCCCCCACACCACCTTATTGTATACAAGCTCCGCCTTGTATGGCATTCATGGTGACTCTTACACACCAACGAAGCCATCACATTATATTCAGGTCATGCACAAAGTTGAGATCACATGAGGTTATCACCTTTCTTGGCTACATCAAGGCTGTGCCCTCAAGAGATTCACATTTTCATAATCCATAGAGAGAATTGACTTAGTAACCTCAATGGCCAAACTTTTATGTACCTCCTAATCTATATCCAAGCACCGAAATTTCAGCGATGCACACAAAATTCCATACCTTGAACCGGGCTAGAATTGCAGCTTTGCCTCATGCCTATAAGCCACAGACATTCCTCAGGATTACAGCCGTATCTCATTTGCTGCTCCCCCGATGTACCAAAAAGAGCATGGAGAACATCAAAGTTTCTCCTTTCTCGTACATAGCTATATTGCTGTAAGGCTGAACATTGAAGGATGAGAAAACTGCAATGTGTTCATCATATAAAGCCAAAATCAGAATACTATCATCAGCCCAAAAAGAAGAGGCATGATCGATATATGTATCCTTCTCGATCAGCCCACTGAAATATAGGGCTCTTAACCAGGAAATCACCTGAAACGTCTCAATGGAGCAGAAAATGTGGTGCTAATTGAACGACTCTTGCAAGTGTAAAACCTTTAGTAGCGCCAAATCTTCATCACATTGATACTACATGACTTGAGTTGCTAGAAGACTCCCAACAAGTAGCTGCGTAAATTATACTGTACTCCAGCCAACTTCTTTCCGCACTTTCCTGTCCTTCATTATTTTCCTCACCATTTCTACCTCTTCCCACATTCCTACAGAACTATACAAGTCTGAGATTGCTATATAGTACCCATCATTTTCCGGGTCAGATTCAATAGCATGTTTTGCAATTCTTATACCCTTCTCGACCTCATTGTGAATTTTACAAGAACTTAGTAAAGAACCCCAAATAGCTGCATCTGGAGCAATCGGCATGGACAAAACCAAAGCTTCAGCATCATCCAGATTACCAGAACGACCTAGAAGATCAGCCATACAAGAATAGTGCTTCAGTGTGGGCGTCAAGGAACAATCTTTCATTCTGCTAAATATGCACTTCCCCTCTTCAACCAACCCTGCATGAGCACAAGCCGAGAGCACAGCAAGAAAAGTCAGTTCATTTGGCTTAATTTCCGTCCGTTCCATCTTTTTGAACATTTCTATAGCATAATTTGCTTCTCCATACATAGCATAGCCTGAGATCAGTACGTTCCAAGAAACAATATCTTTCTTTTCCATTGAATCAAATATTTCTCTGGACTTTGTTAGCTGTCCACATTTCGCGTACATATCAGTCAAAGCAGTAGCAAGCAAAGTATTCTTTCCAAACCCAACTTCCTTGATGTATTGATGAACTTTCTCTCCTTTCTCCAAGGAAGATACTTGAGAAGAAGCGGAGAGCAAAATCACCAGTGTTGCAATATTCGGCTTGTAACTTTCTGCTCTCATTTCATCAAAAAGACCAAAGGCCTCAGTAATTTTTCCACAACTAATATAGGAACTCATCATTGTGTTCCACGTAACAACATCCTTATCGGTCATCATACAAAAGACTCTCCGTGATGAAGTTAGATTCTTGCTTCTTCCATACATATCTATTAGAGAATTGGCAACAGAAACATTTCCAAGCATCAGATTTTTTATAACATGACAATGCAGAGATCGACCTAAATGGAACTTTTTCAATCGGGAGCAAGAAGAAATTACTGATATCAAGCTGTCAATATCAGATTCGATTCCCAAGTATT
Organism: Jaltomata sinuosa; assembly: GCA_003996215.1. Classification (NCBI taxonomy): domain Eukaryota; kingdom Viridiplantae; phylum Streptophyta; class Magnoliopsida; order Solanales; family Solanaceae; genus Jaltomata; species Jaltomata sinuosa. The sequence goes on along the minus strand of QJPP01007213.1, from coordinate 1,481,445 downwards.
GCATCTCTCTGAATAAACCAATACACTTGGCTTCTAATCCTGCCTTCCAATAGCCAATCGTCATCACGTTCCAAGCCTGTGTGTTTTGTCCATTCCCTCCACTAAATATCTTTTCTGCCAAATTCCAGAGTCTAAGCTTACAATACATGGCCAGTAATGTGTTACCGACCAAGTGATCCTCATCACAGTTTCTTCTCAAGATGAATCCATGGAAAGTCTTAGCTTCAGAAATCATCATGGCATTACCTAGACCAGAAAGAACACAACTAATTACCATCCCATCCGGGGATATCCCACTAGCCTGCATTTTCAAGAACATATCAACACATTCACCTATACGCTCATACTTTGCATAAATGGCTATTAATGGCGTCCAGGTAAACAAATCCTTCTCATCAACCTCACAAAACGATCTACACGTTTCTTCAACAGAACCACATTTCGAGTACATCAACAAAACAGAAGACTGAACAACTTGATAACAACCAAAACCAGATTTCATCACCAGCCCATGTAAGCACTTACCTTCTACCAATGCACCCAAATTCCCACAAGCTTGAAATCCACCCTCCAACGTACGAAAATTCGGCCTCACCTCACCCTCTCCATCCTTGCACATTAAACAAAAATACTCCAACCCTTTACCACTCTCTCCATTCTCTACACACCCTTTTATAATAGCAGTCCAAGAAACCACATCTCTCACAGGCATTTCATCAAACATATCATACGCATGACCCATAACCCCACATTTCGAGTACATATAAACTAACGAAGATCCAACCGCAGTATTCCCCTCAAAAAGATTCAGTTTAGCCGCCAACCCATGAACCTCCATCCCAATTCCAACCACCCCAAGTTCCGCAATAGCAGAAACAACCATCGGTATCGTAAACTGATTAGGCAAACCATCAAAACCCCGCATAGAAGAGTAAAGCTCAAGCGATTCTGTGTAATTCCCATTGGAAAAATAAGCTTTGATTATCGAATTCCAGAGAAAATGGTCTTTAAAATCGATGGAATCGAATACTTTTCTTGAAGAGATGAGGTGTTTATTATTGGAAGCGTAAAGAGAGATGAGTTTTGCTGCTATGTAAACGTTGTGGGTGTGGCCAGTTGTGATTGTGAAGGCGTGGGATTGAAGAAGGGTTTGAAGGTTTGAAGAAGAGGCATTAATGGAGAGGAATGTGTTGAGTTTATAGTGAAGGTAGGAGGAAGAAGAAGATGTTGAAGTTGAGTAGTAGTGTTTGTAAAGATTTACAAGTTTTGTTCTCAACATGGAGACAATTGAAGGAAAAAGAGGGAAAGATTTTGTAATTGTAGAGTTATGTGTGCGTGGGGGTGGGGTGGGGGGGTTGAAGAGGTTAATTCGTAAAATCGTTACCACTACCTCGAAGTGAGGTAGAGAGGCTGTTTCAGTTGAGTAGCAGTGCTTGTAAAGATTTAGAAGTTTTGTTCTCAACATGGAGACAATTGAATGAAAAAGAGGGAAAGATTTTGTAATTGTAGAGTTATATGTGTGGGTTTAGGGGTGGGGGTGGGGTGGTTGAAGGGGGTTAATTCATAAAATTTGTTACTCCTGTATTGTTAGTAATAAAAATTTACATTGTCGTCATTTATATTTAAAATGAAGAATACATCAATAATTCCTCAACTTTGTTAGTAAATCTCATATAGAAGATCGAACTGTGACCTTGTTCTGATTGAGCACCTGAATACATAATAAAATGTTACTATTGGACACTTTCAATGCAAAATTTCGAAAAAACTTTTGGTGTATACTCAAGAGTGTATTGCGTACACAAGTTAACAACTTAAAATGTCACCTTCTTTAGTTAGAAGAATTTAATAAGAACACTCTATCGTGTATTCAATTTGAAACACATCATAGTTCGAGTGTCTGAATAAAATTACTGACAAGTTTAAGGGGCGGTAAATGTATTCAGCCAAAACATAAACAACTAACAAAACATTAAAATTGAAAAAAGAAAAGAAAAAGAACTTGTGTAACACAATATATAAGTTAGTGAGCTGATAATTCACAACAATCCGTTGTAGTCTAGTTGGTTAGGATACTCGGCTCTCACCCGAGAGACCCGCGTTTAAAATTAGGTTGATTTTTTACGAATCTTAAATGTTGAAATCATAGAGCTAAAATCCTCTATTCGCCTATGCGTACAACCACATGACATATATTTAATTTAGTGCAAACACTATACGGATAACCAAATCTTACGTGAAAACATCGAAACAATTCATTTAAGTAATTTTTTTGGTTTTTTATCCAGTGTCTGATATTCGTATTGGAGCCCGACTAATTAGAATTCCACAACGTAGGAATCATTCGGGGGAACTTCTCCCTATCAAGGATTTTTCCATACTCAAAACCGAAACATCTCGTTAAGGGAGAAGCAATTTTAAATGCTTCATTCAAGCATTTACTTGTCTAATAATTAAACTAGCCATTATCACAAGTCATATTCTTGAATAATGTTAAACATATAAATGGTGAACCAATTTGGCTTCTTTGTTTACCCAATATTATGTTAGGAAAAAAGTGAATTGTTCTAATTTTGAGAAAACCAAAAAAAAAGCCTAATCATAATTTTGAAATGGACAATATAAGAGTATAATATGAAAATGTAATTAATTCATTAATTGATGATAATAACATATAGACAACTAATCATGTTATTAGAACATCCAGGCTGTAACCATGTGCTTAAATATTCTAAAAGTGATAATATTGTTAAGGATGTTCTTTCAAATTTTGATTCACTGCTAATAACCAATAAAACATACGCACTCATAACCATTTATTAGTTAACACAAAATTAAGTTAAACTTCTTTTTCCGCCTGATGTTCGGTACCTACTTTGAGGCCAGACTAATCTAAATTCGCATTGAGAAGTTTTACTTTAGGACGGTAATTAAATACTCTCTACTAAAGGCGATTTTGTATTAAAAAATCGATTATATATGAGACATCTGACTAAAAATGAAGAAACACGTATTTGTCACTCCACTGCGATGGATATAAACTTATACTAAACCATACCACATAATAAAAAGGACAAATGGACCACATAAAAATAATCTCCTATACTGAACTAGAATTATTGGTTGGTTTGCACGGAGGAAACGAGGTAAAAATCCTTTTATAATTTGAAATTAAGTAAGTGTTCTTTTCAGATCTCTTATGTGTAAAAAAAAAAAAAACTTATATGTAAAAAAAATAAAAATATCTTGTAAAAAAGTTATAAAACTAAAAAACTTTTGTAATAGGTTAGATTCTCATTTTCCCCGTCATCTGCATGCCTGTCCCTAATAATATAAAGAATTTTATACAGTAAATATATATTCTAACATGTAAAGGTAAGTTATTCATTTCACTTTTTCTGGATGATTTCCTTTAGTTATCTTTTAGTTTATTTAATAATATATGTTGTTTCTTAAAATTATTAGTGTGCTCACGATAGAGCGGAGTTAGAGAGAAAGTTACGAATATGACAAAACTCAATATAATTTTGGTCAAATTTTATATTTGTATTAAGAAATTCACCTTCAAAATTAAATAAAACCTCCTTACGGAAGACGATTCAACTCCATGACTCGAATTTAACTTCAAAATTTGATTAAAGATAGAAAAATACTAGTGATTGCACCACAAAATTCTTTAAAATGAGGTACAATATAATGGAACAAATAATACAAGGAAATAGATCATGAGACGATAAAATTACAAGAAAATAATAATAATCTAATTATTTCTTCTTTAGTTAGACACCAAGATTTCTAAAAAAAAATTCTTTAAATATTATCATAAAAAAGACTTTAACATTCCATAGAAAACATATTATATGGAAAATTAAAACATTCCTATATTTTCAAGGAAGTCTTCTTCAGTCTACCATCAAAGATGAGTCACAGAATTGTGTTTCAATCATATACGTTACACTCTCCGTTTCAAATTATTTATCGTGTAATTCTTTTTCACGCATTTCATAAAAATATTATGTAATTAAAAAGAACTTTGATTATTTTATCCTTCTTTATGTTTTAAGATATAATCTTTCTTTATTGTATATTTACTCTATTATTATAATCTTCAACAATAATTACTACTAAAAGTAAAATAAATTGATTTGAGACACTACATTTAATAATTACGATAAATAATTTGAGATCGAGGGAATAGTTTTAATTTGCCCAGTTGTTTTATTTATTGCTTTTTTATTCTAGAAATAGCAGAAAGACGTCCAATTGCATCATTATTATTATTATTATTATTATTATTATTATTATTATTATTATTATTATTATTTTGCAGTAAAGAAATCTAAATATTGTGCACGTGTTGATAACTGTTTTTCTGACTTTTAAACATTTAATTGTTCTGAATTTTGTCAGAAGAAAAAAAGAAGATAAAATAAGTGGATGAGAAAACTTTGACTATGTAGAAGCTAAAGTGCATTAAATCCAGATCTAGCACAGAGGAAAATGTTTTAAAGATTTTTTGTCTTTTAAAAAATAATTGTTTTTTTCATTTATTTTATAATGTTCGATAAATAAGTATAAAATGTTATCTCAAGAGCATCGGTGATTACCGCTCATTCATCACTTTTTATGTTAAAACTCTCTCTTGTATTTTCAAATTGTTTTTTGCGTGTTATTCATTACGTCCTGAGAAAGAACCTAGATACACTTGGATTCATTTAAAATTTTGAGTTCTTATTTAGAATTCTCGTATCTGATATTAAAACGAGAATTTGATGCAATTCAAATTGACGAGCAATAATAATAATATTTAAAGTTAAATTATTTTTTCCTTGGATGTAAATAAGATGCATAAGGTAAACGGAAAGTACTAGTTAACTTATAGAAAAATACAACTAATATATAATTTACATAAAAAAATAAAGTAATTCAGGAAAAATAGAACACTTCTCTTCTTTGAAAATGACATAATACTGCCAGATTTATTCAAAAGAAAAGAAGAAAATATTATAGCCATAATATCCAACCATAAATTTTATTTTTTTGTCTTTTTATATGAATTAAAAACCTAATTTTTTCTGTCACTCACTTTCTTTTTGGGTTTTCTAAATGGTGTTTAGAATCCATATGGGGTCGATCAAATTCGAATTCACGTATTGCAAGCTTATTTTGAGAGTGATGCTTCTAACAAAAAAAAAATCATTTTCAAAGTTTTTCTTCGAACTTTGCGCATAGGAAAAATTTTAACGTATCACGCTTCTCTTTTTTTTTCAAAAACTCGAACTTGAAACCTTTGATTAAAGAGAAGCTAGGCGTGTTTCTTTTTTTTTTTTTGGATAAACTAACCATGGACTTATAGAATAATATTTCAGCTATTTTATGAATGAACTATCACTTAATTATTAGTACGGAGTATTTATTAAATATACTACCATTAAATGTTTAGTCTTAACGTTTAAAGCACTTATTTTAATATTTAATGAATGCACAAAAATTATTCCACCTGGCACCTGCTGATAACCCAGTCCATAGACAAAAAGAAGCCATTTATAGTTTTTTTTAAAAAAAAAAGTTGTCATATTATTCTTGCAATTCCGTTTTAAATACATTTTTCACTATTAAAAAAATATTATTTTCTCTATTAAAATATCTCACTAAAAATGATTATTTTTATAAATATTTTAATTAAATCAGTGATAAAAGAAAAAAATAGTATAAAAATTAATAAGTTTCTCAGTATTTCAATGAGAATCTGTTTTCCATCATGTATTTTTTCAATAAGCTGATTTGGTGAAAGTAAAAATTATGTTTTATAGCATAAATTTTTTATTAATTCGAAGTAGGAAAAAACTCTATTTCTAATAGTGTCTTTTGAGTCAAGAGTTTATTAGAAACACACATTTTATTTCGCAAAAATAAGAGTAGGGTCTATATATATTATATCCTCGTTAAATCTCACTTGTAAAATTATACGAGGTATACTATTAGGGGTCATTTGGTAGCTGGTTAAAGTTTTGCATGTATTAGTAATGTGAGTATTAGTTATGCAGGTATTAATTATTTTATCTTCTATTCTGCATAAATAATACATAAATTTTCTCATAACTTATATATGTAGTATTAGTTATGTAAATTTTAAAATTACAAACTAAATGTTACACTAATTTTATACCTGAATAACTTATTTTTATCCATCTATCAAATATTTTATAAATTATATATAATTTAATACATGAATAACTTGATTCTTATCCGGCTACCAAACGATTCCTTATTGTTGATGGTGTTAAGCACATCATTAGCATGTTTGGCAAGAAAACAAAATCATTATTAAAATAAAATAAAAAAGCTGACAATTTTGACTAGGGCACATTATGGATTGCTCTTTGACAATATGATTGGTTAAAAATTGTTGGAGAATTTTGTGTCATAATTATATTGATTGCTTCAGTTCAGTGTATATGAAGAAACTAGTGGGTACTTATTTATTATGCTAATAATAATAATAATAATCCATTCCTTTGTTAGGTAAGCATTTAAAAAGAAGACATATTGCTCCTTTTTATTATCAAGTTTTCGTTCTATTTGTTGACATGTTGGACCCATTTGCCCACACTAACATTCTTAGTTTGCTAGCGGGTTAGAATTACGCAAATATTAATAATATAAATATTAGTTATATAGATATTATTTATATGAATATTAGTTATACGGATATTAGCTATTTCATATTTCATTCTGCATAAGATAATATATCAATTTTCGCATAATTTATACATGTTTTAGTTATGAGGATTTCTCAAATACAACTCAACTGTCTTATTAATTTTATACACGAATAACTTAGTTTTTAACTAGTTATCATACATTGTATAACTTATATATAACCTAATACATGGATAAATTGTTTATTTACTAACTATCAAGCGATTATATAACTCATAGCCTATTTGATTATTTTTTTAAAATTTGCTTACTTTAATTTTATTTTATTTTTTGGATAGAAGTGATTTCTTTTGGAGAATAGTAGTTTATATTTGACTAATCAATTTTAAAAAATATATATTTTTGTCAATATCAGAACAATAATTTCTGGTTGATGAAATATTCCAAAAGTACTAATGGATAGATGTTATTTATTATTTCAATTTATGAAAAAATAACTCTTACTACTGCTCAAAATTACTAATTATTTTCTTTTAAAAAAATTGATCAATTCTCCAAAACAAGTAATTTTTTAAAATAAATTTGAAAATACGTTTAGCTTTCCAAAAGCTTGATAAATTGGCTATTGAAATTAAATTATTGATTTAATATAAATATCGAATGCAGATAAATATTTTCTCTATCTCTACCTCAACCTAAAAAAAAAAAAAAGAGGAAGGAAGATATACTTAAGTGCTTTCTAAGTTATCTTGTGAAAGTTAATGAGATCATTATATATAATGATATGGTCCAAGTGGTCAAAGATTTAACTTAGTCAACATTCTGGAAATTCTTTATTTATTTATTTATTTATTTATTTTAGTCAAACTCAATCCTTTTTTTAAGATAGGTAAAAAAATTGAAGTGCCAAACTATAATTATAGGCTTTGGATTCTTGTTTCATTGGGATATTAACTTAAACATTTAGAAAGCACTGGTCTTTAATATTCTCAATAAATAGTTAATCTTATGCTCCATGTATTCTATTTTAACTGTCATTTTAACTCTTTTTATACTGATTAACAAATAATAAATTATCCTTATTTAATAAAGGTAAACTCATTTTTCCTCTTAAATACTGTGCATACATCTTTAATGTTAATAGTATAGTTAGAAATAATTGATAACTTTAATCTAAAATTTCTAAAGTGATAATTATTTTGAGCTAGAATAATAGTAAAATGAAATGGAAGGAGTATTGATTTATTTTTCTTTTTTAAATTAAACTACTTCCTCTGTCTATTTTTACTTGTTCATTATACTAAAAATAGTATTTCAGTTTTACTTGTCTAATTTAAAAAAATTAAAAGATAATTTATCACTTAATTTCTAATACACCCTTATTATTAACAATAGTCATTTCCCAAAACAATGAATTTATTATATTCAAAGGGTAATATAACAAAATTGTCTTTTTCTAGATTGACGGACTATTTTCCTTGAGCCGAGGGTCTATTGAAAACAATATTTTCACCTCTACAGTAGGAATAAGGTCTGCATACACTCTACCCTCTTCAGACCCTACTATGTGAGACTAAATTGAGTATGTTATTATTGTAATATAGTAAAATTATCATTCTATTTATTATTTCTTAAAAATTGTGCTAAGTCAACATTGAATAAGTAAAATAGACAGAGGAATATCATCTAAATCAACTAAGTTTCTAGACCCAAAAATTGTTAAAAAGGCAAAAGGGTTGTGCAATTGACTTTTGCAAACTTCATAGTTTTGAAAAAAGACATATCCAAATTTTACTATTTTAGTTTCTTTACAACTTTGGAATTTTTAGTTCTAATAGTGAAGTCCTTGCCACTTTACAACAAGTTTGGTACTCTTTTATGCTTTAATGCAACATGGATTTCTATTTAGTGACTCAAATTTCTTTTCATGTTTCTCAAAGTTAGAGTTTTATTCTTCACTTTTATTTCTGGTTACAATAATTTTATTCTTCATTCCATATAAGACCTTAATTGACTAACAAAAACTTTGGATGCTCCTTTTAAGAAAAAGTTCATATAACTTTAACCCTTTTTTGAAGTGGAAGAAATATTTTAATAAAATAACTTGAAATTAGGGACCCCCCATGAAGAAAGATCTTTTTTGTTTTCAGTATAACCCCATTATTTTTTTTAATCATTTGATATTCACACTGGTCTAATTAGTGGCGAAGTCAAATTTTTTATTAAATGAATTCAAAACGTAAAGATAAATACACAAAAAAGTTAAGGGAACCCAATACTGCTATATATATACACAAAAAAGTAATTTCTATCTAAAAAATATAATGCATTCTTACAATAAAAAACGAACTCTCTTGTACCTCTATCACAGCCTGCAGATTGGACTAATTCAGATTTATGTTGAGATGGCTTATAAACATGATTTAGTTAATTAGAAGTGAATTACGACAAAGAACGAACTCTTTTCACCTCTAGCATCGCCTTAGATCGAATTAAATCAGATTCATGCCGAGTCAGCTTATTGTAAGTAAAGTAAAAGCTCCCTATCAAGAAATCATAAATTTTCATAACTTAAACCTGATTTTTTTAACTAAAGTGAATCACGACAAATAACAATCCTCTTTCACCTCTAGAATCGCCCGCAGATCAAATTCATGGGGAGTAGCTTTACTATAAGTAAAGTAAAGACCCCGTCAAGAAATCATAAATTTTCATAATTTGGACGCGAAATTTTTAGTTAAAAATGAATTACGATGAAGAACAACTCTCTTTCACCTCTAGCACCGCCCGCAGATCGGACTAAATTCAGATTCATATCAGGTAAAGATCCTCTTCTTTTAAGAAATCATAAATTTTCATAACTTATACTCGAAATATTTAGTTAGAGTGAATTACGACGAAGAACTGCTCTTTCACCTTTAGCAACGCTGGTAGATCGAACTAAATTCAGATTCAAATCGGGTAGGTTTACTATAAGTAAAGTAAAGATCCTCTTCTATCATAATTTCTTATAACTTATGCTCGAAATGTTAAGTTAGAATTAATTACGATGAAGAACAAATCCTCTTTCATATGTAGCACCACCTGTAGAATTTTCATAACTTGAAACCAAAATTTTTAGTTAAAAGTAAATCACGACAAAGAAGAACCCTCTTTCACCTCTACTATCGCACGTAGATCGGATTAATTCAGATTCATGCCAGGTAGATTTACGGCAAGTAAAGTAAATTCCAACCAAACACCTTTCCATTTAATCCCTTCTTCACAATTACCAGCAAAAATGAAAGGAAAAGGGAGTGGGATCCACTTCCAGTTAGCCACCATGTGGAGTGGGGGGTGGGGGTAACTAAGAAATACTGTTGGGAGAGACAGGAAGAGAAGACAAACTTAGTAATAATTGCAGAGAGCATATGAAAGATAGAAGCCTTTTTTAACAACTTTTTGTTACAGCACAAGAAAGAACAGCTTTTCTTTGTGTTTTTTCCCCCAAGATTTGCTTTGTACAGTTTATTTTTTGTTTAATCCAAAGTAAAGTTTCAATCTTTGGTTCAAACTGTGTTCTTTCTTTCACCCTCTTGTTCTCTTGCAGCTCAAAAGTCTAGTTCTTGCTTAAAGGTAACTTAACTTACCCAGCTCTTGTTCTTGTTCTGGTCCTTTCTTCAGATTTTGTCATTTATTTTTGTTTGCTTGGTGTATTGAAAGTGGTGTTTTTGGCTTTAGATATGGTGGGGGTTTGTTGTTTCTGATTTGACTTGGCTTATGGAAGGAAAAAAAGTGAACTTTTTGCTTGGAAAAAATTGTTTTTGATGGATTTTTTGGATTGAGGATGTGGGGTTCTTTTCTTTTTGGGTGGTGAAGAGGGGGAGTTGCTAATTTTTTGAATTTGTTTGTTTTTTCTGATACATGTGGTGAAATAGAAGAAGGCAAATTTAAATTGTTAACATAGGCAAAGGACAGTGAAAGAAGAAAAACTTGGATTTCGGTTATCACCTGTGTTTGTTTGAGCTTTGATTATCGCATTATTCCGTTGTTGTTACTGTTCTTTCTTCTGTATGTTGTGTACTTTTTTCCATTTCGCATTATTTCGTTGTTGTTACTCCTTTCATTTCTGTATTCCCTTTTTTCAAACTGCTTTGAAATGCTTTTTTTAAGCCAAGGGTCTAGCGGAAGCAGCCTCTCTATCTCTACGAGGTAGGGGTAAGGTCTGCGTATTCTCTACCCTCCCTAGACCTCACTTTTGGGATTACTCTGGGTATGTTGTTGTTATTGTTGTTGTTGGTTAACTTGGATTTTTGGGAGTCTGGTTAAGTTTTAGGAATTACTATGGTTGAGACGGAAATTTGATTATTTGCATAGTCATTTTTATGTTCAACCTTTCTTGTTTCATTTATTGGAGTTTCTTTTGAAGAATTTGTGTCTTTCCCCTTACCAAGTTACTGAAAGCTTTTGTTATAGTTCATTACTCACTTGATGTAGTTTGAGAAAATGGGGGAATAATCTAGCAGGGTAGCTGCATATCATGAATTTCTTGTGATCCCTTCTCTGATAGACAAGCAAAGAATTACTGGCGAAAATATCTGTTTTTTTATTCATGAAAGAAAAGGATAGGTTCGTTAGCAGTTTGAAATTTGTGAATCAATTCTTCCTTGGGATGGTTGGCATTATTGTTAGTAGCTGAGTAATTGTTTGGATGGAGAAGACGAGTGTTTAGTTGTTCTTTCAACTCCTAATAGCTTTACGATTCTGCAATACTTCTACGGTTTGCTCATATGAGGTTTGCAG